>VDFB02168118.1:61448384-61535547 GCA_007258455.2 Sequoia sempervirens
TGGATGAGCATCTAATGCATATTCGGAGAGTCTTTGAGAGTTAAGAGAAGAGAAACTATTGATTAATCTGAAGAAGCGCAGTTTTGTGAAGAGGGAGTTAGTGTACTTGGGGTTTGTTGTCTCAGTAGAAGGTCTCAAGATGGACCCAGAGAAGGTGAAGGCTATTCTGGAATGGCCTACCCCAAGAACTGTTACCGAGGTGAGATCTTTTCATTGTTTGGCTAGTTTTTATAGAAATTTCATTAGAAATTTTAGTAGTATTTGTGGACCCCTGACTGAAACAATGAGAGGGGATCGAAAATAATTCAAGAGGAGCACTGGAGCGAAAAAATGTTTTGAACTGTTGAAGTAGAAGGTGACAAAGCAACCTATTCTAGCCCTCCCAGATTTCAACAAGGTGTTTCAGGTGGATTGTGATGCTAGTGGTTGTGCTATTAGAGCAGTGTTGAGCCAAGAAGGTAAGGCCATTGCCTATTTCAGTGAAAAGTTAAATGATGCCAAGATAAAGTATTCTGTATATGATCAAGAATTTTAGGCGATAGTTCAAGCATTAAAGAAATGGAGACATTATTTATTGCCGAAGGAATTTGTTCTATATACTGATCATCAGGCCTTGCAGTACATAAATAGTCAAGGAAAGTTAAATCAGAGGCATATGAAATGGGTAGAGTTTTTGCAAAGTTATACCTTTGTTTTGAAACATAGGAGTGGGAAGTCAAATAGGGTTGCAGATGCCTTAAGGAGGAGACATACATTGATGACAAAGATATAGATTGAAGTGGTTGGGTTCAATTAACTCAAGACACTGTATGCAAAAGATCATGATTTTGCAGAGGCTTGGAAAGCTTGCAAGAAACCTGTTACAATGGACAAGACAAGGTGGCTAGATTTCATAATCCAGGATGGCATGTTATTTAAGGGAAGTCAATTGTGTATCCTGAGGAGTTCCATGAGGGAAAACCTGATAAAGGAGAAGCATAGTGGGAGGAATGGCGTGACATTTTGGTTGGGATAAGACCATTGCCATTATCAATGAGCATTATTATTGGCCTCAGCTTATCACAAGATGTGAAGAAGTTTGTGCAGAGTTGTAGGGTATGTCAGATGGCTAAAGGAGTGAGCCAGAATATAGGCTTGTATCAGCCCTTACTTGTACCAGAGAGGCCTTGGGAGGATATAAGTATGGACTTTGTTCTTGGTTTGCCAAGGATGCAAAGAGGGAATGATTCAGTATTTGTGGTAGTTGACAGGTTTTTGAAAGATGGCACATTTCATTCCATGTCAGGAAGACCCATGATGCAGTCCACATTGCTGACTTGTTCTTCAAAGAGGTGGTGAGGCTACATGGTCTGCCAAAGAGTATTATTTTAGATCATGACACCAAATTTGTGGGGTACTTTTGGAGGACCTTGTGGAAGAAGCTGAAGATAGAGTTGAAGTTCAGTTCTGCACACCATCAAAAAATAGATGGGAAGACAGAGGTTGTCAATAGGAGTCCGGGTAACCTATTGAGATGTTTGGTAGGAGATAAACCCAAGGGATGGGACTTGATCTTACCCCCAGGCAGAATTTTCTTACAACAATTCTGTCAACAGAAGCACTGGTAGATCACCATTCCATATTGTGTATGGAGGTAGCCCCAGAACAACTCCAAAATTGAGGAAGATGGACCAAGAGAAGAAAATAAGTGTTGAAGCCGAAGATTTTGCAGAACACATCAAGGATATACATGAGAAGGTAAGAGAACATATTAACAAGATGAATATGCAAGATAAGGCTAAGGAAGATCGAAGAGGAGGTATAAGGAGCCTGGTTGGTGATGAAGTGATGGTCCACTTGAGGAAAGAAAGGTTTCCGTGGGAACCTATAACAAATTGAAGATGAAGAAGTTCGGTCCCTATAAGATTTTAAGAAGCATGATTCAGGGAATGCATATGAGGTAGAGTTGCCTGATGGAATCAATATTTTCGTGTTCAACATTTCAGATTTGATGAGTATCATGAAGGTGGCATAGAGGAAGTACCAATGATAGAAAGTGTAGGATTCCAACACCTACTTCAGAAAAGGAGGAGATTGAAGCAATCTTGGATAGTCATGTGGGAAGGAGTACCAGAAATAGGCAGTATGAAGAATATCTAGTGAAATGGAGAGGAAGGCTTGTTGAAGATTCATCCTGGCTATCTAAGGTAGTGATTGACCAGTTGGGTTTTCCTCAACCATCTGAGACATGATGGGGTCACTCTTAAAATTACCCTGGGTGTCTGATGCAGGAGCATCCAGTGGTGTAAGGGCAATCTTGCATCACCCAAAAATAGTTAAATTTCAAGTTTCTCAGTTTTAGATGTTTTTATATTTTTGGATACCCTTTTCTTCATAGTAAAATTTTGAATTTATGGTTTTTATTTTTAGTTCATGGGTTGAAAGATATTGCAGTTTTAGTTTCCTAGATTTGCACCTAAAAATATTTTGAGTTAGATTTGAGGCACTTAGAGCTCCCGGATAGGCCCCCAAAACATTTTAAAATCAGCATAGCAGATTTCAAGTGCGTTCTTGACTTCGAGACCTTTCCAATAGTTCAAACGGTTCGCAAATCGGAGTCCTGGATCAAAAGTTATGACCCCGCGAAGTTGGCGCATTTTCTAGAAGATACCATTGCAAATGCTCTTTTGAAATTTGAACTTCATGTTGTAAATTTTTGGTGCCAAACTGCCTAAACTCAAATTGAATGTTGTTTTGGCTCCAAACAAATGAGGAGCTCGATTTATGGGCGGGTTTTCTAATTTTTGGGCAATTTTTTGGGGAACAGCTCGCACATCCCGAAAGGGTTATTATGTAGCTTTCTGTAACTTGCATGTGTTGTAGAACTTGGGGATTTGAGATCCTCTGCATGTAAGAAGTTCCATTTTCTAAATAATAAAATTTATTCTCTTGTTTGTGGGTTATTTTCTATGTCTCGGGTTGTGCCTTCATCACATAATGTGCATATAATCATCATAGCGCCATAAGCATAAGACAAGCATAACATCAAGTGTCTATAATCATCCAAAATAGTCCAAAGCATATAGAGTATCATCATGATTTAATCAAAAGATAACCAAATGGTGTATCAAATGGTAGGGCTCACAAATCATTTACGCAATCCAACAACTGACTTCTGGTTGACATAGAGAGAGTGTCCCACATCATTTGCTATGAGTTACATAGACTTAGCCTTCCTAGACTACCAGACCCCCATCTTGGGTTACCTTGGCTTGCCTCTACTAGTTGCTAGACCCCCATACAAACTATGCTTCTCATCTCACCTCAAACCTTAAAATCAAATGAGTCATGAGAGAGGCATTTATTAAATTAATTAGTCTAAGAGTTTTTCATTAATTATTTTTAAGTTATCACTTACTTAAACCCTAAGTGAGTTACCCTGGTGCCCCTTTGTGTGCCAGACCCCCATAAAGAGCCACTCTCCTATCAACGGCATACCCAACAAAACCAATTACCAAGGGTGCCAAAGTGCATACAAACTAGATACACAATCACTCCAACTCTAGGAGTCAACATATAACGAAACTCACTCCAAACACTGGAGGAGAAAAAATACATAATCCACTCCTTCCAAAGGAGGCACAAATGACATAAACCACTCCTTAAATCCAAAGGAGGTACAACCATCCTCGTTCAAGAAAATCAGGTAAAACAACAAGATACAACTAAATTTATTTCCCAAGGCAATTCACAAATCAAACCACCACATAAAACATCCCAACCTAGAATAACTCCTCTGGAAGACTTACTAGACAAATAACCCCATTTTCCCAACATCGAGAAAGAACGAAAACATCGTAAAGAAAGCATTTTAGGAATCCTAATAACTAATGTTAGGATTTCCTAAATCCAAAACAAGAAATCATAGTGCATCAAACCAATTAAATAATTAACATTATTTGCACATACACAAAGTAAATCAAATTAGCTTGACAACATTAAGGGATTTAAAATATAACAATTTAATTTCATTTGTTCAATCCTATATAATAATTAAAATCAATCCTTTTAAATAAAAACATCTGATTATAACATCAACTTTTTAAATAAATCAATCGCTTATAGAATCAACTTTCTAAATAAAAACATTTGTTAAAAAGTTAATTTCTTTCCAGTCAATTATAATAAACATAATCATCACATAATCAATATATTTAAATATAAATATATGTTAAACATACATATATACAATTATATACCCATTGTATATATACCACTATATACATATATATTTAATTATATAAATATTATTTAAATAATTATTTGTTTAAAACAATTACAATTCCCAACCAATTAAAATATAAATATTATATATATATATATTAAAATAATAATAATAAAATAAAATTTATTTAAATAATAATATAATATATATATTATATATATAATATAAAATTATTAAATAAAATAAAGAGAATAAAAAAAAACTATAAACTTTTGTTGGGGCCGAACCTCCCCCCCCACCCCTGTGCTCAAAAGGGGGAAGGACCCAGCCCATGGTTCTGTCCAGCCTCCCCCTATGGAGGTGGTGTTGTTGTGGGCAACGCTTCCCCCACACCAAGTGGGGGTGATGCACACAGCAGCACCCTCCATAGGGGCACGACTGTGTGTAGCCACAGTTTCGCCCTTCCCCCAAAACAATTATTTTATTTTATTTTTGTTCTATTTATAATAAATTTCAAAAATCAAACCCTCCCCTATTTTCTGATGAATTTTACCAGAAGACAAAAAAATTTATTTTATAAAAAATTTCACAAAACTCTTCAGAATGATAAACAATTTGCATACCTAAACAATATATATATATAGATTTTTCCATTTTATAATTAGATTGGGAAAAAATTTCCCGCATACACAAAATACCTAGCAATAGAATTTCCAAGCAAAAATTCGTAATTTCAAAATCAAAATGAAAATTTGTTTGTTCATCTCTCAATTTTCCTATTGTTGAATCTTTTCTATGGTTTCATTTTCCATTTCTACAAGAATCCTTTTTTTTTTCTTCCTCAAGATTTTCGTAGAGTTTTAACAAGTTTTAAAACAAGATTTGACATGGGTTTTGCTTCCAATCCAAACAAAGTTTAAATCCTTTCCAACAACATAAAAAAATTTGTAAAATCTTTCAAAATGAAAACAAAATCATGGAAAGAAACTTGGTTTTTCTCCAAAGCTTGAAAGATTTGTCAATGGTGCTTCAAATTCCTATTTTTGATTCTAGCTCAACCCAAAAATCCACTTTGCTTCTTAAAAAAAAATCCAAGAACAATAGCCAAATCCTTTCTTTCTTTTTTTTTTGTCTCTACCAATTCCAAAATTCCCCCCCACCAATAAAAAATGAAATTCCATTTGTTCACAGAGTTCCCCAATTTTTGGTCAAACCCCTAAAAATATCCCATCCACTAAATTCATTGCAAATTTGGAGATATTTCCATTTTAAAAAATTAAAACCAAATTTCAATTTCCAAATAGAATTTCATGCATTTTAAATAAAAATTCTTCTTATTAAAAAGAATTCAAAATTTTGTAAAGAAATTCTTTTACATATTTATATTCAAAAAGAGGAATTTAAACATAATTTCCATTTTTTTCCAATTTAATTCATAATATCTATTAATTCCAAAACAAATAACTTAATTCAATTTATCATCATTAATTTAATTAATCAATAAAATAAATCTAATCCAAGATTAGATTATTTTATTAATTAAATTAAATTAATCAATAAAATAACTAACATTTCAACATTGCAACCAGATACATTTAATCACCATTTTAACTACACAAGCCATTTAATAACCTTTATAATTTGAAATTAAATAAATACTCAAGGTGAAATGGACAACATTAAAATGACTAAACCCGACTACAACCCGACGACATACTATGACTAGGGTGATGACTTGGCATGAAAAACCTAGCTACTATCTCCCAATCGAATACCGTTGGCCAATGGACATGCTCAAACCTGTGAAATCAGGTGGAGTCAATGTCCTATACCTCTCAACCTATGAAAAAAGAGTATATCGAACATGCATATATACATAATATGATCAAACACACCGTGAAGAGGAAATCTCAGAATCGTAGGGTGCTCACAAGCGAGTGGTACAATCCCATCCCCTTCACCAATACAAAATAACTAACTGACAATTCTAACATCAATAATATGATCAAACACATAAAACATCATTAATCCAATTATTTGCTAGGTTAATCCAAAACATGCCATAATGATAATATTAGAGTAAAATACCATCACATCAAAACATAACATTCGCATCGCTTAACAGTTCATGATGAAATAGAAACCAACTACCAAAGTCATAGCATAATAAAACAACATAACAAAGAAGAACATTTCCAAACAAAAGAGCCAAAATGGAGGGGTGTTACATGTTTTACACATCCACATTAGGTCTTGGGCCCTCTTTAAGCTAAATAAACCTAAGTTTTCCTTAATTTAATATTCTAAAGTGTATTTATTCACACCTTCACATTAAATTTAGGAGGCTTGTAAATCAAATGGATCTAATCTAGTGGTGTAATGTGTTGTACACATTCACATGGGATTTTGGACCATTCTAAGCTAAATTGACTTGATTTTTCCTTAATTTGAAGTTGTTAAATGTATTTATTTACACTTTCACATTGAATTTTGGGCCCTCTTGCATTTATGGCCTTAAAATAATCATTAATAGGCCCCTAAGACCCTATATTATGCATCCTAAGGCATATTTCAATCAAAATCCTAACAAGATCAATATATAAACTTAATTTCTTCACTCCCTAACACATTATCTCTCCAAATAGGCCATGTGGGACCCATACGCCACCTTAGGAATATGGAACCTATATGCCAGAGGTGGTGTATGAGTGCCATTAGTCCTATTTTTAAGGTGTTGAGTGATAAAATTAGGTTGTAAGTTCAAATTTCATGATTTTCAACTTGTTGTTGATCGTGTTTTCTGCACAATAACAACCAAATAGAATATGATATCCTATCTCTCTTGAAAGGTAAATCTCTATCAGCAAGCCTCAAGAGATAACCCCAAGGTCTCTAACGTCAGGTCTTGATAGTGCATAAACATCTCAATAACGAAATGTGAAAATGCTGGCAATCACAATGGGACCTTACTACGAGCAAATGTTGAATCAATTTTATCAGATCTAACAATCTAATGATGCTTCAATCCTAGATTTAACCCAATAATCAAGGAAATAAAAAATGATAAGGGTTTCAGAGAGTTCTAAATCCAATACTACTCCTAAGGTTAACAATGAAAGCAACCAATTCTCAAAATAGACCAATCCTTCAAAACTGATTTCTACTTGACCAAGATAAATCTACAATCTCATAGAAAACAGTGCAATCTTCTGAGGCATTAAGATTTTCAAATTGTAAACATTCATTCAGATAACCCTATTGTAGTTAAAATGAAAAAATCCTCACAATCAAACTTAAGCATATGGAATATCAAGTCCAGGCTAACTTTGCAAAGCAACTAACAATCAGTTGGTTACGAAAAGTGTGGACTGAAGGATTGCTGCAACATTCAAGTATTGAATCACAAACATTATTAAATCAAATCTTATCTAAACATTAACCTTCTCAAAGCAATTTTAAAGATGGAATAACTGGAACCATGGAAAACAAAATAAATAAGTATGGCACCAAATCAAAATGTCATTTCTTGTATTCAAATTGTTCACTATAGCAAAAACTCTAGTTTTCTGTTGCAATATTTGCTTGAGGGAAACTACCTGCTAACTTACTCTACTTCTAACTAGCTCTACTCTATGTTCTAGTTACAAATTCAAATCTTCCAATTATTTCTAACTGTTCTAACTCTTTACAAAGAGGCCAAATTCCCAATATATAGAATTCCTAGAAATCTTGTCGGCTAGGCAAGGGTTTTGCAACAATAACTTGGCACAACCACCCAACCAAGGTAGTCTTCAGAATGAGTGAAACTAGCAATAAATGTACATCACATCCAAATTGTCCTGAGATCTGCTGTGCAACTCGGACGACACGCAGGAAGATAATAGGGAAGCACAAATCACACCATAGCTTATCATTAGCTCTCTTCCCCATCATCCCCACACCAATCTAATTCCTCATGTAGCTTCAAGAATGTTGCATCTAAGTCGGCCACAGGTGGTACTGGAAGAACCCTAAGTCGCCTCTCAATGGACGCAATCTTGTCCCTTGAGTGTTTGACCAACCTATCCCAGTCTACCTTATATGTCACATGCTTAACAATAACTGCGAGGTAGGTGGCTGCATCATCCAGTTGGTGCTCAGAAATAAAGCCATCATCAAGTGGTGCATACAAATCATTCTACCATTCTCTCAACTATTCTAGGCTCAGGTACTTGGGCGCAATATTCCTTCTTCCCATCATGATTTCAAAGAAGGTAATGGAACCATTGTAAACCCCAGTTAAGGTGTCATCAATCTTCCTCCCTTGTTTGTGAATCTTTTTCAGCACCTTCTACCTAATTTGCAATGCCTTGAACCATTCCCACGGTTCGGAAGCTCTAGAAGAAGGAAGGATTTTTTCAGTCACCAATCTGTCTCGGGTGTACTCTTTTAAAGTTCTAGTTTTCTGTAGAAGGAGGTCTGTATCCTCCTTATCTTGTGTTAGCACCTGTTTCAACCATTCAATTGCCCTGATAGCATCCTTCCCTATTGACAAAATTTCCTTAATAGCTTTGTCACCCTTTTCTTGCACCCCTTTCAGCCAATTCATAGTGGCAAGGGTGGAAGCTGTCATCTTTTCTAGCTCACTTATGGTCTCCCAAGGCAGAGGATTAGTAATAGAGGAAGAAGGATTAATGGCCTGTAGTGGCTTCATCAATTCCTCCAAGCACTTCATGAGATTTTCATTTTCTTTCTTTAGTTCCTGCTTGGTTTTCACCTCCCTTCTCAATCTATCCACCATAACTGTATCGAAGACCTCATAGTCCTCAATATCCTACTCAATTGATGTAGGCCCAAGAATAAAATTATGTATATTATAATTATTTCCAGCCACATTATCTCTATCTTTGTCTGGAGTAGGGATGGCGATGTGAACAACCTTGTTATGTGCATCATCCCTTTCTACCTTTGAGATCACTCTAGCCTTCTTCTTGTCTTTATCTTTTCCAATCCTAGCTAGTAGTGCATCCCAGTTCGGTGGACTATCCTCCACTACCACCTACTTTCTCTTTATTTCCTTGTCTAGCCACTCTGGAACAGTGGGCTCCAACTGCACTTGACTTTTCCCTAGTTCTTCTTTTTGATCTTCATGTGCCTCCTCACCCAAATTCTATTTCTTAGAAGTCCCATCCTTATCACTTTCCTCCTCGATGCATTCCTCCTCATGCTCAGGTGACAGGACCTTTTCTGCTTCTTCCTCCCTTGGAGGAGATTCAACTACCTCATTCCTAACTGGTGACTCTGCATATGTAACCAGCGGAGATTGCATTTCCTTTTTACTAGTAGGTGGTGGGATCTTGAGAATAGCCTTTATACATTCTGAATCAATTGCAATCCCCTTTTCAGAGATGATATTCCCTAGTAGCTTACCCTCGGTAACTCCAAAGATGCATTTCTTTGGGTTGAGGGATATTCCAAACTCTCTACACTTTCAGAAAAACCTTGCACAAATCTGAGCTATGGTCACCTCTACTCTTTGAAAATACCGTTAGGTCATCCATATAGATGATTATGCACTTCCCAATTATATCTTTAAAGGCTATGTCCATTTCCCTCTAGAACGTAGCTCTAGAATTAATCAAGCCAAAAGGCATTCTTCTATAAGCAAAAGTGCCCCACTTGGTGGTGAAAGCAATCTTATGTCTATCCTCATATTGCACCATGACCTAGTTATATCTTGAGTAACCATCCAGAAAAGACATCATTTGAGATACGTTGACAATCTGGAGTACTTCATCTAGTGATGGCACTAGATAATTGTCTTTCTCTAATGCTCAATTCAGGTTCCTGAAATCCATGCATAGTATGATTTCACCATTTTTCTTTCGTACAGGAACTATGTTTGCAACCCAAGTAGAGTGTCTGATTGGAAATATGATTCTTGCAGACAACAGTTTATGCACTTCCCTTTGTACTACAGGTTCCAACAGAGCATTAATAGGTCTCTGCCTTTGTCTAAAGCACTTCACTCCTGGAGTGAGAGGGATAGTATGAGTTATGACTGATGTATCATACATCTTCAAGTCTTCATAACTCTAGGCTATCACATCTGGGTATTCATGTAATGCATCAATGATTCCCTGTCTTTCTTTTGGGGTGCATACTTTTCCAATAAGAATATTTTTTACATCCTCCTGGGATCCCATATTAACTCGTCACATTGTCCACTAATGGACTCTTTCCTAGTGTCCTGATCCTGGTCTCTGATCTTGTCCAGATCAAAGATTCTTTCTAGTTTTACCATTCCCCTTGGGATTGTGTTGGTCTTCAGGTTGATTACCCCTTCAAAGTCTATCTCTACCTCTTGAGGCTCAATTTCATCAATGATCTGTGAAGCAAAAATGTCTATGTTTTTGATAAAGTCAAGAATATGCTTATCATCTTCAAACACCTAGAAATTGGTAACATTATCAGGGACTGAGGGCACTGGGATCAATTCTACTATAAACCTCTTCAACCCAGAAAGAGATAGAGGTTGCAGAGTGTTGGCTACTTGGGCCAAGGAATCAGCTATCTAGTTTTTATTTCGTTGAATCAGCTGGATATTGAGGGCGTCAAATCCTTCAATAAGGTTTCATACTCTATGTCTATAGTTAGTCATTCTTATGTCATGGCAGGAGTACTTCCTTCTAATTTGCTTGACTACTAATTCAGAGTCTCCATACACTTGTAAGATCTTAACCTTCTTCTTTAAGGCCATCAACAATCCATGAACCAAAGCTTAATACTCGGCTACGTTATTTGTAAAATGGAACTAAAGCCTATGCGCAACAAAAAAATGTCTTACCTTTTGGGCTGATTAGCTCAAATCTTGCCCCAGCTCCTTGTTTTGATTTAGAGCCATCGAATCTCAGAGTCCAGCATCTAGCAACTGTAGAATCTCTTACTGTATTACTTACACAATTACTGCTAGATAGCTCCTCAGAAGGCATCATTTCTTTTTCTTCGTGGTCTACCTAGACATTGATTGGGACCACAGGGGTGGGATCAATATACTTCTGTATTTGTTTTATTGTAGCTTGGCATAAGTAATAGTCTAATTCTGAATGTGAAGCATTATGTACCCTACACCAATTGGGCAGAAGTAGCTCTTCAAAGTTCATCCTTCTCCCTAACTGAATCTGTCCCTCAATACATTTTTGAAGGAACTCTTGAAAACTATCTAACAGAGCCAACTGATTATCCTCTGGATCATCATTACTTTCAGCTGGTTCACCATTGTCCTTAACTGGTTCCACTAGGGCTCCAACACATCTAGACTCTATCATGAGACTGCGAGACACTGTATGCAACATGAGGACCTCCTCCGAATCCAGTTCTTCCAAGGGAGCGGAAAGCATGTAGCTACCCATACTTACTTCTAACACTAGAATTTCAATAGAGACTTTTTGATATTCTATAATCATGTATTTCATTCTGGGTTCTCATTCAATTCTGATCTGATTCGGTACTCCTTTCTAGGGAAGCCATATATGGGAGTGATCTATTGAAACATATCCATTCAGAGCCCTAGTAAAATCCCTCCCCAAGATTAGGCCATACGCATCAGGGATGTCAGCCACTTGTATATTGACAACTTGCTGAATCCTAGGATCATAAGCAATCTGTAGGTGAATCATATTCAATTATCCTGCAACATTCACTTCAGTCCTATCCAACTGTGTGACTTTCTTTTGAGAATCAGTAGGGGTGATACCCATAGCTCTACAGACACCTAGGGGCATGACATTGGTAAGCATAATTTTTTTCCTTCTCCTAATATTCCTCGATGTAAAGAGGATAGCTTAGTGATAGAATATGCACCTATTGAGAGTCATGGGAATCTTGTTCCTCCCTTCCCTAATGCTCCTACCATTTGGAAAGATCTACTTGGTAAGCATAAAAATCATAATTGTCCATCTCTGGATGCATCCCCTAATTGTGATGAAGCTAGTTTACAAAATCTAACCATGGAATGTGATGAAAATCTTAGAAGCTCTCCTACTATGGTAGATAACTATATGGAACAAAAGCATGAGACCTTCGAGACAAAGGATAATCAAATAGAGCCTTCTCCTAATATCCCCACTATTAATAAACAATCAAATTCAACCATTGATAACTCCCTTACTTGTGATGAAGTCATTTTAGAAGAACTAACCTCTGAATTTGTCATGAACATCTAGTTTGGAGATCTCCTAAAAACTCTCCTCCTAGGGAGAATACCATGGTGCAAGAAAATGATAACACTAAAAATTAGTGATAATAGATTTCCACAATCCATATAGATTATTGTATAAAACTTTTGGATTAGATTGTGTCTCAATTTTTTTGCACCAATGTTTCAAATCACACTCTATGATTCATCATCAGGATAAGAGAGCAAAAGGATAAAATGAATAGTTTTAGGCCAAGATTGGAATAAAAAGGGAGAGAGGAGAAGAAGGGTGGGGGTTTAAGACAAAAAAATAAAGGAGACATGATGGACCAACTAGAACCAAGACCAAAGAGAAGAAAAGCAAACAAAGGAAGCAAGAAAGAACCAATTAAAAGATGACAATCAATGAAAGGAAAATAAAAATGTCACCAAAAAATAAATAATTAAAAGCACAAATATACAAAAAGACAATCAACCAAAACAATTAAATAAAACAACCCATAAAGTAAATTATAAAGGAATTAATATAAGATAATATATATGTATGTATATACATACAACCAAGCATACATATATACATACATATATATAAAAAGACAAAAAACAACCAAACAAACAAGCACAAAAAAAAACCGAATATAAAACCAAAATCACAAATAGACAATTATAAAAGAAAGAATATATATATATATATATATATATATATATATATATATATATATATATACACAATCAAAATTATAAGAAAAATAAACTCAAAAAACAACAAACAAAGAACCAAAGGAATAAATAAAATAAGAAAGAAGGGAATATATGTACATTAATATATATATGTATGTATATACATACAAACAAGCATACATATATACGTACATATATATAAAAACAAAAACAAAAAAGAAAAACAAACACAATAAAGCAAAAATGAATATAAAACCAAAAAACACAAATAGACAATTATAAAAGAAAGAATATATATATATATATATATATATATATACAACCAAAATTATAAGCAAAATAAACTCAAAAAACAACAAACAAAGAACCAACTGAATAAATAAAATAAAAAAAATTAGAAAGAAGGGAATATATATATAATGAAACTTACATTAATATATATGTATGTATATACATACAACCAAGCATACATATATACATACATATATATCAAAAACAAACAAACACAACAAAATAAAAATGAATATAAAACCCAAAAACACAAATAGACAATTATAAAAGAAAGAATATATATATATATACGACCAAAATTATAAGAAAAATAAACTCAAAAAACAACAAACAAAGAACAACCGAATAAATCAAAACATAAACAAAATTAGAAAGAAAGGAATATATATATATATAAACTTACAACCAAAACAAAAGAAAAAAGAAACACCAAAACAAACATACAAAAAACAACAAAATAAATCAAAACACAACCTCTATATATATATATATATTAAAGTAAAAAGAAATGGCAGAAACAAGAGAAATAAAGGAAACTAAGAATGAGGACAAAGCACAAAAGAAACAAAGAAGAAAGGAAAAAAAAAACAAGTGAAACAACCAAGAAAGATGAGGAGGACATGCCAAACGAGCATAAAAAGAAACCACAAGAAGGAAGAAGGAGCAAGATCCTAGAGCCACGAATAAGAAAGGAAAGAAAGCAAAGGAAAAGAAGGAAACAGGGAGAGAAGAGGAGGGAGGAAGGGGTAAGACAACAATGAAGCAAGAGAAAAGGAAAGGAAGGAACCGGGAGAGAAAGGGGGGAGGGGGGGAGGAACTAACAAGGAAAGGGAAACAAAGTCCCCATTGGTGACTCCTTGGAAATTGTGAGGCAGAAGTCAGTGAGATAGCTTCCTTGCTCAAATTTTGCTTAAGATCCACTTTTTTCTCCTTTAAAAATGTCATTTATGAGCAAGTCAATGGTGTGGCTATGGGCTCCTCCCTCTCCCCTATTATTGCCAACTTGTAAATGGAGCATTTTGAAGAAATGGCTCTTCTTTCTTTTCCTCTCAAGCCAAGATGGTGGAAAGGCTATGTCAATGACACTAATGTTTGTTGGCAGCATGGCTTAGACATGCTACAAGAGTTCCACAATCATCTCAATAGCCTTGCTCCTAGCATTTCCTTCACTAAGGAAATTGAATCCAAAAATGAACTCCCCTTTCTCAACATTCTTCTTCTTAAAAAGCCTAATGGATCCATTGGCCACAAGGTTTACCGTAAGGCTACCCATACCGATCTCTATCTTCACTCATCTTCTCACCACCATCCTAGCCAAAAATTTTGTGTTCTTAAAATCCTTTCCCGGATATCCTTCCTGATTTTATGACAAAAAAAACTTAATGGAAGATTTAACCCACCTTCACCAAGTATTCAAATTAAATGGTTGCTCATGCAAACAAATCTCTAGAGCTTTCAACCATGACAAATCAAGTTTCTTCTTTTCTTCCAAGCCTCTCCTTGCTACCCCTCATCCTTGTGTCTCTCTGCATTTTTTTATTGTATATCCCAAAATATTTCCAAGATCCTTCTCAAAAAAGGCTTGTAGTGTGCTTTCAAACCCCACTCAACCTTGAGAAATTGTATCCCCTCTCTCAAATACTCCAAGGATATTTTCCTTGAGTCTAGTGTCTATAAGATTGTTTGTTCATGTGGCATTCCTTACATCGGTGAAACCGGTTGCTCCTTTAGAACTAGATTAAAAGAGCATAGTGTTGACATTAGACATGAGCGTACCTCCAAATCTACCCTTGTTGACCATTATTCTTCCACCAAGCATCACATCTACCTTGAAAATTCCCAAATCTTATCCAGAGAAGAAATTTTTTTCAAAAGGAAGCTAAAAGAGGCCATCGAAATCAAACATCATCCTCAAAACCTTAACCATGATGAGGGATGGAGTCTAATTTTTTATTGGCATTTGTTGCTCTCCAACTTGAGAACTAATCCACACCCATCTCACCATTAGCTTGTGCCCTCTCCCATTTGATTTATCTCCCCTCCTTTCCCTTTCCTTGTTGGTTGCTCCCCCCCTCCCCCTTCTTTCTCTCCTGGTTCCTTCCTTTCCTTTCCTATTTCTCCCTTCTTGTCTTACCCCTTCCTCCCTCCTCTTCTCTCCTTGTTTCCTTCTTTTCCTTGGCTTTCTTTCCTTTCTTGTTTGTGGCTCTAGGATCTTGCTCCTTCCTTTTTGTAGTTTCCTTTTATGCTCTTTTGGTGTTTCATCCTCATCTTTCTTGGCTGTTTCCTTCTTTTTTGGTTTTTTCATTTCTTATTTATTTCTTTCGTGCTTTGTCCTCGTTCTTAGTTTCCTTTATTTCACTTGTTTTTTCCATTTATTTTTACTTATATATATATATAGTCCTTTCTTTCTAATTTTGTTTATCTTTTGATTTATTTGATTGGTTCTTTGTTTGTTGTTTTTTGAGTTCATTTTTCTCTTATTTTTTTGATATATATTTTGCTTATAATTTTGGTTGTATATCTATATCTATATATATATATATATATATATATATATATATATATATATATATATATATATATATATATATATATATATATATTAGCTTCATTTATAATTGTCTATTTTGTTTTTTAGTTTTTTATATTCATTTTTTTTTTCGTATTTGTTTGTTTGTGTAGTGCCCCTCCATTCTCACTGTGATTGTGTAGGTAGTTTGGCTTTGGAACTTGGAGATGAAGGTAAAATAATAGGGATATTTAAAGGTATGTGCTAATAATGTTAAGTAGTTGATGTTGTAAATTATGAATTTATGGACTATGTGAGATGGTTAGAAAAATACTTATTATATATGTTTAAGCATAGGTTTATCATGATGTGTGTGTGTGTGTGTTCAAACATGATTGTTACTAGGATGCAATCTATGGGCATATTTGTGTTATGGAAGTGTTTTGGTTATCTTTAGGATTTTCACATTTTATTATCATGATGATATAATATTATGATTTTCATTATGATTATATTTATTATCATGAAGAGGTATTGACTTGTGTTCAAGTGTTGCAATAGTAGATGGAACATGAGCTTTTGTTTGTAATTTTGTGAGTATGATGCATATTGTTATGTTGTTATTATTATGCAAAGATTTACTTGGATAGTTAAGTGATGCAATGGTATGTTTATTAGGATAAGTGGAAAGGGAAACAACATACCATTGAACGTATGGGGGACATACGAGAATGAGATATGATTGCTAGAGTTCATTTCCTAGTGCTTCAACTATTATGCACATGTGCTCTAATTTGTATATTTGAGTGAACAAGTACTAGGCTACATCTCCACCTAAATTAATAGGTCTGAGCATGCCTCTAATCCCAATGGTGGTTGAGGAGATAACAACTAGGCCCAAGTTATACCCCAATCCTAGTCATTGTCCCCAATTAGGGACAATGGATTCAGTGTGTGACCAACTTTCGTGGTTGTCAAGGGACAATGTCTAATCTCCTTTACCCCACATGTGGTTGGAGTGTTGCACATGTGTGACTCCAATGTCAAGCTTTGAATATGGATTCAGTTCAAATGGTACTAAGTCCTTTGGTAATTCAGGTTGGTCACTATTGTGATCATTCTCATTATTGAAGTTTTGATGTGAATGTCTCCTTTTAGTAAGAAGTTATTTTGCGGTTTATGCTTGGTCTCTGATTAAGACCTATTTAAGTAAAGCTAGCTTGTATGTTGGTTATGTTGTTGGTAACTATAGTTTTCATGTGGGTGTTAAAGTGATTTGATGTCATCATATATATGTGTACATATAACTATGGTTATTCTTTGGTGTGAGTGAATCATGGTTATTAATATTATTATGATGATATGTGTATTATGTTTTATGAAAACAAGGTTATAAATATTAACATATTCTAATTTTATTTATCAAATATTAATTTTCTTATTAGTAAATATTTAAATATTAATATGTAAACATATGTTATATTTGTGTTTTGATTTACTATTTTGGTGGAGTGGCTATTTTTAAGGAAGTTCTTTTATGTTTTATAATATTTTGAATTGATTTGGTGGGAAACCCTAAACAAATAAGTTAATTATGTGAGTTAATTTGATTATTTATTTTATTTTAATTATTTCATTAATGGGATAAGGATAGGTGCTTTAATTTAATATTTTAGTATTTTATTTTATGACAGGAATTTATTTCCTTGTTCTATTTTAGAAAAGAAGAGTCTTTTGGAGAAAAAGAAAGAAAGTTACTTTATTCTTTTTGCTTTCTTTATTTATGGAAAAATTTGGGAAAGGAGACTAAGACTTTTTTTTGTGTGCATGAAATTTAGAGGATTTTGGAAGAGATTTTTCGGGGTTTGGAGAAGGGAGAGATTTTACATGGTTTTGAAGTAATTTTTTTGAGTTTCTTTTGGAAATTTGGAGTGGTTTTGAACCGAAATTTGGAAGAGAGTGATTTAGAATTTAATTATGATTTGAAGAGAATGAATTTTGCTGGGGAATTGTGGTTTTGGGAGAATTCGAGATTGGGGAGTTAGAAGTTGAAATTTTTGGAGCTCGGCATCGAATTTATGTCCATACCAAGCATTGGATTTAGGTTGGATTTTGAGATTGTAGTACCCTCTACGTTTCAACTTGGTTGTGGTGTTGTTGGCTTGTTGTGCATTGGGTTAATTAGTACTTAATTAATTATTTGCGCTAAAAAAATAAAGTTATTGAAATTTAAAAAAATAAAAAATAAAAAATGAAATATTTCAAGATTGAATTATTGTGTAAATAAATGAAGATATGTTAATTAATAAGCAAATTGAGAGTGGAGATAACAAATAGTTGGGAAAGAATAAAATAAAAATAAATAAACGATGACATACATTCAGTGGTCATTAATAAATCAATATGTGAAGATAGGAGGATGGCATGTAACGTCTTTTGTAATAGTTCGGCTTGGTAAACGGGGGAGCATGCATTGGGTGCATGGGTGTTGGATGGAGTAATTAGAGGATCTCAACCATCCCTTTTCGAGGAGTATTTAGTTCATTCATTGGAGGGGTATGTCACTATGGAGAGGATGTCTACCATTTTTTTGGCACCATTCCAAGACTTCATCCTGCGACGTTGTAGGAGGTAAAAAGGAGAGGAGATCAATTACAGATAAATGGAAGAGTGAGGGATTTTAGGTATTCTCTGAATAAGATTTGTTTTCAGATTTATTCATGACTTCTCATGATGCATACCTATATAAATTTTTCTTAGATAGACTATTTAAATGATGTCACATATTGCCTATATAGTTGAGTTAACTTACCTACTAAGAAGGCATTTGTATGAAATCTCCCTAGTCGATAGCTTGAAGTTAAGATATTTTGCTCAATTTGGTTCTTCATACCCTCAAATGGTATTTCCGTGAGAGCTATTGATAACACTTGATTAAGTTCATGCCTTGGTCTCTGATAGTGCTCTGTGTCTTCAACTTGAGTGTATTATTTATGCTTCCTTTCATAACAAATGTTGGGAATAAGAATTATGTCTCTCATTCCCTCTATGCTAAGAATTCGACTCATGTCTTACGCTTAGATCTGTTAGATCCTTTAATAACTTTGAATAAAGATTTCAAAACAAAAATCTCATCAATACATCCATTTTGTGCATACCCTGTATCCAAAGTTTTTTGTGAGGCCATATTTCTTTGAGGTGAACTATCAACAGTCCACATGCCCTATCTATGATTCCATAGATCGCATGCGTAGCCTGAGCCTCACTTTTTATCTATTTTTTTCTAATCATCATAGCTTCTTACTTTATAGTCGTGTACCTATTTGTACAATTCTCACAGTCTAAATGTATACTTTACATGAAGAAAATAATTTGTCTCATCACAGACTTGGACTTTTTGTGGAGCTTTTCCCTTTACGCATTCCTCTCACTTTGATGCTTGTATTTTCCTTTGTAAGGTGATAATATGAAATGGTCATACTTCGCGTTCCATATCATTGTGCAAATTATATTAACCTGGTATTAATTTATATCGGTGTCCCACCATTATCAACATCCTTTTCATCTTATTCTATATTCATACGAGTCCCTAAGATAGCCAGCGCACTCAATGATCACCTAAAAATGTACTACATTAAGGGATACTAATGTGTGAAGTGGTGCATAGGCTCCAACCTACATGGCTGTGGGCTTTTGATCATAAACAAAGCTACAGTAATAGTTGTTTTCTAGAGCAATCTCTATCCCATCTACAACACTCGAACATACAAGGGTGTGGACGTTTAATAAGTTCCCTGAAACTTTTGGTAACTTATCACAGCTGCAACTTTTAGACTTGCAAAGGGTAGTAAATTAAATAATCTATCTGATTTCATTGTCAACCTGTCTAAGCTGTGGCACTTGAATATAATAGGAATTTTAAAGGTTTAAATAATCTCCCTGATTTCATTGTCAACCAGAATTAGCCACAACACTTGAACATAATAGGAAGTTTAAATGTTTAAATAACCTATTTGATTTTGCTGACATTCTATCGCAGTTCCAGCACTTGAAAATAATAATAATAATGCAAGTAGATGGCGATACTTCCAAATTCCAATATTCACTTTCTAATATACTTGACAACCTATCACAGTTACAACATTTTGAACTGAGGCATTGTACAGAATTAAATAACCTCCCTAATACCAATCACAATCTATCACTACTAAAGCTTTAGACATTAGAGAGTGTATAAGTTTAAATAGTTTTTCTAAATCTAGAACTACTCTACTTCCTCCCTTTATAATTTACTATCTTCCAAATCATTTCATTGGAATTTTATTTATACCTCACCTATTATAATGTTATCGACTGATTGAAGGTTGGGGGTCTTGCTTTACCTGTATCGATCTCACCTTGTCCCTAAATTATCTAGAGTTGTGTTGTCAATGTAAATCAAACAGAGGCCATTATTTTAGGAGAGCCAACATCTTAGTTTGGAAACCAAATATCCTTAGGGTCTCATGTAGTTCTAGATCATGGGTCAAAAAGAATCATATATGGGAGTTACTTGAGTCACTCCTCGGTAGTAGTCTTGTCTACCATTATATTTTATTTTCTTCATGTCGGTCACATAAGTGTTTTAGATTGAATCCTATATACATATGAAATCATTCGGTGGTTATTGGTTCCTATTAGGGATTTTTTGTACAATTGGTTCCTTTGTTGTTAATAGTTAATGATATAATGGTCATCTTGGGAAATGTTAAAGGAACACTTTAGGTAACCACAAGGGTATAGATATATTCTTATGTCAAATCATAGTTACATCTAGTAATTAATGGTTAAGATATGATGCTTCTTTAATTATACAAGGGATTAAAAACTTATGTTTCTTGCATGCCTTCAAATATGTGCCTATCTTAGTGTATCTTCATAGCCACACCCTATGTTGGGTCTACTTCTTCAACATTAACCCTATAGTGTCAGATCAAATTTGGTCTTGTGAAATATAGGTTATAATATTCTTTTAGAAAAGGGTTACGACTTAAGAGATTCTCCCTTGAATTTTTGGAATTCCATGTTTATAGCTATGATTCAGTTAGTTATTTATTAAGAAAGATATTGTTAACACTTGATTGTATATGTTTTTGTTAGTCCATGAAAAGTGTAATTACAATATATTCTTGTTAGCATTGTAGAGTTACCTTAGATGTATTGTATTAAATTAACATGATATCATCATTATTGATTATGGTATTAAAATAAATTTGTTATTAAACTAGGAACAATGATTCTATAGACAACATATCGATACAACTATATATTTTGGAATTGATAATTAGACCTTGAATTGAGTTGAGAATCAACGGGTTGATTTTGTTGTTGGTTGTTCCTAAAATTGATCAATGTGGTTGACTTGTGTATGCTAGTTTGATTGAGCTATGTACCACATTGTAATGTTGACACTTTTATTCTATACTTGTTATTTTGTGACTTCGAAATGATGTTGATGGTCTCGCTGATTTTTTACTCAATAAGTCTTCCTCCTAGGTTGATTGTGTAAGGGTGGTTCTTTCATTGTCATGGACAATGATTTTGGTTGAATTTGTTTCTTTCAAAGAATTTGATCACAATTGTGATTTTGAATTTATGAGTGGGTTGTATCTTATTTCATGGGTAACTATGTTTATGGCGATTGGCGAGATGGTAAATGCCTTGCATGTACTCTAGTTTTGAGATTTTGAACTTTTCCAATTTTTGGTACAACCCCTTGATGCCTTGGATTTTGGTGTTGGATTTTATGTTTTGGGTTCTAGAGAGAGTGGCTCTATGTGGGGGTCAATGCACAAAGGGGCTGTTAGGATAACCCACGTAGAGTTAGATTAATCAGTGATAACCTAAGTAATTAATTAGGGGTTGGTTAGTAAAGCATTAATCAAGATAATTATGGATGCCTCGTCTACCTCTTAGTGTTGTCATAGGCTAAAGGTGGGATGAGAAGGCCATGGTTGGCATGATCATTGCCTCGTCATCACGAGAGGTCAATGGTTTCTCATGAGTCACCCTGTGGAGCGGCGCCTTGAGATAGGCTGTCAGGATAACCATAGATGGAGGCGACACCTAGTGATAGGTTGTCTAGATAATCCATGTACAGATGGAGGCAGCACCTTGAGTTAGGATGTCTAGATAATCCATGTAAGGCCATGTGATAACACTCTCCTCTAGCTTTCCCTTTTTGGAGTTGCTTCATTGAATTCCTCTAGAAGTGGTCTTTTGATTTTATGGCTTGAGATTCATTGATGTTATGATATTTGATTTATTGTTATTATGTTTCTGAAGTGGTTTATCACTATTGTGAAATGCTTTGGATGTCATGTTTTTCTAGTCATGGTTTAATTGATGTTGTGACTATCTTTGGGTTTCATGCTACTCTTGTATGATGTTGAGTCTTGTGGTTCTCTATTTGGATATTCTTGGTTGAGGTCTCTTTCTTGTCAGCTCCTTAGCATGGGGGGTGGGTCTTCGGACCCACGTGGTCAGGTGGAACGTGCTAAGTACCCCATTGGGTTCCCAATCGAGGATCGAGAGGTGCATATTGGTGTCATTTGCAGCAACTCCAGAATTGTATCTATCTTTGAGCCAGTTATAATACTTTTTATTCATTTGATTAGCTACATCGTTCTTTATGGATTCTCATTCATGTTGGGGAACGTTGTTGTATCATTGTTACCCTATACATTATACTGTAATGTAATGTTAAACCATGTGTGGATATTGGCCCATGGTAGTTGTTATTCAATGTGTTGAGTTAATCATGTTTATGTGGTATTTACATACTCAGATGGTTTCTTATCAAAGATTTATCATGTATGTGTTACATTTGTTAATGTTTAATTTTTCATGGATTATATCTTTGGCTTTCATTCCTTATTGTTGTTGTATGGAATTAAGTTTGTAATGTCTCCTTGTGTACCCCATGGGATGTAAGTGTAAGTGAATTTGTTTAATTAAGTTTTATAACTTTTGATTTAATGTGCATCACATGTATGTTTGGAATATTTTACAAAAAAAGAATTGTACAGTAATCATTGTATTGATGTCCTTTGGGGTTCGCACGATGGCGTTACAAAGATCTTTTGTTTAAATTTTCTTTTCGAATGCAAAAATAATTTAATTGATTTCTCTCTCTACTTTTTGAAAATAAATATTAGATAGTTTTATTTTGTGTGTGAATGAAATATTTATTTATTCCAGAATAAAAAAAATCAATACATGTTTATTGTCTTCTATTCTCTAAAGTAAAATGGTCTAATTATGTCACCCATAAATTTGATTTTGCAAACTGGGTCGGTGAGATGTTTAAATTTTTTCATCATCTCGTTGTCTTTTAAACTCTATCTGAACATCTCAAAAACCCCAGATCATAGCTTTTGAGATATGGTTGAAATACGAGGCTGCTATCGGTCTACTCCTCCATGGTTGTAAATACCTTTGTTTCTCATTGTAACTAGCCAATGGAAAACTAGGATTTTAGATTTATAGGCATATGAAAGGGTGTTAAATTAATTAAATTTTTAATATTTGATATTTTGGAAAAGATTTGATTGTTGGGTTTTCTCATTTTGTCATTTGGTTGTAATCAGGTATGCCTAAAAGAAGGTTTTCATGAGATCCGTCTATTGTTTTGCATTTTGTGAATTTTTGAGTCATTTTTGGTTAATTTTTCTCACACTACTGAGTAGTCGAGGGCCAAATCTGAAATGGGTCTTTGACATATTTTTATTTCAAGCTGATTTGACTGTTTTATGGTTGTTTTATAGATGAAAAATTTACTTTTGTCAAGAGGAAAAAATAGTTTAGTTCTAAAATTGTATAAGAGGATATAGCTCTATTCTTTTATCTATATTGTGTTATATTATTTTTGCTTGAATGTTTTATTATTTGTATGTTGAAAATTTATTTCCATTTGTGAAAACTTATGTTGAGGCTTCTATACTATGTAAAGATCAATTCTACCAAGACTATGTATTGTTGGTCTTGATTATGAACTAGTAAATTAAAGTTGTCTATTTTGTTATAAGATTGTGAAAATGATGTTGTGTGCTTCATTGTATATTTTGTAGTAAAATGATTAGATTTTGGATTTCCTATCCATTTGTGTTATATTTTTTGGCCTCTAGAAGTATTTGGAAGTCTTTGTGAAAGTCCTCATGATTTTTGGTTGATTCTTGTTTTAGATAGTCTCCTTTGGATGTTTACTGTCAGCCACTTGCTTTTGTTGCTTGCTTGTGTGTGGGGCCTAGTGTTGTCTCCTAGCACAGAGGGTGTGGGTCTCACGGTTCCACGTGGCAAGGTGGTATTTTCCAACCATCCATTAGGGTTTAGGTGGTGCAATTCATGAGAAACATGGAGTCTTTCCTTTCTACTTCATTCAAGAGCTGGTTTAAGGTGCAAATGATATTTTTAAGAAAATTCAGCCCAATATGTATCTTATAAATATGTACCTCTTAGATGAATGAATCTTGTACATTGTAGCATTCTTGTAAAGGAAAAACAAATGATTTGATGTAATTTTGAATATATATTTATTGTTGTTTATTCTATAATAGAAAGGTTAACATAGGATTGTTGTATTTATGATGCATAGGAGCTTAAGTTAGTAGTAGATGTGATACCTTTTTATGTACCTATTTCAGGGAATTGATTAAGATTAGGTTCATATTTACATAGTGTTAGATGAGGTTTAATTATAATTAAGTTATGTTATCGCATGTAATTTGATG
The DNA here is from genome assembly GCA_007258455.2 of Sequoia sempervirens. NCBI lineage: Eukaryota > Viridiplantae > Streptophyta > Pinopsida > Cupressales > Cupressaceae > Sequoia > Sequoia sempervirens. The sequence goes on from VDFB02168118.1 coordinate 61,473,014, forward strand.
TATGAGATTTAATTTACATTCAAAAAATTGAATGGATGTGTTCTTAGTGTATCAAATTTCTTTCTATAGGTTTAGTTAGTGTAGATGTATCGTAGTAGTGACGTTAGGGAACCATGGTGGATAGGCATGTAAGTGGGCCATAATTAATGTTACTTAGTGCAATTATGATATGATGTTAATGTAATGATGTGATCCATGCTAATTTCTTGAGTTGCATTAGTTAGTGTCACTTTAATTTTTATTTTTTTAAATTATTGGCATGATGTTGAAGGTCATTTGTGTTAATCCACTAGGTCCCTTAGCAGGGCATCACACTTGGTATCAGAGCCAGTGTTGCAACACTAGGATCTCTGGTTAATGTTATAACCCATGTCTAGTTATAGTAACTTTCCCAATGCATGTTTTGTCAAATGTTTGATGTGTGGCTAGAAGGCCATAGGAACCCTTGTGTTACATACAATGTTTTAATCCGAACAACTAGTTGAGATGTTAGATAGAGGATTAGACACTTTGTGTGTTCCCCTATTGGGTGTGATTCCTTGGATGATTTTAATTGATGATTTTTCTTGTGTGACCTTGTTTCATTTCATTCATTTCTAGTTCCTTAAAAGTGCAAATTTAATTTTGGAATGCATGAGTGTGTTTAGATTAATTAGTTGTCAAGTTGGCATGTGGATCTCTTTTGTTTCACCAAATATGCATTAGGATGAGATGTTATTTTGCACAGCTTGGTTATTTATGTGGTTCTTTGTAAGTGGGAATGTATGTTATATGGTTTATATGGGAAGTCCTAGCCTGAATATGTCATCTCTTCAAGTGTTTTTCCATGGTTTGTAAGAGTTTCTACACCCATATGTTGTTTAGTTCATTTTCATAATGTTAAGAATATACTGCATGTAAAAGGGTTGTTAGAACATACTAAGGAAAAATGTGTAGGTAGTTTATAAATGAATTATTGGCGATCTTTTGTGATTGATATAATGCATACTGAATGATGTAATGGAATCCTAATTTTGTGTTTAGTTATGTTTAGAAATGGAAAACCTTTATGTGGGTGGTAGTTAAGATCTAGGTAGAAAGTGTGACTTAATTTTCATTTGTATTAATGCTTTCATTGGAAAGGTTGTGTTTGCAAGTTGCTTGCATTGAATTAAATTATCTTGTTTCCTCTTTTTTCTTAGCCCACATATAGTTAAGAAAGAGAATTAGTCTTAAACCACATTATAATAGAAAATAATTTAGGCCTTAAACTTGTATGATTAAACCTTGACTATGAATCAAAGAAATTATGTCTAAAATTACTTGAGTGATAGATCTTATGTTCTCCTGAAACTACACTCCTTACTTTTATTTTATGCATAAAAGATAGATTATGAATGACACTGAGTGTAGTTGCTAGGTATTTAATCTATGCATTTGGAAGTAAATTTATGTGATTAAGTTTTTTTTGCGTGATGTGATATTTTTTTATTGGAAAGGGCTATGTTTGTGGAATAAATAAGATGCTAGTACATAGAACTAGGTTTTTATATTGAAAAATTATGATGACTATATTGGTATTTGAACATCTTGTTTACTATGTGTAGCTAAAACCTATGATGTAATGTCCTTCTCCTTTTAACTATTGTATGAATAGAGAAGATTTATGCATTGGATGTCTTGAATGCTGAATTTTTATGAGGGCATAACATGTGAAGTAATTAAGCTTAAGTATGGGATATGGATGTTTGAGTAGGCATAATCACTATGTAAAGATTGAGTGTTACTTGTACTGGCCTGGGAAAAAGTTTGAGAGTATGTGGGATTGTGTTTTGGAAATAAATATGAGAATTTTTTTGTTTTGTGAAAATTGGAATAACTTGTGGTGAAGAGTTGTTTGTGTTTAGAAAAGGACTACATGAAGTAGTAAAAGTTAAATAGAGGATCATTATTATTCTTTTGTGAATATAGAATTTGTGTATAACTTGTTGAACTCTGGACACATGAATATTAATGTGAAAGTAGTAATGATTCTTGGATGCATTTAGGAATTCATGGTGCTTATGTAAAATTCTTATTGTGTGGAAGAAAAGTTATTTTTCTTATGCATATGTTATGAAGATAGAATGTTATACTGAATGAATTAAAGTGAATGTGAATTTGTTAAGTGGAGTTGTTAAGTGATCACAATGATCTTGAAATTGGCATTTAGCATCATGTGATATATGGAAAAGACTAGAGTGAAAGAAAAACCAATAAATGGGTTATGAATAATATGTAAAGATATGATTTTGAGAAGGGAATCACATTAGTTATGGAAATAAATGTACTCATGGTATGTGATCCTTAAGAAGTAATGGAATTGTGTATGTAATTGTACCCCCTTGTAAATGTGAGAAACCAATAACTATGTATTGGTTGAGTGTTGTGAATACCTCATACTTGCTTTGTGTGCCCATGGCATGGTGATAATGTGTACCCATCCATAGGGGATATGTTGTATTTGTTGGTGTGGGATTAACCATACCATTATGTGTGCTTGTATGTTTGTTACCTAATTGAGGGCCAACACATGTGTGGTTGAAATTTATATATAAGAGTAGCTAAAAGATAGTTTCATAGATTATTTTCTTTTGATTCTCTAGTCCTTAATTCTATGAAGGGGTAGTGGCAGCCACCAAGTTCCTTGGGTGGAGTGTGCAACATATGCATATTGTGGTGCAGAGTGGTCTTAGCTCAATCGATCCTGAGGAAACATACTCCCTACTTCCCCTTATGATGGATCAGGGTACTTGATCTATATATGCTAGCCTAATCCCCATAGTTTTGAGTACAACAATATTGATTTTTTAGTATATGCCTAGCCTTCCATAGGGGTGTTGAGGTGGAATTAGCGACTCAACCTCATCTATATGAGAGGTGAAGCTCGAGTAGCTCCATATTGATATACCCATATATGCATTATATATACCATATCTGCACGTGTTCTGATATGATGTAATGGATATGATGCCACACCCCACTAAAGTCCCAACATAGTGTTGGTGATGATGTCATGTTGCAAATGGTAGTGAGTTGGGCTCTAGGACATGATGCCACATGCATAGACACATGAAGGTGCACTATGAGAATGTGTTATGATAGCCTACTTGTGTGATGAGTGTAATGGGGCCTCACACACTTGTAGAGGGATACTCATATTTTCTTTCGATACTATTTGGGTCAGTTAGGATATGGGTATTTCCTAGCCATGTATACCTTTGGATATGGTGAGTACCTACGCGTGTGTTCTCCATGAGGTATCACTATGTAGGGTGTGTTCTGCATGTTCCTACTTTCGTGGAGCCACAAACACACTACCATGTGACATACAAATAGTTTGTGCCTTCTCTAGCTGGGGTATAACCATGCTACACTGAGATGTGATGTGGGATGGGGGTTGAAGTGCACATCCCATGTGGGTAGCCAAGGAGTGTGTGGGCCACTTGGCTAGTCCATGCTGCATAACAAAACGATCTAGAGTGTAGCCGAGGAGTACACTCTGAGCCATGTGGATGGCATGCTCACTCCTCCCCGCATGAGGGATATTGCTATAGCTTGACATTGTTCCCTCCATCATTTGGTGGCTAGTATCTAGTCACATAGTGTTGTAAAGTGTAATTTCGAAGATTGTGGACATTTTTTATGGTTATTTATGATTTTATGTAGATTGTGAAGGCCAACACCTTGTTTATATTTGATTTTGATGGTTTAGCAACACCTTGTGACCTTATTTTCTTGTAGCCTTTGTGGTTACACTTGATTTAGTGTTGAAATTGTGTGCATTTCTTGCTTTATTGTTGAAATTGAATTTTTATTTGCTTTTCTTTATGACTTTGGTGGCTAAACTAGTTTATCCTTATGGGTATGTGCATGATCATGATGGGCCAAAAAGTGGCGATATGTAAGTGATATGATGGCCCATGTGGCTAATGAGTTTTTTTTTACCCAAAATTGATGAAATGAAAAGGGTTTTTAAAGGAGATTCTCATCTTTCCACCAATATAAATTATGTTTTACTTAGAATTTAATAAATAATTATTATTCATTTTCTATTTGAATTATGACTAAAGTCTTGATTGATAGGCTAATTAAAAAACATCTATAGCTTTCAAATAGTATCACTTTTTTTAGTCCAAAACATGTGTCACATTCTATGCTTTGCATACTATAGGATTAAAAAAGAAAGAAATGAATTTCATGAAGTTTTGACCAAGGTGGTCAGACAGACGATTTTTTATATTTTTGAAAAGTTGTAATAAATAATTCATAATTAATTATTTACTTGGAAAAAAAATAGAAAAAAATATGCATCACATCAGGACATGAATCCTCTACTTATATCTAAAATCTTATAAAAAAATATTATCATTTTATTGTGGTTAGGGTGGTCAGACAAACACCTACTTCTTATCTTTTCCCTAAAATTTAAGTACTATTGCATTGAAATTTCAAATTTTCACTAAATAGATTTTTTTAAATAAACCTAGTAGTTTAGAAACTACATTTAATTTGCTACAGATTTTATTCTTACATATTTTTGAAATAATATAGATAACTTATTCAAATTTTGATGTCAAGTTGCCTAACTCTAATTTTTCTTTTTTTTTTGCCACTTAAGGGCCTATTTTTTCCATGATGATCCTGTACATACCCCTATTTTTTTTTATGTCGGCCATGTGTCGTATTGTGATTCCTCACCAAGGATGTATGAGGCAGACTTGGTGAGCATATATGAGGAAGAAGATGCAACAAACCTTGAGGATGGGGTTATGTGAGGCTATTACATAGCTAGGACCCACTACCCACCTATGTGTGATGACTATCTTTTGGAGGCTAGCCACCTTATACAATAAGAGGTAGGTAATTGTGGTCTTATTTTCATGGTTTCACCATGTGTGTGTGGCCTAATGCCATCAATCCATTGAGTGTGATGTATGGATCATGTGAGACGGATATTGGATCTTGGCTCATGGATTATGTATCATGGATTAGTATGTTGCTTTCCAGTGTCCAGATGGAGCCTTGTGTAGCCTTGTGCTATGCAGTTCTTGGTGATGTGATTATGTATGTATGTGTTAGATGTATATTTCTTATATTTTCTTGATGTAAAAGAGGGATAGACATGATATCTTAAATGTGAGTGTATTGTGAATCTGTAGTATTAAATGGAGTGGATGTTATTGAAAATCGTAAATTGTAATTTGAAATATGTTTTTCAAAACATGAGATGGTGTGTATTTTTTAAAATATCAAGGAATCATTTGATGTGTTTTCCATGTATGTGATTGTGGAGATTTTTATATTGGGAATGGAAAATGGTGTTAATTGGAGTACCTACTACATTTGTTTGTGTAAAATAAAGTATCATACTATAAGAGATGTATGGATTTCCAAATAAAGGTCATTAGGAAGATATTACTTTCAAATGTGTAGCCAGATATTGATTTCAATCAAAATGATTCAGATAGAGGATGCACAACAATTATAGAGTAGATAAGTTTTGGTACTAATGTGTTTTGTTCCACCCTAGTTTGTGACTTCAAGGAGTAAGTCAAGTTTTAGGGGGGAGAGTGTAGTGCCCCTCCATTCTCACTGTGGATGTGCAGGTAGTTTGGCTTTGGAACTTGGAGATGGAGGTAAAATAATAGGGATATTTAAAGGTATGTACTAATGATGTTAAGTATTTGATGTTGTAAATTATGAATTGATGGACTATGTGAGAAGGTTAGGAAAGGACTTATTATATATGTTTAAGGATATGTTTAGCATGATGTGTGTGTGTTAAGACATGATTGTTACTAGGATGCAAGCTATGGGCATATTTGTGTTCTAGAAGTGTTTTGGTTATCTTTAGGATTTTAAAATGATTTTGACATATTATAACCATGATGATATGATATTATGATTTTGATTATCATTATATTTATTATCATGAAGAGGTATTGACTTGTATTCAAGTGTTGCAGTAGCATATGGAACATGAGCTTTTGTTGGTACTTTTGTGAGTATGATGTATATTGTTATGTTATTAGTATTATGTAGAGATTTACTTGGATAGTTAAGTGATGCAGTAGTATGTTTATTAGGATAAGTGGAAAGGGTGACAATGCAGGATTGAATGTATGGGGGACATACGAGAATGAGATACGATTTCTAGAGTTCCTTTCCTAGTGCTTCGACTATTATGCACATGTGCTCTAATTTGTATGTTTGAGTGAACATGTACTAGGATACGTCTTTACCTAAATTAATAGATCTGAGTGTGCCTCTAATCCCAATGGTGGTTGAGGATATAACAACTAGGCCCAAGTTATACCCCATCCCTAGTCATTGTCCCTAATTATGGAAAATGGATTTAGTGTGTCACCATCTTTTCCATGTTGTTGAGGGACAGTGCCCGATCTCCTTTACCCCATGGTTGGAGTGTTGCACATGTGTGAATGTTTCTATTGGGTTATGTGATTGTGTGACTCCAATGTCAAGCTTTGAGTATGGATTTAGTTCAAATGGTGCTAAGTCCTTTGGTAAGTCAGGTTGGTCAATGTTGTGATCATTCTCATTATTTATATTTTGATGTGAATGTCTCCTTTCAATAAGAAGTTATTTTTTGGTTTATGTTTGGTCTTTCATTAGGACCTATTTAAGTAAAGTTAGCTTCTAGGTTGGTTATGTTGTTTGTAACTATAGTTGACATGTGGGTGTTAACGTGTGATTTAATGTTATTATATATATCTGTACATAGAACTATGGTTATTCTTTGGTGTGAGTGAATCATGGTTATTAATATTATTATGATGATATGTGTATTATGTTTTATTAAAAAAAGGTTATAAATATTAACATATTTTAATGTTATTTATTAAATATTAATTTGTTTATTAGTAAATTTTTAAATATTAATACCTAAACATATGTTATATTTGTGTTTTGATTTACTATTTTGGTGGAGTGACTATTTTTAAGGAAGTTCTTTTATGTTTTATAATATTTTGAATTGATTTGGTGGGAAACCCTGAACAAATAAGTTAATTATGTGAGTTAATTTTATTATTTATTTTATTCTAATTATTTCATTAATGGGATGAGGATAGGTGTTTTAATTTAATATTTTAGTATTTTATTTTATGAGAGGATTTTGTTTCCTTGTTTTATTTTGGAAAAGAAGAGTCTTTTGGAGAAAAGGAAAGAATTTTTTTTTTGCTTTTGTTTCTTTTTTTAATTTAATTAGTTTTATTTATGGAAAAAATTTTGAAAGGAGACTGACACTTTTTATTTGTGCATGAAATTTAGAGGATTTTTGAAGAGATTTTTTGGGGTTTTGAGAAGGGGGAGATTTTACATGGTTTTGAAGTAATTTTTCTGAGGTCTTTTGGGAAATTTGGAGTGGTTTTGAATAAAAATTTGGAAAAGAGTGATTTAGAAATTAATACACTAAAAATCAATACATGTTTATTGTCTTATATAATATTTTGAATTGATTTGGTGGGAAACACTAAACAAATAAGTTAATTATGTGACTTAATTTGATTATTTATTTTATTTTAATTATTTTGTTAGTGGGATGAGGATAGGTGCTTTAATTTAATATTTTAGTATTTTATCTTATGAGAGGATTTTATTTCCTTGTTTTATTTTGGAAAAGAAGAGTCTTCTAGAGAAAAAGAAAGAAAGTTACTTTTTTTCCTTTCTTTTTTGAATTTAATTAGTTTTATTTATGGGAAAATTTGGGAAAGGAGACTTACACTTTTTTTTTTATGCATGAAATTTAGAGGATTTTGGAAGAGATTTTTGGGGTTTTGGAGAAGGGAGAGATTTTACATGGTTTTGAAGTAATTTTTCTGAGGTTTTTTGGGAAATTTGGAGTGGTTTTGAATCAAAATTTGGAGGAAAGTGATTTAGAATTTAATTATGATTTGGAGGGAATGAATTTTGTTGGGGAATTGTGGTTTTGGGAAAATTATAGGTTGGGAAGTCAGAAGTTGAAATTTTCAGACCTCAACATCGAATTTTTGTCCATGCCAAGCGTTGGATCCAAGTTGGATGTTGAGATCTTTTGTTTAAATTTTCTTTTTGAATGTACAAATAATTTGATTGATATCTCTCTCTCTACTTTTTGAAAATAAATATTAGAGAGTTTTATTTTGTGGGTGAATGAAACATTTGTTTATTCCAAAATAAAAAAATCAATACATGTTTATTGTCTTTTATTGGAGAGAAGTCATAATGCCATCATGGTAGTAGTTGATCGTGTTACTAAATATGCACATTTCATTGCATTATCACATCCTTTTACAACAAGTACCATGGAAAAATCTTTTTTGGAGAATATCCAAAAGCCACATGGTACACCTAAGGTTCTTGTTAGTGATTGTGATCCTATCTTCACTAGTCACTTTTGGAAAGATTTATTCTCATGTTTGGGTATGCAATTGGCTCATAGCTCTTCATACCACTCTTAATTAGATGGGAAAAGTGAGGTTGTTAATAAGTGTTTGGAAGGATATCTACATTGTTTCACTTCAGAGAAACAATCTCAATGGGTAGATTGGCTACCACTTGCAGAATGGTGGTATAACACTTCTTTTCATAGCTCATAAAAAATTTCTCCATTTTTGGCACTTTATGGATATCATCCTCCTTCCATCACATCATCAATTAAGATGTCACCAAAAGTTCAGGCAGTAGAAGAACACTTGCTTCATCAACAACAAGTACTTTCAGGACTCAAGGAGCATTTAGCCATGGCACAAAATTGAATGAAACAATAGACTGAACAACATCATAGTGAAAGAAGTTTTGAAGTTGGGGATTGGGTCTTCTTGAGATTGTAGCCTTATAAGAAAATCTCACCTAAGCAAACAAAAAATAATAATAATTTTTCTCCAAGGTATTATGGTCCATACCAAATCATGCAAAGATCAATAGTGTTGCCTACAAGCTAGAGTTACCACCAACAACAAAGATATATCCAGTTTTTCATGTTTCTTGTTTGAAGAAGGTAATTAGGCATAATATTCCCACTCAAACAACACCACCAAAGCTCGATGAATAAGGAAGAATCATTTTGGAACTAGAGTGCATTTATCAAACATGCACAAAGAAGCCGAGGAATAGAACTCCCACTGAGTATCTCATCCAATGGAAGAATTTACCAGTTGAAGATGCCACATGGGAGGATGAGGAGTTCATTCAAGAGAATCCAAAATAGATTAGAATTGAGGACAATTCTTCTTTGAAGAAGGGGGCATACTACACCCTTAATATTAGTGTACATCGGGTTATGAATAGTCGACTTGTGGCTATCTTAACTCTCTATTTAGTCATATTATCATTACTATATTGTTATTTACTTTTTTAGGTTAGCCTAAGACTTATATAGGTGTGTCTAAGTCGGCCTAGGTGATATCCTTGGAATAAATAGGTATATATAGGAGGTTGTGAGTTGTATTTCATCATCAAGTTGTGAAGTTTGTTCTCATTGGAGATATTTGGAGGTTTTCCCCCTTAAAGTGGCTTGTTATTCTCAATTATTATCATGTATTTGCAGCATATTTCATATCATATTATTTTATTGTGCAAGTTATTTCATAATAGGATATGTTTTATTTGTTGGTGTGGGACTAACCATACCATTATGTGTGCTTGTATGTTTGTTACCTAATTGAGGGCTGACCCATGTGTGGTTGAAATTTATATATATATGAGTAGCCAAAAGATAATTTCACATATTCTTTTTTTTTGGTTCTCTAGTCCCTCAATATGTGAATGGGTATCAATAGCCACAAAGTTCCTTGGGTGGAGTGTGAAGCGTAAGCATATTGCAGTGTAGATCGGTCTTAGCTCAATTGATCTTGAGTAAACATACTCACTACTTCCCCTTATGATGGATTAGGGTACTTGATCCATATGTGCTAGCCTAATCCCCATAGTTTTGAGTACAACAACATTGGTTTGTTAGTAAATGCCTAGTCATCCATAGGAGCGTTGAGCTAGCATTAGCGAGTCAACCTCATCTGTATGATAGGTGAAGCTTGAGTAGCCCCATATTGATATACTCATATATGCATTATATATACCCTATTTGCACGTGTTCTAACATGATGTAATGGATACAATGCCACAACCCACTAATGTTCTAACATAGTGCTAGTGATGATATTGTGTTGCTAATGCTAGTGAGCTAGGCTTAAGGACACGATGCCACGTGCATAAACACATGAAGGTGCACTATAAGAATGTGTTATGATAGCCTACTTGTGTGATGAGCATAATGGGGCCTCACACACTTGTGGAGGGATACTCATGTTTTCTTTCGATAATGTTTGGGTCAGTTAGCATATGGGTATGTCCTAATCATATATACCTCTGGCTACAATGAGTACTTGTGTGTGCCTTCTCCATGAGGTATCACTATGCGGGGTGTGTTTTGAACGTGCCTACTTCTGAGGAGCCACAAACACACAACCGTGTAGCATATGAATAGTGTGTTCCTTCTCTGGCTGGTGTATGGTGCCACACTAAGATATAATGCAGGATGGGGGTTGAGGTGCACATTTCATGTGGTCAACCAAGGAGTGCATAGGCCACTTGGCTAGTCCATGTCATGTGACGACATGGTGCAGAGTGTAGTCAAGGAGTACACTCTAAGCCATGTGGATGGTGTGCTCAGTCCGCCCCATATGAGGGGTATTGCTATAGCTTGACGTTGTTCCATCCTTCCTCATTTTTTGGGTAGTATCTAGTCACATAGTGTTGTATAGTGCAATTTTGAAGATTGTGGACTTTCTTTATGGTTATTGATGATTTTATGGTGATTGTGAAGGCTGAAACCTTGTTTATATTTGATTGTGATGGTTTAGCCACACCTTGTGAACTTATTTTCTCATAGCCCTCATGCTTACACTTGATTTAGTGTTGAAATTGAATTTTTATTCACTCTTCTTTATGAATTTGGTGGCTAAACTAAATTTTATCCTTATTGTTTTCGATGTTGGCCATGTGTCGTATTGTGATTCCTCTACAAGGACATATGAGGTGGACTTGGTGAGTGTATGCGAGGAAGCAGACACAGGGAACCTTGAGGATGGGGGTATGTGAGACTATTACATAGCTAGGACCCACTACCCACCTATGTGTGATGACTATCTTTTGGAGGCTAGCCACCTTATATAACAAGAGGTAGGTCATTGTGTTCTTGTTTGGATGGTCTCACCATGTGTGTGTGGCTTAACACCATCAAAACATTGAGTGCGAGGTATGGATCATGTGAGATGGATATTGGTTGTTGGCTCATGGATTATGTATCATGGATTATTATGTTACTTTTTGGTGTCTAGATGGATCACTGTGTAGCCTTGTGTTGTGTACTTTTCAGTGATGTGATTATGTATGTATGTGTTAGATGTATATTTATTTTATTTTCTTGATGTAAAAGAGGGATACTCGTGCTATCTTAAATGTATGTATTGTGAATCTATGGTATTAAATGGAGTTGATGTTATTGAAAATTGTAAATTATAATTTGAAATATTTTTTTGAAACATGAGATGGTGTGTATTTTTTTTAATATCAAGAAATCATTTAATGTATTTTCCTTGTATGAGATTATGGAGATTTTTGTATTGGGAATGGAAAATTGTGTTAATTGGAGTACATGCTATATTTTTTAGTGTAAAATAAACTATCATATTGTAAGGGATGTATGGATTTCCAAATAAAGGTCATTAGGAAGATATTACTTTCAAATGTGTAGCCAGATAGCAATTTTAATCAAAATAATTTAGATAGAGTCCGATGTACATCAATTATAGAGTAGATGTGTTTTAGTACTAATGTGTTATATTCCACCCTAGTTCATGACTTCAAGGAGTAAGTAAAGTCTTAGGGGGGAGAATTTAGTGCCCCTCCATTCTCACTATGGATGTGTAGGTAGTTTGGCTTTGGAACTTGGAGAGGAAGGTAAAATAATAGGGATATTTAAAGGTATGTACTAATGATGTTAAGTATTTGATGTTGTAAATTATGAATTTATGGACTGTGTGAAAAGGTTTGTAAAGGACTTATTATATATGTTTAAGGATAGGTTTATCATGATATTTGTGTGTGTTCAGACATGATTGTTACTAGGATGCAAGCTATGGGCATATTTGTGTTATGAAAATGTTTTGGTTATCTTTAGGATTTTCACATGATTTTGACATATTATTATCTTGATGATATGATATTATGATTTTGATTATGATTATATTTATGTACATGAAGAGGTACTAACTTGTGTTCAAGTGTTGCAGTAGCAGATGGAACATGAACTTCTATTGGTACTTTTGTGAGTATGATGTATATTGTTATGTTATTATTAATATGCAAAGATTTACTTGGATAGTTAAGTTATGCAACAATATGTTTATTAGGATAAGTGGAAAGGGCAAAAATGTACCATTGAACGTATGGGGGACATACAAGAATGAAATATGATTGCTAGAGTTCCTTTCCTAGTGCTTCAGCTATTATGCACATGTGCTCTAATTTGTATGTTTGAGTGAACATGTACAAGGATATGTCTCCACCTAAATTAGTAGGTCTAAGCATTCCTCTAATCCCAATGGTGGTCAAGGAGATAACAACTAGGCCCAAGTTATACCCCAACCCTAGTCATCGTCCCCAATCAGGGACAATGGATTTAGTGTGTTAGCACCTTTCTAGGTTGTCAAGGGACAATGCCCAATCTCCTTTACCCCATGGTTGGAGTGTTGCATGGTTTAAACACAAAGCATGGGTTTTAAAATCAAGCATTACATTTATATTGTGAATAAAGAGAAAAACATATATAGCGCACTATGAATAAATTTTATTGTTGCAAGTATTATGTTCTATGAGTAGTGCTAATGTCATAAGAAATGAGTTAACCAAACTGCTATTCTAAATCACTATGTATTAGGAATTAGTCAACAATTTTAAGATATTTGAATGGATTTAAGTTGCTAACTTTCTCTATTAAAAAAAGTGCCAAAATGCATGATGAAAGAAAGAGGCAACACCATTTATATGAATTTTCTTTATGAAATAGAAGTCTAAAATTATTGTGCATTCTCCAACAAAGATAAACCAAGTAAAAGGTAGAAAAAGTCATGACTTTTTTGGAAAAATCAAAGTTGACCTATTTTCCTTTTACCTTTCATTGCTTAGATCAACTCTTTATATCTCTAATTTAGTTGATTTTCTATAAAATGATCAGTTGAACCTTGTTGTTGAGAAGTGTCAATAAAGTTAGCTTAGCAATAGGTTGAGAAGTCTCATAATTCTATATAAAAAGGGGTGTAGATCACTTCATTTGGATGCACTATCGAACTTCATTATGTTGTTTTATTCTAATATATTCTTGAGTGAGATGACATTCATTTGGAAGGAGAGGTTAGTGAGATTTTGTGAGTATTTTTCTGTGTGGTTTGGGTGAAATACTAAGGAATCTTACAGTGGTATAAGCTTGCAAGTCAGTTTATACTTTTGGGATTAAGCATTAGCAGGCATGTTATTTTTCCCTCTTATTTTTTATATGTTTTTGAAAGGTTGAAATCTATTAATGTATTGTGTGGAAAGAGAATTTGTATTCTAGTTAGAAAAGAGTCTCTTTAGAATTTACTTCTTATGTACTTTTTTGAGTGTTTGTACATACTCCATGTAATGAGGAGTGATTGTATTATTAGTTTATATACTAGGAAAAGATGAATCTAGTGTAGCTTTCGTTGATATTAAAATTAAGTTATTATTTATGCCAAATTATAGAGTGCAATGAATACCTTAAAACTAGATTTTTCTATAATAAAAGTAGCTTATGTGTTAAGTCTATGTTTAGTTGATTGGTAAAAAGATAGGTTGTTCCTAGGGTTAAATATTACCTTAAGAAGGTAATTGTGTATGCATAGTACATGAATGTTCATTAACCAAACTAAGCTAGATAGTGGGTGAAGAGATGAATTTTTATAGGAAACTTTGGCCAAAGTAGTGTAGGTAGCCACTATTTACACTGTCAAGGTTCACTATGTTTAATATAGATATTCTAGTTCAAGATTTTCATACTTGTAGGGATAGCTACTAGATGATTAGGCTCTAGATTGTGAGGCAAAAAACTAGGCTTAGTAAGGATAATCTCTTTGTCAAAGGGTAGGGACATCTTTCCATATATGACAGATGTGTAGGGAACCACATTTAAGTTTGTGGTTGGCAAAAAGGCACTTGATTGATGCTTCTCCTCATAAGTTGGAGGCCAAGATTTGTAGGGGATTTCTTTGAACATTTGTTACTAGTGCTTATAAAGCTTGCGAATCTATGTATGTTATCTTATATCTATTCATATGAAAGTTGTAATGCAAGAAATGTTATCTTGAAATTTGAAATGTATTAGAAAGATTGTAATTCTCAATTATAATGCAAATGGAAAGTTTGGAATATATTATACTTCACATGTGCATTTAGTCTTTGAAATAGAAGAAAAAAAAATATTTCTATTGTTTTGAACATATTTATTTTCTTGAAATTTAAAACTTAGTGAATTTTCTTTCTTTGAACAATCAACATGTTACACATGGTATCATAGCTACCAAGTTGTGCTTTGGAACCTATGTGCTTGCCATACTTTCTATCCAACATTGAATGAGACTAATGTTTGGAACTTCTTATGCCAGGATGGTGCATATTAGGTTAATAGTAAGAAAGTAATAAGGAATGAGCGAGCTACCTAAGGGAAAAGAAGGAAAAAGAGGTTATTGTTCTTATGATAAAGGGAACCAACTATGAAAATATTGTTTGGTTAAGTGATATACTTAGACAATCAATCATGTTTTGTCCTGAATAAGTCAAGTGAAGAGAAGAATGAGGGAGGAATCCAATTTCAACTATTTTCTTCTAGTATCACTGACAAAGTCTAACTCCTTGGACCACTTTCCAAGGATATTCCCTCAGAATGTAGCATCAGTCTTGCATTAATATTTAGGGACCCTAGAGTTCTTCCTTTATCAAAAGTGATTGTAATTTCCTCAAGTAATGAGAATGAGAGATTTGTTCCTCGTAACTATGAATGTGAAGATAAATCTGAAGGTTAGTACCCCTTTTGGGATAAAGAAGAGAAAATTAGAGATGAATAAAAATCTAAGGGGTATACCCCATTGAGTTATGTATCAAAGAGTGAATCTGAGGGATACTCCCCTCTTGACTATTTCAATAGTTGTTCTATGTAAATGAAAGGATATTGAGATCCTTCTAAATAAATTAAAGTGATATGTTTATCAAAAATTTTGTTCAAACTTATGTGAAATTTCTATTATGTGTGAGTGAATGCTCATTTAAATGCTTTCCATAAGATGTGTGAACATAATAGAATATAATAAAAATGAACCTTCAGGTGTGGAATTTTCTTGCAAAGGATGGTGAGAACAAGGACTAATCCTAGAGGGAGCCAATAAGTTAGGCAAGGTCCAAAGGGTGATGAGGCTAAATTAGATGAAATTTTGGCTATCATTCATGAAATTGATGTAAGGTTGGGAAATCTTGAGCAAGAATTAAGGGAGAAAGATAGAGTTGAACAAGAGTTTCCAAATAATGTAGAAGTTCCTATTAATGAAAGTGAGGGAGATAATTATCATGACCATATGTAGACTCAAGAACATGAGAATGATTATTAACACTATCAATCTAAAGGAACTAGTAGGAAATAGTTGGAAAAAAACTTTCTAGATACATGAGGAAAATAACCCCACCTAAATTCAAAGCACTAGTGGGGAAGAAGCTAAGGTGTGGTTATTAAAAATGGAAAAATATTATGATATAAGGAACTACTTTTAAGTTACCAAGGCTATTTGGGTAGCCTATTAGTTAAAGGGAGAAGCCTCTAACTGGTAGATGAACAAGAAAATTGAACTTAGACTTAGTTTTTTGAAACTGAATTGGGATGAGTTCATGGAGATATTCTATAAAAGGTGGTTAACCCATCTCTTTTTCAACCATAAGCTTAATGATTCAAAATCTTAAGCAAGGGGATATGTCATTCAATGAGTATTGGGAGAATTTTACTCATCTGTTAAGGTATATACCAATGTACTAGAAAGATGAGTGTTTATGTACCAAGAAATTTATTATCATGGGATTGAATGGGTAGATAGGTGGTGAGGTGAATGTGCATGGTCCAACCACTTTGGATTTAGTTTATGAGAAGGCTATTAAGTAGGAGAAAAATCTCAAAGTCATCTCAACCTTCCAAGGAAAGAAAAATTGTGAGAATTTTGGTGGAAACCAAAGCAATCAAACTCAAAAGAAGTTCAACGGAGTTCAAGATTCTTAGAGGCAAGAAGATCGTGGATCTCATAATAACTTAATTGAACCAAGCAAGTATCACAAAGGGGATAATTTTAACAATGTTGGGGAAAGGAAAGTAGTTCAAAAATACCTGAAATGAAGAAGGAACTAGCAATGGGGTGTTATGTTTGTGGTGGAAATCACTATGCCAAAGACTATCCTAACAAAACTTTAGTACCTCAATCTCAAGGAATCTCTCTTCCACCTCAACAAATTTTGTTCCAATAAAGGATCCATGTTGATGTGGAAAATCAACAAGCAGCATATTAAGTTACTCTAGTGGAAGCTCTAGGTATTCAATTTGGTACCCATCTCTATACTTATTGATACTAGGGACTCTAAAAAACAAATTCACCTAGAATAGTTAATCAAATAACTAGGAAAGTTGGACTTATGGTAAGGTCATGGGTTGTAGAGTATGCAAATCAGATAAGAGCAATGATGGAACAATGCTTTTTCAAAGCTAATGTTGAACTTCCATGTTTCTCAACTGAGGTAAACTTATTTGTAGCACCTTTAGGATCCAGGTATGTGTAGGATCATGATGGGCTAAAAAGTGGCAATATGATGGGTATGTGTAGGGTATGTGGCTAACGACTTTTTTTTTACCCAAAATTGATGAAACAAAAATGGGTTTTAAAGGACATTCTCAGCTTTCCACCAATATAAATTATGTTTTACTTTGAATTTAATAAATAATTATTATTCATTTTCTATTTAAATTACGACTAAAGTCCTGATTGCAAAAATTCTATAGCTTTCAAATAGAATCATATTTTTTTAATCTGAAACATGCATCACATTCTATGCTTAATATACTATAGGATTAAAAAAAATGAATTTTATGAAGTTTTCACCAAGTTAAGATTTTTCAAACATACAAATTTTTTATATTTTTTAAAAGTTGTAATAAAAAAATCATAATCAATTATTTACATGAAAAAAAATTACAAAAAAAATATGCATCACATCAGGACATGACTCCTCTACTTAAATCTAAAATATTATAAAAAATATTATCATTTTATTGTGGTTAGGGTGGTCAAACAAACACCTACTTATTTTTCCTAAAATTTAAGTACTACTACATTAAAATTTCAAATTTTCACCAAATAGATTTTAAAAAAAATAAACCTAGTAGTTTAGAAACTACATTCAATTTTCTATAGATTTTATTCTTACATATTTTTGAAATAATATATATAACTTATTCAAATTTTTACATCAAGTTTCCTAACTTTTATTTTTCTAATTTTTTTGCCACTTAAGGGCCTGCTTTTTCCATGATGATCCTACACATACCAATCCTATGATGTCATCCTACCAGTGAACTAGCTTTCATAACATAGAGCCAAAGTAAATTATCATGCCAAAACTATATAGAGTGCTTAGATGATCTAGGAAACTGGGTGAAATTGCAAGGGACACCTAGGGAAGTCAAGTTGCATCAAATATCCATAGTGCAACTGCATAGGGAAAAAAAGAAAGGATGAAATCTATTTGCAATTAAGATAGAAAAACTTGAAGAGCATGAGGAATTCAATTTTCATGATGAAGAAGTCTTCAGTGGGTCAAAAATATATCAATATGTAGAGGAAGGTGAGATAGTGGAAACTAGAAAGATGGATATGGAGAAATATCCCATCTTGCAAAAAATTGCAAACATATTTCTAGAAGAGTTACCTAGGTTGCCACCTGAAAGGATATTTGACTTCTCCATTGATATAGTACCAGGACCAGTTCCTATTTCCAAGGTACCATAAAAATGATAGCAATTGAGTTAATGGAGCTTAAGGAATAACTAGAGGAATTGTTATCAAAAGGATTAAAAAGACCTAGTGTTTCACCCTGGGGAGCGCTAATGATCTTCATAAATAAGGATGGCACACTATGTTTGTGCATAGATTATGAAATGCTTAATAAAGCTACAATAAAGAACAAGTATCCATTGCAACACATTGATGATCTCTTCGATTAGGTGTGGGGAGTAGCTATTTTTTCTAAAATTGATCCACGATCAAGATATCACCAATTGAGGATCAAAGATGAGGATATCTTCAATAATGCTTTTAGAATGAGATATGGACACTATGAGTTCATAGTCTTACCATTTGGAGTTACAAATGCACCAATGACATTCATGAACCTAATGAATAGTGTGTTTAGAGATTTCCTAGATAAATTTGTCTTGGTTTTCTTGGATGAAATACTTATTTATTCTAAGAATGAGGAGGAACACTACAAGAATTTAGAGATAGTTCTTTTGTAGTTAAGAGAGCAATAGCTATATGTGAAACTTTCTAAGTGTACATTCTTTCAGAAGAAAGTGTAGTACCTTGGTCATGTGATCTCAATTAATGGAATTTAAATGGATCCAACCAAGATAAAAGAAAATAAATAGATTGGTTAACTAGTACCAAAGAATTTATTTGAGGTCAGAAGCTTTATGGTTCTGGCAGGATACTATCAAAATTTTGTTGCAAGCTTTTCAAGTATCACCTTTCCTATTAATTTATTACAAAGGAAAGGGAAGAATTTTGAGTTGATGGAAATATGACAGGAGACATTTGATCTACTCAAAGAGAGGTTGACTACTACTACAATTTTGATAGTACCAAATCTTGATGGAAATTTCACTATCATCATGGATGTTTCAAGAGGACTTGGTGGAGTTTTGATGTAGGAAGGTCAAGTCATTTCATATGAATTTCAAGGAAGTTGAAGCCCTATGAGGAAAATTATGCACCACATGATTTGGAGGTTGTAACAGTGGTTCATGCATTGCAAATGTGGAGGAATTACTTCTTGGGAAAACCTTTTGAGTTAAAAACCAATCATCATGGTTTGAAATATCTGTTTACCCAACCCAACCTGAATGCACGATAGAGAAGATTGTTGGAGTTTACATCAGAATATGACTTCAATATCAAGTACATTAAAGGGAAATACAATCAAGTTGTTGATGCCTTGATTCATGAATGACATATTGCCTCAATAGTCACAATTCAAACCAACTTTAAAGGCCAAGTGTTGCAAAAATGCAAAGGAGATGAGTTCTATAAGAAAGTTAGGAAAGCACTCATTAGCAATCTACAAGATGAAAGGTATGAAAGATACCACTTTGAACCCAGTGGATTGTTAAGGTCTAATTGATGAGTGTATGTACCCAACTCAAAATAGTTAAGGAACTTAGTATGGAGAGAAGTTCATAAGGCAACTTATTCAGGATATCCAGGTGTGACAAAAAAGTTGGCTGGTGTGACTATGTTATACTTTTGGAAAGGGATGAAAGGAGATGTTGGAAGATTTGTGGCCAGATGTTTAGAATGCCAGAGAGTGAAGGTTGAGCATCATCATCTTGCAGGACTATTATATGATCCACATGATGTACCTGGAAGTAAGTGGCAGGTCATCAATATGAACTTTGTGCAAGGATTACCCGTAAAGGAATAAGCACAATGCTATTCTAGTGGTAGTAGACAAGCTTACTAAAGTAGCACACTTTATATTGGGAAATTTAATTGATGGAGCTCTTGTTATAGCTTGGAAATTCATACAAAAATATTTTAGATTGCATGGTGTTCTAGAGAAGATTATCTTTGATAGAGATACACATGTGACTTCCAGGATTTGGAAAACCTTATTTTTTGCACTTGGAACTCAGTTGAATATAATTTCAACATTTCATCCAGAAATAGATGGTCAAACAAAAAGAGTAAACCAAGTACTAGAGGACCTACTGTGAATGTATTGGATGGATCAACAATACAAGTGGGAAGATTAATTACCTCTAGTGGAATTATATACAATAATTCCTATCATTTAGCAATAAAGACAGATCCTTTTGAAGCATTATATGGCCAGAAGTGTCAAACCCATATAAGCTGGGATAAGCTTGAGGATATGGTAAGTCTTGGTCTAGAATTTTGTTTTGAAATGTAGCAAGTTACGGGTAGTAAGAAAAGGCTAGCTAAGGCCCATGATAGGAAAAAGAGCTATGTAGATACTAAGCGAGTACCCTAAAAAAATTTAGTAGGAGAGAAAGTGTTGTTATGAGTTAAGCATCAAAATAGTTATATTAGGTTTTAGAACTCATCCAAACTAGCTCCACTCTATGAAGGTCTATTTGAGGTTCTCAAGGAAGTAAATCCTATTGCTTACTGAATAGCATTACCACCAACTCTTGCTCAAATGCATAATGTCTTTCACATCTCATACCTAAAGAAGTATATACTAGGTGATAAGATTCATACAAAACCCCGAAGTCATAACAATCGAGCCTCTCAAGGTGATCGTGACATGTAAGCTTCACTTGCACAAAAGGAAGGTTTTGTAGTGCAAAGTCTAGTGGGACCAATATGCAGAAGATTACACACTTTGGGAAGACTATGCTGAGATTGAGTGGAACTTTCCTCATGTCATACATGCTTTTCTGAATGCTTGAAAAAAAATGATGTGTGTTTTATTTTTATATTATGTTAGCTACATAAAATCATCTAGGATTATGATTTAGAAGGGGGGATATTTTACACTCTGTTGTGCATTTACCTATTTATTATTACTATGATGAGTTAAAATATTGAATAAATGAATATGCTCATATTTTTTATTGAGAAACATGTGTTTATGTAATTTGGTTACATGCATTATTTGAAAAGTGAAGAAAAGAAGTTCAATTGATTTAATTATTATGATTAAATTTTGTGAACATTGATTAGATTTGGTATTTTTCTCATGAAAATAATATATATGCAAATGATTGTTTGATGAACAAGTAACTACCATTACATTGTTATAAGTTGGATTAAGATATAGGGATCAAGCCTTCGTAAGGAGGGGAAGTATCACTTAAGAGAAGTGATTGGTTAGTTAACCCTTAAACAAATCTTAATTGAGCCTTTCACACACACACACATATAGATTGGTCCAGTTGAATCATAGTTTGGGAAACCAATAAGTCATTCCTTAGTGATTATTGTGCTCAAATTGTGATTCTGTGAGAATATTCTTGTTTGTGATGTTGCTAAGTTCCTTTGTACATGTTTTTTCTTTCTTATATGCTCTAAGATTAAATTGATAAGATATATACATGGTATGTATGTATATATCTACATATATGTATACATATACATGTCAATAGTAAACCCATACACATCAATTAATATGTACATGAGTATATGTAGGTAGATGTACCTATGTATGCTCATGGGCATGATAATATCGAGTGGATAATACAACATGTATATATATATGTATATATATTGTATATATATGTATATATATTGATGAGTTATAAATATATACTATTGTTTGTATAATCGAATGCATATATAGATATATATGTATGTATATACATATATATGTATATAAATATATATACATAAGGCTTTATTTGTAAAAAGATAAAGTAGATATATGCATTCAAAATACCGAATGATATATATCATTATATATTGTAAAATTTGATAGATATATATTATATATATACATCTATATGAATGGATATATATATAAATCTATATTGATAAACCATCATGTTTAAACACAAAGCATGGGTTTTAAAACCAAGCATTTTTTTATATTATGAATAAATTACAAACAATATATAATGCATTATGAATAAATGTCATTGTTGCAACTATTACGTGTTATGAGCAATGCTAAAGTCATAAGTAATGAGTTGACAAACCTGCTATTATAACACACAGGGTATTAAGATGAGCAATCAATAGTTTTAAGACATATTTGAATGGATTTAAGTTGTTTACTTAGTCTATGAAATAACAACACCAAAACACATGATGAAACAAAGAGGTGGAACCAAATATGAATTTTATTTATGAATTAGAAGTCTAAAATTACTGTGCATTCTCCAACATAGATAGACCAAGTAAAAGGTAGAAAAAGTCATGATTTTGCTTGCAAAATGGAAGCTGACCTATTTTTCCGTTTACCTCGCATTGCTGAGATGAACTCTTGTTGTCTTTGATTTAGTTGATTTGTTGTTATAATCTTATGAACTTGTTGTCTTAGAATTCTACCACCAGTTGAAGTAAAATGCTAAGTCGAACCTTCTATTTGAGAAGTTTCAATAAACTTAGCTTAGTAATACACTAAGAAGTCTCATAATTCTATATAAAAAGGGGTTTATATCACTTCTTTTGGACACACTATCCAACTTCATTCTGCTATTTTTATTCTGAGATATTCTTGAGTGAGCCAAGAGTTATTTGGAAGGAGAGCTTAGTGAAATTTTTTGAGTATTTTTCTTTGTGGTTTGGGTTAAATACTGAGGAGTCTTGAAGTGAAATAAGCTTGCAAGTTAGTTTATACTTTTGGGATTAAGCAGTGGTAGGCATGCTATTGTGCCCTCTTAGGTATTATATGTTTTTGAAATGTTGAAAGCTATTGATGTATTGTGTGGAAAGAGAATTTGTATTCTAGTTAGGAAAGAGTATGTTATTGAAAGAGTTTATATTTTACTTCTTATGTACTTTCTTGAGTGTTTGCACACTCTATAATTAGGAATGATTTTATTCTTAGTTTATAAGCTAGGAAAAGATGAAGCTAGTGTAGCTTTTGTTAATATTAAAACTAATTTATTATTTATGTCAAACTATAGAGAATTCAATGTATACCTTAGAACTATATTGTTGTATGATGGAAGTAGCATATGTGTTAAGTCTATGTATAGTTAATTGCTAAAAACATAGGTTGTTCTTGGGGTTAAATATTACCTTAGGAAGGGAATTTCTTATGCATAGTAAATGAATGTTCATTAACAAAATTGAGCAAGATAGTGGGTGAAGAGACGAATTTTTATATGAAACTTTGGCCAAAGTAGTGTAAGTAGCCACAATTTACACTGTCAAGGTTCACTATGTTCAGTATAGACATTCTATTTTTGGCTTTTCATACTTGTAGGTGTAGCTACCGTATGATTAGGCTTTGGATTGTAGTGAAAAAAACTAGGCTAAGTAAGGCTATTTCTTATAGGTTTTTACCAACCAATCTCTTCATTGAAGGGTAGGTCCATCTTGCCATTTATGGAAGATGTGTGAGAGACCACATTTGAGTCCATGGTTGGCAGAAAAGTGCTTGAGTGATGCTTCTCCTCATTAGTTGGTAGCCGAGATTCGCAAGGGATTTGCAAGACCATTTTTTACTAGTTCTTATAAATATTGTGAAGCTATGTATGTTATCTTATATGCACTCTATGGAAGTTACAATGTAAGAAATTTTATTTGAAAATTTGAAATTTATTGTAAAGATTGTAATTCTCAATTATAATACAAATGGAAAATTTGGAATATATTCTATTTTAGATGTGCATTTAGTCTTTTAAATAGAAGAAACAAATTCATTGAGCTATTATTTTCAACATAATTATTTACTTGAAAGTTAAAAATTAGCGATTTTTTTTTGGAACAATTGACATGTTACAACAACCACCTGAAACTAAAGAACACACTCATTTTGTGCAACCAGAGACATTGCTACAAAACACAACTTATAAATACAAGCTTGTGGAGAAATTCATCACTCAAAACTCCAAGGGAAAGTAGGTAAAGACAATTTATAAGCACATTCCTAAATGCAAAAGAAAAGAAACAACAATGTGAAGAAATGTGAAGCCATTCCATTTCTCATAGAAAACCTTCTTCATAGAAAAATACATTGTTGAACACATATTCAACTGTTGCATGATCTAGAACCTAAACCTCTAGATATAGCACCTCTAAACACCTTTGATCATCACATCAAAAATACACAACCATATCTCCAACTATGAAGAAATGTAGAGAATACCATTGAAAACACGTTTGTCACCTTGCACACTCTTTTATTCAAATTTTCCAAAAATCACTTGGAAACCAAGTGAACCAGTTGCATCAATAAAACCACAAACATTTCCTTGTCACAACCACACAATATTTGAAACACCTTCTCACAAACATGACCACAACATGACTACACTAGAGGTTGACATAAAACCACAATACAAATAACATAGTGCAACACTTCTTCAACAAATTTAATAGTCTCCACACTAGGGCTTGACATCAATGTAACATCAAACAACAACATGTCCACACTTATCACCAACACTGACAACACTAATGATCTAGAATCTTCAACAACTCCAACACTAGCAATCTCCAACAATCTTCATACTGTTGACATCAATGAACAACTATTGACATCAATGACAACCCCAACAATCTTCACTTGATCTTTATTCATGAGGTACAAAAGTTAAAGATCCCCCATCACCATCATGGGTGATGCTTTTGAATCTTTTGTTGTAGAACAAGATAAAATACAAGAATCTTTAGGTTTATATTGTTATATTTTGTACTCACCCATAAATGAGGGTGTAAAATATATTGAGCCCCAATCATCATGAAAAAATGTGTTTGAAGGGGAACCAATATTGTGATCATTGTTTGACTCTTTGGACTTTTGTGGTGAAATTTTAGATTCCCTTTTGAAACAATGTCTAAAATCTGACAGCCCCCAATCATCATCTAAGCATTTTATTATGGGTGGAACATAATCATGATATCATCAACATGTAGAGGTTCTACCTTTGAATTTGTATTCAAAGAATTAAGAGAGTTGGAAGTATTATGATCATCTTGGAATTGTGAATTATAACATGTTTCATCTAATTTAATTGTATATATCTTGTTATCAAATCCATACTTCATCTCATAGTGAAGAGTAGATGGGATTCCCTTCATAACATGAATCTACGGTCTACCTAGGAGAAGACTATATGAAAGAGGTCCTAGCATGATATGAATAGGTGTTTGTAAAATCACAGATCCTACCTTAATAGGTAGCATGATCTCCCCTAATGATTTCTTACTAACATTATCAAATCCATGAATATTAACAACATTAGGCTTTATAAGATTCTTTTTGAAACCAAATTTATTTAGAAGATCAGTGCTAAAAATATTAAGACCCAACCCATTGTCTATGAGAGTATGCCTAACTATAGTCTTATTAATGACCACTATTAGCATTAAAGCTTCATCTTTATTTTTTATTTCAAGGGGAGTAATTCATGTTGAGGGAATGTAATACCCAAATTTTCCACTTGCATACAATCAAATAAGGGGGCTATATCATTTGGTTTAATAGAAGTTGTGATAGAAATAATTTTCAAATCCTCTTGCAGCATCACATGGTATGTAGGTGATGTTTGAATCATGTCCCAAATGGAAATCTTGGCTAGAGTATTAAGAAGTTTCTCAACAAGATCACATTATTTACCACTATGCTGAGGAACATTAGGTGGGGGTGAAAGATATGGTTGGGGTAATGGAATGGACATTGGAATTTATTTTTCTTTCTTATTATAGACACTTTAAAATGTCCTGAGTGATACTACACACTTGAATTTTATCACTAACTTCATTTTGTCTTGAATTTCATCCTATTTTCACCTATTTAATTACATAAGCCTAGTTATTTAATTAAATGCATCATTTTCATATATTAATCTAATAGATCTAATTAGGTTAATTCCCACGCTCTCACAGTAGCATTTCATCTAGTTCAATTAAATAATGCAAATTATTTAATTTAAACCCCTTCCTTTAACTCCTCTCATTGAATTAAATAACATAAATCATTTAATTAAATGTCACCCATTTTTCATTAAATAAGTCAGTTATTTAATAGATGTCCTATTATTCCTCATCTTGTGCAATCAAAATTTAGTTTTAATTCCTAAATTGTTAATTTCCCCTTCCATCCACTTGCATAGGGTATATTCCAAAGGAATATTCTCCTATTTGGCTCCAAAAACAGAATTTTTGTTTTCCAAACAAACTTTGTAACAAACTTTCAATTTTTTTTACAAAGTGTGTTTGTTTGAATCATTCTCAACCCTTGATACTTTCTTTGATCGATGTTATATTTTCTTCACATCCATTGATGAGAATCTTTCATCCATGTTTCACATTTATTCATTATTGACCATTGATTGATCAAATCCATCTAAGCCCTAGATTCTGCATTTGCTCTCATATAAATATTTTTCGATTTGGAGAGAAATCGATCCATTTTTTGATCACCCTTGCCCCCGAGAAAAATTTTCCTCCTACTTTTTCGCGTGATCACCGAAAAAGGGAAAAATCAATGGAAAAAGAAAATTTCAATTTTGTAGAACCCATAAATCTGGAAGCTTCTAGGCTTGGTAAAAAGGGGTTCACATGGGTATTACTGTATGATGAAAAACATGATTATTCACAAGATTGTAAGAGGGTTTTCATTGGATAATAAAATTATTGGATGGCTACAGTTTGGTGGATGTAGCCCAGATTGGGTGAACCACGTTAAATTCTGTATTATGATTTATTTTGTGCATGTTTTAGTTTCTTTGTTTATGAATTAAAATTTGCATTTAATTGTTAGATCTGCCATCTCTAACCCTATCAGATGAGTGGGAGCAATGGCAGATGAGGGTAAGAAGGTTGAGAAGTTTAATGGGCAGAACTATCAGTTATGGAAGATGCAGATGGAGGACTATCTCTAACAAAAGGATTTATGGCATCCATTGGAAGGGAAAACCAAGAAACCTGTAGCAATGTCAGATGAGGACAAGGAGATCTTGGATAGAAAGGCTCTTGGTAGTATTCATTTGTGCCTAGCACAAACAATGGCGTTCAATATTACAAAAGTAAAGAAAACTCAAGAGTTGATGGAAACCCTGGAAAAGTTATATGAAAAGCCTTCTACTTCAAATAAGGTATTTCTTATGAAGCGTTTATTTAATATGAAAATGGTAGAAGGTGGGTCAGTAACTGATCATTTAAATGAGTTTAATATGGTCACCAGTCAATTAACTTCTATAAAAGTAAACTTTGATGAAGAAATTAGGGCTCTTTTGATTCTGTGTTCTTTGCCTGAAAGCTGGAATAGCTTGGTAATGGCTATTAGCAATTATGTTTCTAGTTCAAATACATTGAAATTTGATGATGTTGGTGTTATTTTGAGCGAGGAAATCCATAGGAAAAGCTGTGGTGGAACATCTAAATCAGGCAGTGTTTTGAATGCAGAAAGTAGGGGTAGAACAAAGGAGAGAGGAAACAATTATGGAAATTGTGGGAAGTCATGAGGAAAATCAAAGGACAAAAGGTCTCAATCTAGAGACAAGAGGGATTGCTAGTACTGTGGTAAGCCAGGTCATCTGAAGAAAGATTGTTGGTCTCAGAAAAATAAAGAAGGAGACAGAAAGGAAAGAAGTAAAGAGGTAAATGTGGTAAGTAATAAATCTGATGAGGCTACTTTGATTCTTTCCCTTGATAATGCTGATGATTCTTGGGTGTTAGATTCAGGGGCTTCATTTCATGATACTCCCCATAGAAGTTATTTTCTTGATTATGTCCAAGGGGATTTTGGGCTGGTTTATTTAGGAGATAACGAACCCTATTAGATTGTTGGAAAGGGAAGAATCAAGATTAAGTTGCAGAATGGGAATCATTGGCTACTACATGAGGTAAGGCATGTTCCAAAGTTAAGCAGAAATTTAATTTCAGCAGGGCAACTAGATGATGAAGGTTGTGTGTTACTTTTAGTGATAAAAACTGGAAGGTCACAAAGGGTGCCTTAGTGGTAGCAAAGGTGTGAAAGTAGGCACCTTATATCTTTGTACAGGTCATACTGTTCCTTCTACTTTAATTGTTACGGAAAAAAGTCAATGTTTAGGAACAGTTGTTGCAATTCAATAGGTAGAAGATCATACAGTTGTGGACTCTGAATCAGCACTGTGGCATAATAGACTTGGGCATATGAGTGCAAAAGGTATGAAATTACTTCATTCAAGTAATAATGTTTTACGAGGTCTAAAATGTGTTAATATGGATTTCTGTGAAAGTTGTGTGTATGGAAAACAAAAGAGAGTAAGTTTTCTCAAGGATGGGAAGCAAAAGAAAGATGAGAAATTGGAGCTTGTGCATACAAAATGTATGGGGACCCTCAGGAGTATCTTCTCTCGATGGCTCTCTCTATTATGTTACATTCATTGATGATGCAACTAGAAAGGTATGGATTTATTTCCTTAGGCAGAAATCTGGTATTTGAAACTTTTAAAAAATGGAGAAGCTTGGTTGAGAATGAGGCGGAAAAAGGTTAAAATGTCTTAGATCTGATAATGGTGGTGAGTATTGCAGTAAAGAGTTTGAAGATTATTGTTCCTCTAATGGTATTCGTAGGAAGAAAATGGTTCCAAGGACTCCACAGGAAAATGGAGTGGCTGAGTGCATGAATAGAACAATAATGGAGCATGCACAGGACTATAAGATTGCATGTTGGGTTGCCTTTAAAAAATGTGGGGAAGTGTAAACACCGCTATTTATTTAATCAAGGAGGTCCCTTCTAATCCTGCAGGTTGTGGTATTCGAGAGGAAGCATGGAAAGGTAAGAAGGTGAGTTATTCTTTTCTCAAACCTTAGGTTGTGAAACATTTGCACATGTAGATTCTGAAAAATAGAACCAAGCTTGATGCAAAATCAAAGAAACGTGCATTTGTTGGATATGGCATTGATGAATTTGGTTATAGGCTTTGGGATTTTGAAAATCAAAAATTTGTGAGAAGCAGGGATGCCATATTCAATGAGAAAGTGTTGTACAAAGATCTGTTGCTTCAGCATGAGAAGAAAGAAGAAGATTATGTAGTGTTGGATGATATTCCCAACAATGATGTTTCAGTGGTTCCTCATGCTGGGCAACAACAACAGCAACAAACACCACAAACTCCTGTTAGACGATCTTCAAGGTTAAGTAGACCTCCAGAAAGATTCTCTCCCTCTTTGTATACTATTCTGTTAACTAATGTTGGTGAACCAGAATATTATGATGAAGCTATGCAGGTGGATACCAAGGTTCAATGGGAGCATGGAATGAAAGAAGAAATGGACTCCTTGCTGGAAAATTAGACTTGGCATTTATGTAAGTTGCTTGCAGGTAAAAAGGCTTTACCAAACAAATGCATTTATAGGCTGAAAGAGGAGGATGGAGGTAAGAAGATTTAAAGCCAAATTAGTTGTAAAGGGATTTGGACAGAAAAAGGGTATTGATTTTGATGATATTTTTTTTCCTGTTGTTAAAATGACTTCTATTCATATTGTTTTAAGTATTGTGGCTGCTGAAGATTTGCATTTAGAATAGCTTGATGTTAAAACAACCTTTCTCCATGGTGATTTGGAAGAGGAAATATATATGGAATAGCCATAAGGATTTGAGGTCAATGGTAAGGAGAAACTAGTGTGCAGATTGAAGAAAAGTTTATATGGCTTGAAGCAAGCACCTCTGCAATGGTACTTGAAATTTGATAGTTTTATGGCTAAGCAAGGCTACAGTTGGTGTAATTCTGACCATTGTGTTTATTTTAAGAGGTTGGATAATGACAACTACATTATTTTGTGTTTATATGTTGATGACATGCTTGTAGCAGGGTCTAACATCGATCACATAAGTGAGCTAAAACAACAGTTAGCAAAATCTTTTGCTATGAAGGATTTGGGGCAGCAAAACAAATCCTTGGTATGAAAATTTGTAGAGATAGGAAAAATAGAAAATTGTTTTTATCTCAGGCTAATTATGTTGAAAAGGTGTTGCAGAGATTTCATATGGAGAATGCAAAAGCTGTCAGCACACCTTTGCCTAGTCATGTCAAATTGACTAAGGATATGTGTCCAAAGACACAAGAGGAGGAAGAAAAAATGTCTATGGTACCATATGCTTCAGCTGTAGGTAGTTTAATGTATGCCATGGTATGCGACCAGATATTGCACATGATGTAGGAGTTGTTAGTAGGTATTTGAGTCATCCCGGAGTTGAGCATTAGAATGTAGTAAAATGGATTCTCAGGTATTTGAGAGGTACATCCAATAATTGTTTATGGTTTTGGGGCTCTAATACTGATTTAAAAGGCTATGTTGACTCAGATTTAGCAGGGGATATAGATACCAGGCGGAGTACCACAAGTTATGTATTTACATTTGGTGGGACAATAGTGAGTTGGATTTCTCGACTGCAAAAGGTGGTTGCTTTATCCACCACAGAGGCAGAGTATGTTGCTGCAATAGAGGCGACAAAGGAGATGATATAGCTGCAACTTTTCATGGAGGAGTTGGGAAAACAATAGGCTGGAAATTACTTGTTTACAGACAGTCAGAGTGCTATACATCTTGCAAATAATTCTGTCTTGCATTCTAAAACAAAACACATACAATTGAGATATCATTTCATCCGGTCAATGTTGGAGGATGGACAAGTTAAGCTGGACAAGATACATATAGATGTCAATCCAGTGGATATGTTTACAAAGGTGGTGCCAAGGGAGAAGCTGAGCTCCTCTTCAACTTCGATTGTCCTTCAAGGTTGAATTCAAGTATAACATAGCAGCAGGGTCTAAGGTACTTATTTCCAGTGGGAGCTATAATTGCAGCAGTGTCGTCTAGGATTAGTCTCCAAGTGGGAGATTGTGTTGGTATGGAGCCTGATCAGTCTCCAAGTGGGAGATTGTTGGTATGTGGTGACTGATCATGCTATACTGTATAGCCCATGGTATATTGTACACCCTTGCCCCTATCCTTGCCGAGGTCCAGGGCTAGGTCGGGCCCCGGGCGAGGGTTTGGGGGCGGTAGCCCCCGAGAAAAATTTTCCTCCTACTTTTTCGTGTGATCACCGAAAAAGGGAAAAATCAATGGAAAAAGAAAAATCCGATTTTGTAGAACCCATAAATCTGGAAGCTTCTAAGCTTGGTAAAAAGGGGTTCGGATGGGTATTACTATATGATGAAAAACGTGATTATTTGCAAGATTGTAAGAGATTTTTCACTAGATAATAAAAGTATTGGATGGCTGCGGTTTGGTGGATGTAGCCCAGATTGGGTGAACCACGTTAAATTATATGTCATGATTTATTCTCTGCATGTTTTATTTTCTCTGTTTATTTATTAAAATCTGCATTTAATTGTTAGATCTACCATCTCTAACCCTAACAGATGTGCCCTTGAGACACCATAGGTTTGTCCTTTAGGAGTCTATCATAATAAACTAGCAATCCATTGAGTGTTCATATCTCATCAATAAACATGTTTGTGTTAGTCGAACTATGTGGTATATGCGTGTATAATCTAGGAAAGGCTCATGTTTGATAATCCCGTGAGGCCCCTAGGATAGCCTTTTAGGTTAGGTTCTTGGCCGAAACTCAGAAAACCCCAAAACATTTGAAAAATAAAAAAACCCAAAACATTGGAAAATTTTGGAAAATTCTAAACAACCTCAAATAACCGAAAACATCAACATTCACATAAACTTTCAAAAAGACAGAAAACAAGCTCAAAACATTTTCAAAACATCAAAAACATTGAAATATTTCAGAAAATCCCAAAACCATCCATCCCATTTTTCTTTCACTGCAACAAAACTTCATCCATAATAAATCAATCATCATCTTAAAACTTTGGAAAAATAAGTAGAAAAATAAGTGTCACAAGTCATGAAATGTGAACCTAAATGTCAAAATCTAAAGTCTAGATCATAGGTAAATGATTTAGTTGCATTTGTATCAGTGACCTATCACACACTTAGTCTTAGCCAAAACATTTGATAAACATTTCCTAGGATGTATCCTTCCTACAATAAGCATTAGCATCAGAAATCACCTTAGCTTTGTTATGTTGGCAAGAGCTATATATAAAATTAACTTTTTTTTATTGATATTTCTTATGATTTATCTAATTGACCCATTTTGAGGACCTCTTGATGATGTCTCAATGATTTAGAGAGAAAGGAATGGGGAATTGATCATTATATTTCATTTATTGTGCTTATGGTGTATTCTTATAAAATAATCTTGGCACATACTTTCTTAGTTGTGTGTCGGGAGGTCGTTTAGAGTAGATTGTTGACTATTGTGTATTATTTGGTATGAGATATTCTAAACTGCTAAACTATATTCCAACGAGGTTTGTGTATGTCAAGTTGTGAACAAGAGCTATCCTATCTATTTGTAGAGGAAAAGTCCATTGCACTAGATACAACACCATCTTGGTTATCAATACCATGATGCATCGTGTCTATGTGTTATATCAAAAACAAGGAATGAATGACGAAGAGTCCCAATCTTGTAAATGAGAAAATAATCAATCTCATCACCACAATCTAATAAAGTCTTGACAACTCTTGGACTTGTTGGACTTTTGAATTAATCTCAAAATAAATGGTCAATTCACATCTTATCCTTCTATCTTATTTTCCATGCTAACATGGTATCATGAAAGTCAGCTAAAATCATAATGCATCCACCTTTCATCCACAAATCATTAGCATACATCCTACATAAGCATATCTTATCATCTACTTATCATAAATAATGACATCATCATATGGGAAACATGAAAAAGAAAGGAATTTTAATCTCATCAACTGTCATAGAAAGATAGTTAAAAATGAAGATAAAAAATACATACCATGCATCACATCTCATATACATTGCATCATAGATCATCTCATATGATGTAAGCATAAATAAAGAAATGCATCCATAACATAAAAATTTGCATCCATTGCATCCATACATAATCATAACACATAAAATAGATACATCACATCACATAGCATAAATGCATCACATAACAAATCAAATCAAGCCATCTCATATATATCTCAAAAAATGAATGTCATGATATAAATATCACAACCAATGTGTGTAACTATCATAAAAATTACATATACAAGAGGCTATAAAAAATGAGTCGATGACTATATATACATGTATGAATCAGATTACATATCCAAAAAAGTATCTATCCCATGAGGTTAATCCCTGCTACCTCAATTGCAATACTATGACTAATCCCCAGGCTGTCGGACTAACAGTTGCTCACCTAAAACACTTAGTTGCACCTGGCTCCTATGCTCAAAATCTAGCTTCTTGCACATTAGGGGACATACCAAGTACATGATTTGATAATATGAATCCTCTATCACCACAGCTGAATATCTACATCTTGTCATATTTGAAACTCATGGTCTCATTCCCTAGTCAATATTTGCAACTACTGCCTTAATTGGTCCCTCTCTACAATAAGGGCCTGAATCTATGAATACCGAGGGTTTGGCCCTAGTGGTGGCTACTGCTATGCTTACTACTCTTGGGGCTACTATGGGACCTATCCCACTACCTAGTCCTATCCATTCTAGCCTCCCTAGCCTTGCCTCTATCCAAAAAGATGATCCTAGTGACGCTAATCCTAGTGATCCTATCCTCTTCCATAGCCTACCCCTCAACCTTTGGGTCTCCCTCATGGGGGTACCCCTATCGGATCTATAAGTTTTAATGGACGCATGAACCATGCATCATAAGCTGACATAGTCTTGGCATCTACTTGTCCCTAGTCATAAACCCATGGTCTAGCCACTAGCTACCTAAATCCCTCAATGACATACTGAGGCGGTATATGTAGCCCCCATGTAACTTCCCTAGAATTCCTCACAAAAATGGTAGCGTAGTCATCTATTGATGCATCCTGCACCTCCCTAAATTGTCAAGCCACTCTATCCAATAGATATCTCTCTATCATGGTGTGCTCTCAGGCCTGCATGAAACGCGTTTGTTTGGCATAAAAGATCTGTTGGTGTTCATCATACCAAACAGGAATCTATAGCCATGATTACCATAAGAATATTGGCCCCACATGAACAATGTCCTCCTATATGTCATTTGATGCCATATAAGTCCCCAACTAGGATTGAATCCTCCACCCCACTAGTTTAGGGCCATAATGCTAGGAATCAGTGCACCAACTATCAATTTGAATATTGGTGAACATCCTCGATACCTCTCAAGGTCAATCTGAGAGTTCCCTAAGATGACATCCTTGTGGCAAAGAAACTCATGGAATGTGTCATATCTAGAGTCAGTATCATAAATAACTCAATCTCCATGGATCAGAAGTTGTAGTATCCTCCACACATCCTCCAAAGTAACTGTTGCCTCACCAATGCGAAGATGGAAGGACAATGTCTTACGGTCCCATTACTCACAATTTTTTCATCATTTTCAAATATGTCATCACCATGGACATAGATGCAATAAACTAGAGCTCAATCTCCTCGAGGTACTCCTATCAAATATCATCCAAATCATCTAGTTCCTCAAGAAAACTAAGTTGATGCTCACTAGACATCAATGGTTGGATGACCTCCTGCATCCACAAAGCACACGATGTCAAAATTTGGCTAAAATAAATATTTTTTGGAGATTTTACACCCAAACTAACAATCACATCACTATTTACAAAGGCACCACTATGATTATTTAGCCAAACAATGTTGCCACTATTCAAATCTAAGGAAGTGTCACTAAATTCAATGGTGTCACCATAATTCATAGTGTCACCCTACCCAAATCCCAACTAGTGTTGTTAAATGCAATCGTGTCACTATAATCCATTTGAAACCCTAATTCTAAATCATGGGAAGCATTGCCATTTACAATGCCATCACCAAAATTTCCAAAAGCATCATTGAAAATCCTAATAGTGTCACAATATAGCAATGCTAGACTTGACCTAACTTTGACACCTAATAAATGCATGAAAAAAGTGAAGTACAAAGAAAGTTTCAATTTGCATACCGGTGGTCCTGTCCCTAGAGGTTGTTGGTACTCTCAAACTTGGTCAAAAATGTGTAGTGGAAGCATACAATGGGTCATTTTATTGAAGGGTTGGAGCAAAGGGAACAAGAATTCTCAATGTGTGAGTGCTTGGAAATTGAAAATGACCATTTAGCACCTATTTATGCCTAAAAATTAGGGTTTTTTTCCCTAATTTGAGACGAAACTAAGGTTTTGAGCTTGTTTATCTAATTTTCAAACTATGGGGCATATTTTGGGGTGTCTTTTGCATCTCTAAGCTTCTTTTTCGCATCCTGGAACCTTTCGTAACCCTTGAATAAAAGTTACATATTTGTCAAGAGATCAACCCAAAGTTCAAAATTTCCACTTGATCTCTTAAGGGAGTAGGGTACCAGCTTAATTTGTACCATTGGGGAAAAAGTGGGGCATCCAAAAAATTAGGAATTTTTTAAAAAATTTGATCTGAGTAACAACATTAATGTCAAGAACATCAGTCTTTGAACCAATGTAATAGGTACCTCACTTCAAGAGGGCCAAAATGTAGACACTTAAAAATGTCTTGAATGATACTACATACTTGAATTTGATCACTAACTTCATTTCATCCTAAATTTCATCCTCTTTTTTCTTGTTTAATTAAATAAGCCTAGTTATTTAATTAAACACATCATTTTCATCTATTAATCTAATTGATCTAATTAGGTTAATTCCTACCATCTCACACTAACATTTCATCTAGTTTTATTAAATAATTAAAATTATTTAATTTAAACCCCTTCCTTTATCTCCTCATTTAATTAAATAACCTAAATCAATTAATGAAATGACACTCACCCCTTTTTAATTAAATAAGTTAATTGTTTAATGGATATCCTATTATTCCTCATCTTGCACAATCAAAATTTAGTTTTAATTACTAAATTGCTACTTTCCCCTCCCATCCACTTGCATAGGGAATATTCCGAAAGACTGTTCTCCTATTTGACTCCAAAAAGGGAATGATTTTTTTCAAATAAACTTTGTGGAAAGACTTTCAAAGTTATTAAAAAGTGTTTTTTTAATCATTCTTAACCCTTGATACTTTCTTTGCTCCGTGTGATCTTTGATTCTCATCCATTGATGAGAATCTTCAATCCACGTTTCACCCTTTATTCAGTATTGACCATTGATTGATCAAATCGACCTGAGCCCTTGAATCTTCATTTGATCTCTTATAAATATTTAACCATTTAAAGAGAAATGGATCCATATTTGATAGAAAAGTTATGTTGTTGAAATTCATACTCACTTGCATCCATATTTAGCATTTATTGACATTTTAGTTTAATATTCATCCATATTAGCTTAAGCATCAATTAATGGCTTCCATTTTAGCTTAGTTTGCATACATTTTAGCATAAGTTTGCATCCATAGATTACATATTTGAATTTTTTTCCATTTAGCATAGATTGCATCCATATCCATTAAGAATTTTAGCATTTAGCTCAACTTCATCATTTTAAATTAGTTTTGCATCCATGTTTCATTCATATTTCATTAGTTTCATCAGTTTTCATCAATAAAACCGATTGAAATTATACAAAGGATTGGGAAAGGGTTGTCATTCCACACCAATGAAACACCACTCCCCTAATGGGATAGGGTTTGAGGTCTTCAAATAGGTTTTTTTTATGTTTTGTGATTGATTCATGTTAGTTTAATAGTTTCTTTGTTCTTTGATTCTTTTGAACACCATCTCATTGGGATCATGGCTTAGTGGATTAAATATGCCTCAAATCCTTATGGATCTAGTGTATTTAAAATATACCATGTCCATGGTCTTATTATTGATAATGTTATATGTGTGAGAAACTGTGTGATAACTTGGTTATTATGACACATGATTACTAGTGAGTTTTTTTGCAAAGTTCAGGATATGGCCATAAGGTTTAAGAGGTCCTATAATGAGAGGTGACTTAGGAGTTCCAATAATTAGAGGAGTCTTAGGAGGTCCAATAATTAAAGGAGGTCTAATATCCAATTGTGCATTCATAACCTCAATTGATGTAATCACTTCTTGATGGCCTTATATTAATGAGGGATCTAGTGTCACCTTAGCATCTTCATCTAAGCAATTCATATTACTATCTTTTGAAACAAATGTATCAATGATTTCATCCTCTTGTGCCACAATATCTTCCCAAGTGGGAGATGTATTGGAAGAGAAACAAACAATATTCTCATGATGCTCAATGATTGGATCATTTAACACCAAGATACCTTCTTCAAAAATAGGTGAGGTATTAGGAGAAGAACAACTATGATTGTGATAATATCCCATGATCGCATCCTCTTGTACCAAAACATTCTCATAAGTAGGAAAGATATTGGGAGAACTAACATGATTGTCATTTTTCTTATTTTATTTCCTCAAATTGTTCTCATAGGTAGAAAAATTATAATTATATAAGTCATGTGTTACCATATCAAACCCACATATTGAAAAGGAAACTTGTTATTTTCCTATGGATCAAATGAGCAAAATCAGATAGGTTTGAAAAATAGAATTCCAAAATAGAAATATTTTCTAGATAGAGGACACACAAAGGGATTTCAAAGAAATTTTTATCCCAAAATGACTAGACAAGGGTGACCATGGTTTCCTAGTCTACCAAGTGTTTTTATAAAATTTAAAATTTTGGAATGATCTACATTGGCTGAGGGTCCTATATCTCAGAGGTTCAGGTTTGAAAGTTGATAGATTTTTATAAATGCACCAAAACATAATTTTTTTATATGAATCACATACATGCATCTAATTTTGGATATTTTTAGAGAAATTGAATATATTCAAATGATAATTTCTAGAAATTAAATGGTTTAATTTACTAAATTTTCCAAAAATTAATTAAAAGTAATATTTTTTTAACCTTTGGAATGAAAATACTATGTATTTTTTTCAAATTTTCAATGATTTTCACCAAAATATGCATACATAAATGATCAAATACTATTATAGTTAATTTTATCAATGAGAATAATTTAGATCTAAGCCCTAGAAAAAAAATAATAGATCCAAATTTTTCACAATTTTCTTCAAATTATTTTTGAATTTTTTATGATGAAAACTAATGAAAATGGATATATTTTTAAAATAAATGCAAATTATAACCAATATTTTCAAATAACCAAGGTTTGAAATTCAATTTTCAGATTTTATGCACTGAAAAATTAGAAAAATTGCAAGTGTAAGATATGTCAAGTTCACCAAAATGTTTTGATTAGAAAGGGATCCTAGGTCTAATGCTTAGATCACTAACATCAATCCTTTTCCAAAGAACATAGGATTCAAATCAACAAGGGAATTAGATTGATTATCAACCTCATAGGTAAGTTTATTCAGCCCTAGATCCAATCCCTTTAATGCCTTTGGAAATTTATTGTTTGATGACATGTAAGGACACAACTAACTAACAATGAAAATACACTACTCTGATGTGAAAACATCAAATATAGAAAGTCATAGACAAATTTGGTGTTCAAAAGCAGACCGAGAAGAATTATGTTTACTTGTCATGTAAATTTAGAGCTAAATTTGTAGGACTAAGTCACCCACTGTGCCTATGTCTAGGAGTAACTAAATTTGTAGTTTGTCTTCATAATCATTGATTTTCTAATCAGAGGATTCTTCCTTTAATATCACAATGTCGTATCTTTTGGAAGAATGAAGAAGAATCCCTTTGGTGTGTTGTCATTGATACCAACATTAGTTTATGGCAATTTTTTCTATCTAGTAAACAATGATTCAAGTACTCTAATTTGGTAATCTAGTCTAAAATTGTTCATATCATAAGATCGATTTATATAATTTTAATATGTTGGTCAACACTATTAATTGCAATTATGGACAAGTTTTGAATGATTTTGGATTAAGAGGCTATGAGATATAAATGATCGAAGATCGACATATAGGCATTGTATATTCTTATGGCTAACACATGGTTACATGGTATTCGATTCATGGGTGATTAAAGAGTTCTTTATTAGGTCTATACCAGGACCTATTTTATGTCTTGCACATTTTGTTTTGAGTGACAAAAAAGTTTATGTTTTGATCTAACAAGTTATTTTGAATCGAGTATGTTGACAACTAATTAGGCCAACCTAATTTATGTATGCTAATGTAAGTTAGTATATATATGTATGAAACATTTTTGTATTAAAATGACATAGACATAAGATGTATGTTTGTTATGCAAAAATTACAAGAAGTGATGTGTGATAGTGTGATATCGAGTGAAGTTTTTGATAGTTGTGAACTTACAAAACAGTGCAATATTTATTTTTTCAAGAGCTTGATTAGAATTGAACTCAGAATAAAGGTGTATTTCATCATTTCATCCTTTTGGTAGTGACCCACACTCTTTTGTAATCATTTTAGACTATGATACTTTCAAGGAAAGTGTGTCCTAGTAGTGTGCCCTATAATATCTTATGACCAATTATAATATATTGTGAGCTAATCCTCAGTGCATGGTTTTTCCCATTCTAGGTTTTCCACATAAAAATCCTAGTGTTAATGTGTCATGTGATGTTATGATCCCTTTCATGTTTTTGCTTATAGTTTCAACTAGATATATTTTAATTATTGAATGGTTAGTAGTTAAATGGTTTAGTAGAATACTGATTCAGCCCCCTCTTAGTATTTTTGGTGTTGAACAATTAGTATAAAAGCTTGATTCCTTTTGAAAAGTTTAACAACTTAAGGAAGAAATTGAAGTTTGAACACATGGCTAATAAAAAGTATCTTGTTCCTCTGGAAGAGATCTCTGCAACTGAAGAACTCCATGTTTATCTTGAAAATCTAGACAAAATTGAAAATGAGAAAGAAACTTTGAGGGAGAACTTAGAAGAAGCAAATGAGTGCATAAAGAAACTAAGATAACAAATCAAGAAATTCAAAAAAAGGCATAAAGAAGTAAGGGATCAATTGAAGAAAGAAAATGAGGACATCACTAGACTAAAGGTACAAGTGGAAGAAAAGAAAAGAATTGAATATTTTCAGAAAGCTGAAATCTAGAGAAAGATTGGTGAATGTAAAAATCTTGAACAAGAAGTGGTAACCTTAAGGTATGACTTAGAGAAAGCAAGAGCTCATGAGGAAAAAAAAAAAAAAAAAACTCTACAATGTTTGATGAGCTGATTTCATTTTAGAAACCCTCTAAGGACAAAGATGGTTTAGGACTTGAAGAAGGACAAAGCTCAAAGGAAAATTAGACTCCTAACAAATTTTTCAATCAAAGGAAGCCTCAAGGCAATGGTAGATAGATCAATAATTAGTGAAGTAATAACAAAAGGATGCCTATTAGAAAACCTAGTGCTCAAAGGTACCCTTATTTCAATGGTTTTTTTCATGAAATAAATCTAGTCATAGAGAAACAAAATGTGGAAATAGAATGAATTAGAATCTTGGATTCCTTTCTAGACAATTTTTTTCTTGCAATAAATTTGGAGATAGAGTTACTAAGTGCAGAAGTCAGATAATGATGATGAATAGACTTGATATTGGTAGAATGATTTAATCTTTTCAAGGATATTACTACACATGTAATTCATTTAGACATAAAGATAACCAGTGTAGATCAAGGTTAAATAAAAATCAGTCTTGTCAAAAAAATGTTGTGTGCTACACTTGCAACAATCTAGAACATATTTCAAACTTTTGTAGAAGTGAGAATGGGAAGAAATATAATCCACAACAAAGGAACAAAACTATGAATAAATCAGATCCTAATAAATTTAAAAAGGAAATGCAAAAAATTTCTAAGAAAAAGGAATAATTTAAGAATAAGGATGAATCAAATACATCTATACCCGAATACAGTGCAAATATTTCTTTTAAAAGCTAATTCCAGTAGTGGATTTAGGGGGAGCAATTATAGAAAAATCTTATAAACCCCTGATATAAAAGGTGTCAAGAAGTGACACAAAGATACTGATGTGAAATGTCATTCTAAAGATGTTGAAAAAATTTCAATAGGAATTATGCAATTTTGGAGATTTGTAGAGAATTTTAGAGTTTACAATATATTACTAAGGTGTATATTAGCTTTTTGTGAGTGGAATACATTGAATGCAAAATTAGGAAAATAAATAAGTAATAAAGTAAAAATTCAAGTCTAATTAAATAACTTTTACATATTCAGAAGAAAGTAGAGAAAGATGAAGCAATTTGAAGGCAATTTAGAGTATCTGGCATCAAACCCCATTTTTTGTCAAAGCTTGAAAAAGGTATTTACAGCTATATGTACTCTATGGAATCTAAATAGAAGTAATTTCCATAAGTTTATACAAGATAATTGAGGGAAAAATGGCCACTCCCATTGTGATTAAAGCTTTTGGGAGACATCGACCAAAATTTAAAAGGTTTTCATGGAAGGTTTACAAAATGGACCCCATGGGTGCGTTTTCACATATTTCGAGTAGTGTCTTACCCACCAAGGATACTACTACCTACATTAATATGAATTGGAAGAATTTGACCATCAGGTGCTCAAGGATCAATGGCTAAAGGAGCTAATTGGAGTTGATTCTATGATAAAGCTAGAATATGAAAATCATGTAAGGAAGAAGTTAGCTATATGGAATTGGTTCCCAAAATTTTACTATGAAATGGATACAACGTTTATAAGGATGGAACTTAGAAAAGTGCATGATGAATTTGTGCGGACAAGTGTAGCTAGAGTATTTACCAAGGAAGTGAGTAAATATGTAACTAGTTTATGTAATACTAGACCTGTACCAATGCTAAAAGAGGTGAAGAATGATGTGGTCATGAAACTAACTGGTGCCACATATGATGGGAGAGCACTGACAACCAAACCCATTACAAACCTTGCTATGAGATATGCTGCAATCATGATTGGTTGGAAAGTCTACTTTACCAATAGAGGTAATTTGATATCTGCAACTATAATTTATGTTGCATATGACATCATGGTTAATGGAATGGATTATGATTCATGTGAGTTGCTCCAATAGTAACTTATGGATAACCTAAACAAAAATAGGTAAAAGAAGTATGCATTCAAGTTTGGTACATTAGTAGTTTTCTTGTTATTCTACTTTTCGAGAGAGCTACTTGGAAGGAAAACATTATATGGAATCACAACAAACCAGTGGAACATCAAATCTTTGATCACTGATATATCCTTAGAGACTTCAAAGCACAAATGGATGCTAAAACTAAATTCTTTTCATTTTTTTAGAACATGTATGAAAGAGATAGAGTTCTAAGGAGCTTAGTAAATAAATATGCAAATGAGATAACTTTTCTTGTGTACATTGATGAGTGCATCATAGATGTGGTATAACATACAACTCTATGGATATAGCCCCTATGATATGAGATTGATGAGAAAATAGTTGAGGGCATCATTGAAATGTTGTTAACCAGTCCTAAGGA
Organism: Sequoia sempervirens; assembly: GCA_007258455.2. NCBI lineage: Eukaryota > Viridiplantae > Streptophyta > Pinopsida > Cupressales > Cupressaceae > Sequoia > Sequoia sempervirens. The sequence goes on from VDFB02168118.1 coordinate 61,515,487, forward strand.
TCCTACTCTACCTTATCATGATACATATGAAGAGAATTCTACTGAAGTGAACCTGGAAACTTCAGCACCTCAAAGGACTAAAAGAGTAAGTAAAAATGTTGAGGCATTCTTTCAAATGCATTCAATTTATAAGGATCATGTTGAAAGGCTAAGGGAAGTGGTTGATGAAAAGAGGGCTAGGTCAACTAAAGTGCCCTATGGGCCTAGAAGATTATGAAGAAAATCTTCCATCACTACCTCTACATTACCTAAAACACCCACTACAATAGCAATAGGAAAAGGAAAGAAGGTAGAGCACAATACCCATGTAGTAGTTAATGTAGCTACTTCCTCTAGACCTAGCACCAAATCTTCTAAAAAGAGAGATATACCCCCTATTGCACCATCTACCCATGGAAGAATAATAAATAAAAAGGAAAATAGGAAAAGGAACTTAAGTGATGTTGTACAGGAAGAAATTGATCTTGGCTTGCAAGAGGAGAAGTAGTTGAAAAGGAATAGAAGAATCAATGTTTCCACTAGTAATGAAGAAGTAGAAATGAGAGACAATGTTGAAATCTTATCTGATGAAGAAGAGACAAAAGATGGAATGGAATCTTTCAAAATTCATGTGCATGAGAAGAAGAGAGAAGTTACATTAGAACCTATGGAGGACATGCCCAGTTCTCCTACAGTAAGTGATCGTCCACCTCTAAAGATGGAAGCTTTAGTAAATAATATGATAGAATATGAGGATTTTCTAGCTACTACTACTTGTTATTTTATGAAGTTAATAAAGAGGATAAGGAAAAAATTGTAGATGATTTCATTCAATACATGGTTATTTTTTATGAGAATATGAAAGCTTTAAGGAAGAAGGTGATTGAAAATGTATGGGAAGCTTTAGTACAAGGAAGGAATGAAGTTGTAACTGCTTATGAAAAAATGAAATTTGATGCCTTGAACACATATGGATCCTCCTTAAATCTAAGGAAGATGTCACTACCCTATTAAATGAATTTTCTAAGTTTTTCTAGGTCAAACACAGAGTCACTCTTATAATGACTAAAGAGAAAGACAATAATGAAAGGTTGAGGCAAGAGACTCTTGATACAGTGAGGGAAATGGAAAAGAATTATGGGATAAGAACCGGTTCTTCATCTCATACATCTGAAGGACAAGATCTCTCTAATATTACATAAGTAAAGGATCATCCTATTTTTGGATATGGTTGGTGATTTACATGTTGCTTCAAGGATACCTATTCCTCTGAATGATACAAAGGAAACAACTAGTAAATACACTGAAGATCAACATAAAAGTGATACTAGTAACAATCGAAAAGAACACCATGAGGATATTGGAAATAATGGAGAAGAAGACAAGGATGAAGATGAAGGAAACAAATTTGAAATGGGTAATGATGAAAAATATGATGAAGACAAGAAGGAGGAAAAAAAGAAAGACAAGCCATCAAAAAATCCCTTAGAAGAAGAAGAAGAGGAAAATAAAGAAGAAAAAAAGGAAGAAACAGAGATTGGAAGAAGTGAAGAAGAATCCCTCAAGACCATTGAGCCATCAAATTCATCCAGAGAATCATCTAGAAGTACTATTAAGGGTCTATTGACAAGGACAACAAGGATTCAACATGTGCTACCACCTTAGTTGATTCAACTTCCATCACATCCAGGCTATGCGGATCTAAGTAAGATGTCACCCATAGAAAGGATAAAGATTTGTGGTACATTTCTTAACTCTGGAACATAGGAAATTGAACATACCTATCAGAGAATGGATGTATTGGTAAATGAAGTTATTAAGGCTTTACAAGAGATAGCCCCCATTTCCACAATTTATGATTCCTTGGAATCTATTGAAAACTTAAAGTTCTTGGTTGATTCTATCAAATAATATACCTCTAGCCTCAAGATACAGATTGAGAAAGAGGAAAATTCAAGACTTCTAGATGAAAGGTTACTAGTTCTACAAGATAATTGTGCAGTCACACACAACAAGGTTTTGCAAAGTCTAAAAGAGGTAAAGAATTGTGAAGAGGAATCCCAAATATTGTTTATATATTACATGTAGTGGCCTAATGCCACTCAAGGCATTAAAGACTTAATAGAATCAATAAAGTCTCAACTTGTCAATGCCTCTAGAACCAACAAGATTGCAGATGATTGAAATTATACTACCTAGACTACTATTGCAAACTTGTAGAGAAATTTTCTTATCTTACAAAAACAAAAAGAAGATGCAATGAGGGAGTTTGGACAACTTGGAGATCTAGTAATGTTTAGACACATTCTTATATCAAGTTCCTTGGTGGATGTACAAAAACTAGACAAGATGAATCCTAATCCATCCACTCAAGAAGGAAAATAATTCTTAGTAGAACTGAAATCATTGCACAAATCACTTTGTCAAAGAAAACTAAATCTAGGATGATGGAAAAACTACCTGGGAAATTGTTCTTAAGGAATTACAAGGTACCTCTAGTTCCAGTTGAATGATTTTTTTACCCTTTGTCCTTGATTTTAAAGGGAAAGAAAGATCTATGTGTAGAAGGGTATTTGTAGGGAGAAAATAATGTTGTGAAATTTTTTGAGTATATCTGAAAGGGGGAGTTGAGTTCACACAATTTTGGATTGGCGTGTGATGATTTTTCTTTTTGTATATATGAAAGGGGCAGTTGAGTTTTCATAATTTTGGTTTTGGCGTGTGAAGACTTTTTTTTTAAGCTTCATTTTCAGCACATGTTGTCATCAATGACAAAGGGGGAGATTGTTGGAAGAATGGAGAAGAAGCCCTCTAGTGTATTGTCATTGATGCCAAAATGGGTTTGTGAAATTTTTTTCTATCTGATAAACAATGATTTAGGTACTCTAATTTGGTAATCTACTATAGAATTATTCATGTCATAAGATTGATCTATGTGGTTTTAATATGTTGGTCAGTACTATTGATTTCAGCTATGGACAATTTTTCAATGATTTTGGTTGATTAGGTAGTGAGATATAAAGGAAAGAAGATTGGCATATAGACATTGTATATTCTTCTAGCCGAAATGGTTAAGTGGTGTTTTCTTTGTGGGTGATTAAAGAGTTCTTTATTAGGTCTCGAGCGACCTATTTTATGTCTTGCACATTTTATTTTTGAGTGCAAAAGAATTTTATGTTTTGAGCCAACAACCTATTTTGAATCGAGTATTTTCACATCTAATTAGGCCGACATAATTGATTTATGTTGATGTAAGTTGGTATATATATGTATGAATTTTTTTTTATTGAAATGACATAGACATAATATGCATGTGTGTTATGTGAAAATTACAAGAAGTGATGTGCGACAGTGTGATATTAAGCAAAGTTGTTGATAGTTGTTGTGAACCTACAAACTAGTGCATGATTTTTTTTTCTAGAGCTTGATTGGAACTAAACTTAGCACACAAAATTTGTATTTCCTATGTTCATCCTTTTGGTAGTGAGCCACACTCTTTTGTAATTATTTCAAGTTGTGAGTGTTTCAAGGATAGTGTGTTGTGGCAGTGTGCTCTATAATATGCTATGACTAGTTATAATATATTGTGAACTAATCCTCATCATGGTTTTTCCCATTCTAGGTTTTCCACATAAAAATCTTGGTTTTCATGCGTCATGTGATGTTATGATTCCTTTCATGTTTTTGTTTATAGTTGCAACTAGATATGTTTTAATTATTGAATGGTTAGTAGTTAAATGGTTTAGTAGAATACTAATTCACCCCCCCTCTTAGTATTTTGGGTATTCAATAGGATCTTCATTGGATGTTCAAATAATTGAGTTTTTGTATCTTGTCAAGTTGTAGGGTTTGAATGCAACAATGATCAAATGGTCTTCAATCTTCTTCAAATCTATAACCTACACATTTAAAGAGAGAGGAAGGTTTGTGACATATAGGATTTTTCCTCAATTAAACCTTGTGTTGGTGTTTCCTCCTCAAAAATGGAAAAATAGATGAAAGAGAGCTTAATCTTTTGAGGGATAGAGGCTAAATGACAAATGAATGATGAATCAACAATAGATTGCAATTCATGGCTTAGATCTAATTCCTTGAAAGATAACAGTCATGCACATCTCCTCAAGGCTTGATTGTAATTTGGGTTGGATTTTTCTTTCAAGACCTACAAGTGTTAATTCTCAAAAACACAATGTATGCATGAATGTGAACAAACCAATATAAAACTTGACATGATACTTTGGCAATAAAATGTTACAATATTTCTACTCTTGAATGATCTTGACTTGATATTAATTTCTCGATAATGCTCTTAATTTCAAATTATTGCTAGATGATTTTAAATGATGAAATTTGACTAGGTATTTATATGCAATTAATCTAACTTCTTGAAAATTAAATCCTAATAGGTAACATTTGACATTTAAAATTCATATATTAAAGTCCCAAATCCAACATATTAAAAATTGGAGCCAAAATAAGGGGACCAAGTCACATAGGGTGTCATTTTCCTAACCCTATTTTATAAATTTTAAAGTGTCAAGAGAAAGTATTAAATGCCTACTTCAATTTTTTTACATTTGATTTCCTAATAAATGTTAAAATGTGCCATAAAATGTATAATGTAGGAAATTAGGAACACAATTAGGTCTGGAATGCATATAAGAGGGAGCAAAATCTAGTGTGAATTGTCACCCTTGACAATTTATATGCTACAATAGTAAATAAATGTATGGTATTATATCTCATTGACCTCTATGTTTATGTAAGGACAATTATTTTGTTACATGGGGTTCATCATATTTAATTATTCATAGACCTAAACTAGGATTTTTAGATAAAAAAATTGCGGTTTAATTTTCAAGTGATGTTTTCTTAACACATATTGGAGGACAAGATGGAGCAATATTATTTGGTTTGTTCATGATGTACATTATTGATTTAATCACTCTTAAGAGCTCAATTAATTTTCCAGATAGATTTATGATAATTTATTTTAAATATTTGTAGCTATCAAATTTACAAGTTTACTTCTCAAAAATAAATCTCTTTAGTAAGAAAAATACTATGTTCTAATTTGTTATTAAATATAATTATTAAGAATTAGTTAAACAATACTCATTACAATAGGAAATTAATAATAATATTAAAAAATAATGATAATAAAAAGATATTATTTTATCTTTTAATAAAATATGAGAAAAATATTAATATAATTTTAATAATAAATTAGGAGGAATTTTGATAGTAAATAATAATATAAAATTAGAATATTAAAAATAAAATTTATAATTGCAATATTAAATTATAGAATATTATAAATAGGATATTGAATAGTGCGTAGGAAATAAAATATTACAAATATTAGCAATTTTTCTATTACATTGTTTTTCTAAGAAGTTAATTTTCTTTTTTTTTTTTCATCAAAAGGCAAGAGCCTTTAATTATATTAATATCATATACTATGTAATTACATAGAGTTTATGAGCTATATGGTAGATAAATCTTATGGCATCTGGACAAACCAACTTCTTGAGCATATAAGATTTTTAACCCCTTACAACAATAATGTGGAAATCCAATGAATCTCATTCTGCCATGTGTCCCTTTCCACCGCTGCAAGAATCATATTTTTATTTTTAACCAGTACACAGTTCTCTTATTCCATTTTGATCGGCCATACATATTCTCGCTCTCAAGTCAGCCAATAGAATCGATTTCCACAACAATGATGTGGAAATCCAATGAATCTCATTCTGCCATGTGTCCCTTTCCACTGCTACAAGAATTGTACTGCATTGTTTCCAAGCTCACTCATGAAGTTAAAAAAAATTATTGTATCAATTAAAAACAAATAAATAACTATTAGTTATAATGTAAAATTTATAAAAACAAATTCAATTGGTAAGTGATAGTACTATAAATATTTTGGGATCATGGGGAGTTACATTTTTGCAATTCAAAATTTGCAATAATAGGTGAATGTTTAGAACCAATGAAAATATGACATAAAATATAGTAGGAATCAAATTATTGATAATTAATTTCTAACTTAATTTAAACTAAAAATTGCATCTTTACTTTAAAAAACATAGATATTTTATGAATAGGAGAAAATTTCAAACTTATAATTTGTTCAAAATACAATTACTAATAACTAAGTAAGGAAGAACTCATTGTAATAGCATTGTTCAATAAGAAGAAAAAAACCTACCAACTAATTTTAAATGTACTTTTTAAAAATGTATATCTCTTGTCAAGAGTATCTCTTAAATATGTGACATTTAAAAGTGAAAAAAGTAATATATATGTACAAGATTAGTTAGAAATAGATGACTATTCTAATGAAACTATGAGTAAAATTTTAATTATAAAAGAAATATATATATATTAAATGTACTTTCTAAAAATGTATATCTCTTGTCAAGAGTATCTCTTAAATATGTGACATTTAAAAAGTGAAAAAAGTAATATATATGTACAAGATTAGTTAGAAATATATTACTATTCTAATGAAACTATGAGTAAAATTTTAATTATAAAAGAAAGATTGTCATTGTGTTCTAATAAATTTTACCATTTAAACAAGAAAATTCATTTAAAAAGACTTCTTAAAACTTAAGAAACTATTTTACATTAAATAATCTTTATATTCATTTATAAGTCACAACATACTCATTATCTATTAACATAAAATTACTAGAAAATATATCTTTAATATCTTACTATTCCATCTCTTTAATGATCAATTACATTACTTGTTCAATCTCTTTAAATTAACTATTGTATGAGATGTGCGTGGATACTTTTGATAGCTTGATAGGATGACCATTTGTTATTCAACTAACTATTGTACATTTTTCTCATTTCAAGACAAATAAAATTCAACAATCTCTGTAGGTATTTTAAATATATTGGTAGAACCAATTTAACAAACCTATATGATTATATACAACAAATTAATCTAAATTTGATATTCAGTTTCTTACCAGGTCTTTAACCCAAAAATAAGAAACTTCAGATAGAGATACAACCTAACAGAGATGGGAATTTCATAACTTATACGAGATTAATGGCGGGGATGAAAAGACGGTTGAAATGCATAATGTACCAGCACTTATTTTCAAAGTCTAATATCAGATATGATCCTATATAAACCAAGTTTGAGTACAGAGAAGAAACAAAGACAAAGGTTTGGTTATAGAATCAAGTTTGAGTACAGAGCAAAAACAAAGGCAAAGGTTTGGTTATAGAATCAAGCAATGGCAGGCCACAAGAAAGCTGTAGCATTTCTTCTGGCTATTGCATGCATGTTAAGTTGTTCTGCTCGTCCATTTTAGCCAGATGATGTTGCAGAGATTAAGGGTCCCTATAAGGTAATATTAATTATAGTGATAACAGTTTTATTACAAAGTTTGATAGCCTGCACTATATCAAAAGATTAATGGATGCCCTTGTAATTAAGAGTGTTTGCTTTTAATGGATACAATCGTTATGCTGTTTATGGCAAAGAGGCTTCAGCTCATCTTTCTAACAGCTGTTTATGAATTGTTCCATAAGTTATAGAGACTCGATAGCAGTAGTTACAGTGTAAACAACCTAAATACGGAATTTGATAGTTTACCAAATATCAAAAAATTAGTAAATGTTCTTGTATATAAGAGCGTTTTGTAAGTATTTGATTCAATTGTAGTGGTGCTTCTACCAAAGAGGTTTAAGTTCAACCTTTTCAAGCTGCTACAATTGTTGCAGAAAATAGAAAAGGTGGTATTCGTTGCAATGATAACAAACTTATTAAAAAGTTTTAATAGTTCGCAACATATCAAAAGATCAATAAATGCCCTTGTATTTAGGTGTCTCTTGTTAGTATTGGATCCAATTGCCATTTCTGATATTAATTGGGTAGTTTGATTGACTTCTGTCGTTCTAGACCCATCAGCAGGTCTTGCATTGGCTTCTATCTTTGTCTTGACAATAGGGTTGGGATCTCTCCTTTGCATGCATCAACATGATTTGTATTGGCATTGATCTTTTATTTGATGATAGTTGTAAAATCAAGGAATCTAATTCAACCAATGATGTTGCAGAGAATTGTGCGGATCGAAATGGAGGTGGATGATGTTACGAAGAGCACCAACCTGAAATTGAGTAATAAGCCACGTGTTGTTCCTTACTCACATGTTGTACCTTCTGGAACTTCCCCTATTGAGAGCCCTATTTCGGCTGATGTTGTTTCAGTTCAACATAAGAAAAGTGGAAGTTCGAAGAAAACTGCAGGGTCAGAAGTGAAATTGAATGATGTAGAGAGCTTCTCCAAGCTGCCATTCCATAAATTGTCAAAGGGAGGTGTTCCATCTTGGCCTTCCCCTAAAAAAAAAATTGATAGTTTTTCAGCTAAACACAAAGAAAGTGGAATTTTGCAGAGAACTGCCAAGTCAAAGGTGAAGTTGGATGATGTGGAGAGCTTTTCCAAGCTGCCACTCCATAAATTCCAGAGCGAGTTGTTCCCCCTAGTGGGTCTTTCCCTATTGTGGAGAGCTTCTCCAAGCTGCTATTCCATAAATTGCCAAAGTGAGATGTTCCCCCTAGTGAGTCTTCCTCTATTGTGGAGAGCTTCTCCAAGCCGCCATTCCATAAATTGTCAGAGGGAGTTGTTCCCCCCAGTGTGCCTTACCCTATTATAGAGAGATTCTCCAAGCTACCATTACATAAATTGCCAAAGGGAGTTATTCCCCCTAGTGGGCCTTCCCCTATTATAGAGAGCTTCTCCAAGCTGTCATTCCATAAATTTCTAAAGGGAGTTGTTCCCCTTAGTGGGCCTTCCCCTATTATAGAGAGATTCTCCAAGCAGTCATTCCATAAATTGCCAAAGGGAGTTGTTCTCCCTAGTGGGCCTTCCTCTATTGTGGAGAGATTCTCAAAGCTGCCATTCCATAAATTGTCAAAGGGAGATGTTCCCCCTAGTGGGCCTACCCCTATTGTGGAGAGCTTCTCCAAGCTGCCATTCCATAAATTGCTAGAGGGAGTTTTTCCCCCTAGTGAGCCTTCCCCTATTGTGGAGAGCTTCTCCAAGCTGTCATTCCATAAATTGCCAGAGGGAGTTGTTCCCCCTAGTGGGCCTTCCTCTATTGTGGAGAGGTTCTTCAAGCCGCCATTTTATAAATTGATAGGGAAATTTTCCCCCTAATGGGTCTCTCCCTATTACCAACTCTAATATTTTTTCAGCCAAACACAAGCAAAGTGGGAGTTTGGAGAGATTTGCAAAGTCAAAAGTGAAATTGGATGATGTGGATAGCTTCTCTAAACTGCCATTCAATAAATTGCCAAACATAGGTTTTCCATCTGGACCTTTCCCGAGATGACTAGATGACTATCCAGCACAAAAATGCACCCAGGCATGGATGACCCCATACATCATAATTGCACTCTATCTCCATTTTTCAATGAGTTAAACTGCTGCTCACCAAGTTAACTACTATGTAGATGGGAAAACATACAACTGCAACTTTTCTTGAATAAAATATTCTTTTCCAAAGACTATTTTAGTATCTAGTTTTTATTTAAGGAAGCTTACTCTAATATTTTCTTGAACAAAATCCTCCGTAGTTTTGAAGATTTATTATTAAAGTTTTTTTAATTTTAAATAATTTTTTTAATTTTTTAATCATATTTTGTTTAGTTTCTTTTAATTTTATTATTATAAATGATAACTAACATATTTATATATTAAAAAAATTGTATAATAAATGTTGAGAAATTGTATTATTTAATTAATTTAAAGACACTTTAAATTTAATTTTTTTAAATTTTTATAATTATATTTTAATTATTTTTTAGAATTTTATAATAAATTTAAAAATTTAAATCAAAAGTTGTATATTTTAAATGTATATATAATTACTATTGCAATCATATTTTAGAGGTTGAATCATTGTTTTTAAGTCTCTCATTTCTTATAAAATTCTATTAAAAATATGTATAAATCAAATAATAACTATGAGAATTAAAAATAAGAGCGATACTTTTAAATATTTAATATTAAAATTTATAGTATAATTACTATTGAAATCATATTTTAAGGTTGGAGTTTGTTGTTTTTAAGGCTCTCTTAAAAGTTTCAAGTTTCCTAAAAAACAAAATTAAAATATTTATTATAAATCAAATAATAGATATGAACTTTACTTTTAAAGGATTTTAAGTAAGAAACATAAGTATTTAATATTAATATTTATAGTATAATTACTATTGAAATCATATTTTAGTTTACGAGTTACTTGTTTTTTAAGTTTCTCTTAAAAGTAAGAGTGATACTTTTAAGTATTTAATATTAAAATTTATGGTATGATTATTATTGTAATCACATTTTAGGGTTAAAGTTGATTTTTTAACATCTTAAAAGTTTCAAGTTTCTTCCTAAAAAGGTAGAATATGTATGGTCTAATCCTTAAAATTGAAGTCCATAGCTATTGCTTGATTTATAAGTATTTTTAATAGAATTTTAATATACCTCTCTTTCACGTACTGATTAATTTTTAAAATCATGATTTTGTAAATCATACTTACTAAGTAGCACACAAAGAATTTGAGAGGGTCCCAATGATGGACAAAAAATGTTAGCTATAATTTGAATGCATGTTATAAAATGATGGCTAAACACTTATTATACTGACATATTCTTGTGCCTCACTTAAAGAAAATTTAATCCTATATAGACCCTACTTTGTCTATCCATTAATTATTAATAATCTAATTTTATCTATAATATATAATTATATAGATGTCCATACATGGTAATCGAAGGAATATCATATTATCTCAATATTATAGTATTATGGGTATATATAAATATCTCTCCTCCATGACCATCTTCAATAAAATTATAGGAGTGTTCATAGGCATTTAAATCATACTTTCTTTCAAGAACTAAACTATGATGAAGTCTAGAAAAAAAGATGGCTTTAATTTTAATCTTTCTTGATAAACAATTTGAAAGAATATTATATATTCACTTAGCAATATAAATTACATTGGGAAGGAAGCATAGACTGAAAATTATAGACCACAATGGGTAATGGAGAATGAGGATTGGGTTGAAAAATGCCACCCCCAATATATTGTGAGACAAAGGGAGGAAAGTTACAGAAAAGACCAAAGGGCTAGGGAAAGATCAGGAGCATATCGGAGACCTATCAAAAAAGGAGAAATGTAAGACTGGAATCACCTTGGATCCGGCCATACCATCCGACTTCTGCTAGTGATAATAGAGGGAGAAGGAATACAAGTGGAAACCTTGGGAAGTGAATTAATAACTGAAGAAGGGAAAATGGGTGGTTCAGGAAAAATCCAAATACGAGCGTGGAAACTGCTAAGAAGTGGTGCTAGACGGATTCGTATGCGGCAGAGCAAACAAATCCCATGGGAGCTGATAAGGGAAAAGGATGCACAGAGAACGACATGCCCCCAATTAAATTGAAGCCATCAATTTCTTTTAAGGATTATATAGTCAAACAAACTAGGGTGTTACTCCAAGATATAGGGTTGCTTATGAAACGGGATGGGGAGCACCAAAGGAGCTGAGAGGATAGTAAAATGTGGAGCACATAAATCTAGGGTAATAAAATTTTTGTGAAGGCTATGAGAAATAATTTCTATCTGGTTACCTTTCCCACACAAGTAGATAAAAACAAGGCAATAAGATCATAGCCCTACTTTATGGAGGGATCACAAATGCACCTTTTCGATTGGAGCCCTAATTTTGATCCCTGAAAGCAGGGAATAGAAGAAAGCTCCATTTGGATTTGTTTATACAACATCCCGTTGGAATACTAGGTGGAAGATACACTCAAGGAGATCGAGAGACAATTGGGAAATTTTAAATACATTGAAAAAGTCTCGAAGGATATAGTGAGGGGTACCTGGGTCATCCCACAATAATGGGTTACACTTTTTGGCCAAACTTGACATTGAAATCAACATTTTCAGAGAAAACTTCACTTTCTGACACTTATAGTACGTAAACTATTAGGAATTTGAAAATGATGTAAACTAGTGATTTGTGAGATTTTTTCTGTAGATTTTAAATATATTTTTTTAAAAAAAATTGGAATTAAATTGTTTTTTTTTTGCGTCTCCTTTGATAACTAGTTTTTAATAGTAAACAACATTTTTTAAAAGTGATGTGTACTTTGACACGTATAACTTTTTTTCTACAAAGGATAAAATTTTGATTCTTTTTAATTTAGGTTGCTAACACTGGTATCTATTGGTTTCATTTTATTTCATAACGTTTTGTTGAATATATTTTTTTTAATTAAGTTTTGAAGTCAAAACATTTACAATTTAGACATAGGTGCACTTCGGCATGCATAACTTTTTTGGTATGTATTGAAATTCAATTTTATTTTTTTTGTTAGAACGAGGACATAAATACCTAGAGGATATATATTTTTCAATTTTTTTTTCTCAAATTTACTATTTTTCCACAATGATTTTTCATCGAACTTGAGGTTCGGTGAAAAACCTATGTACAATAAAACTAAAAAATAAAATATAACATAAAAACAAAATATATTAAATTTATAGTTGTTGGAAAGCACATTTCGATCACTACAATCATCCAACTTGGTTTATCAATTTGACTCCATTTGCACTTCCTTCCGAAGCTTCGATAGTAAAAAAAATGCATAAATTTTGAAATGGTGGAGGGGAAGGTGAAAAAAGGGGGTTCATTCGAACCCCCTTCATTAGAAGGGGGGTTCATTCGAACCCCCCTTGTATGGTGCAAAAGAGGGTTCATTAGAAGGGAGGGTGGTTCATTAGAAGGGGGGAGGGTTCATTAGAAGGGGGGGTTCATTAGAAGGGGGGTGGTTCATTCGAACCCCCTTCATTAGAAGGGGTAAACCATTTTAAGTTTTTTTATGAGAATTTCTAATTTTTCTTCGTTCAAAAAATTGTAACCCACTATTGTGGGTTTACCCACCTACTACATATTTTGCATAGCAACTGTGTAGGGGGTAGGGCTACCAACAAAACTGGAATTTGAATAAGAAGTTAGTGTCTAGAGATAGGAAGTGGTAAGGGAGGATAACTTGAGTTTATGCCCTAATTGCAAATCGGTGGATCATGGAAGGGAGAGATTCTCATCTTGGATCATAGTCAACAGACTCAATATGTATGAGGAGGGGAAGGATCTAGTGGTAGGAAATAAAATTGGTTCTTCAATGGGGTTTTCACTCACAGACATGGAAAAAGCACTAGCAGACTCCATTTGGCCCCTGGGCATAGAAAAAAGGGAAGAAGGGAAGGAAAACATTCCCATAAAAGATCTGCAAGTGGAGGAGAGACAAAATAACACACTATAGGATCAAAATGCCACATTAGATGAAGGACAAATCCCCTTCAATGAGGAGCAGATCGTGGATGGATTACCATATTTAACAGATATCAAGGGGTGGAATATGGGAGTTGAAGGGGTAGAGGAGAGACAATTGGAATCAGAGGAGGAGGAGCCTGAGGAAAGTCATGAGGTGGATCCAATCCCTGGGAGGAAGGAAGAAGTGAAGGAGGAAGATAATTAGGAGCAAGGGAGTCTAGACTCTAAGTCAGACCAGGATGAAAGTTATGAGGAGATCCAGGCTGAAATTTTGGAAGAAAGAGGAATTGAGTAGATTCAATCAAGTAGAAAGACCCCTAGGATCAGGTCTACTAGCCAAAGAGGACACAAGACCAACAAAGAAAAGATAGCCTTGGCAGGGGTAACTAAAGGATAGACTACACTGAGCCAAACAATCTTAAGAAATGGGAAGTAGTTTCCCATTCCTAAGGAGCCATGGTCATAAGTTGGAATGCCAGGGGCTTAAATGCCCCTAGCAAATGGCATCTATTTAGATGCCAAATAGATACTAGTAAGCCAGAAATAGTGTTTGTACAAGAAACAAAATGGAGCAGGGAAGATCAAGAAAAGAAGATGAGATTTTGGAAGGGTTGGGAAGGGATCTTTATGGAATCAGATGGGGCTTCAAGTGGATTGGGTGTAATCTAGAATCCATCCAAGGTTGGTTATACACTCATAGAGGCTAATCAAAATTGGATGGCGATATCCATGAGGTATTTTCTGGGAAATATGGAGGTCAAAATGGTTAATGTGTATGGAATGGTGGCCACAATAGAAAAAAGAGATGTTTGGGGAATGTTAACAACCATTTTAGAATAGTTTAAGGATGATCAAGTCTTGACAGGTGGGGATTTTAACTCTACACTAAATAAAAATGAAAAGCAAGGTGGAATTCAAAACTTGACTAGGGTATAGTAGGAATTTCAGGATTTTATGGATAATAATGCATTAAGGTAAATTTAGACAAAAAATGGTGTGTTCACATGGACAAATAGAAGGTTGGGCTACACCAGAATTGTAGAAAAACTATCCATAGGTTTTTTATATTTGGGGATTTGTCCTAGACAAGTCTTCTAGAAGTGATGATATTACCTTTCAATGGATCAAATCATTTCCCAATCCAACTAATAATAATGCAGGACAAGTTCAATGGGGCTTCACCTTTTTAATTTGAGAAAATGTGGATGTGGGATCCTGATCTGTTAGGACTAATTTCTAATCGGTGGAAAGAATCCTCAATGGGTAACCAATCTTATCTGTTCTCCTTTCACAAAAATCTCTCATGTATCAAAGCCAAATTATGAATTTGGAATAAGGAGCATTTCAAGAATATCTTTGAGGAGAGTGATAAGATAGAATTGGAGCTTGGGGAACTCAATGAGAAAATAATAGAACATGGCATGGATCTGGAGGAATACATGAAAGAAAAAGAATTGAAGAGCAAGCAAATTGAAATCATGGCTAGGACTAAATTTCATTGGAGACAAAGGTCAAGGGAATTATGGGTACAAGAGGGAGATAGAAATACAAAGTTCTTCCACAATTTGACTCTGGTCAATAGAAGTAGAAATAGGATTAGTGAACTTGAGAGGGAGGATGGCTCTATAGCCAGGAGTGAGGAGGAGATAAACTGATAAGCTATTAGGAACTTTGGAGCTCTTTTCACACAAGATAATCAACATTTGGGGGCTAAGAGGAATGATTTTCTAGGGGGATTCTACGTATAATATCAGAAAAATATAATAGGGAGCTTTACAAGCCAATCAGTATGGAAGAGGTAAAAAAGGAAACTTTCTAGCCAGGTTTGGATAAGGTACCTGGGCTAGATGGCTTCCCTGCCTTCTTCTATCAAAAGTACTTGGAAATAATCAAGGATGACTTGGTAAAGGCAATAGAGGAATCAAGGAAAAATAAAACAATGTTAGGGGTGGTTAATCACACCTTCATTGTGCTCATACCTAAGAAAAAAGAAGCCAAGAATTTGGGAGACTACCAACTAATCTCTTTATGAAACACAGTTTACAAAATTATAAAAAAAGTAATAGAAAATAGGCTCAAGATGGTGATCAACAAGGTTATTTCCAAAGAGTTGAGTGGCTTCATCCTAGGAAGATCCATAGTGGAAGGCATAATTGTGGCTCATGAGGCTATACACACAACTAGGAAAATTAGGCTACCAAGTATGATACTAAAGTTGGAAATCCTGAAGGCATATGATCATGTGGATAGGCAATTCTTGGTAGAAGTATTGATTATATTTGGTTTTGATAGGAAATGGGTGGAATGGATTAAGAGTTGCTGGTTCACCAAGATTTTTGGTTATGGTAAATGGAGTAGCCCAAGGTTTCTTTAGCTCTTCTTATGGTATCAAACATGGGGATCCTTTATCCCCCTTTTTGTTTATTATCATGGCAGAGGCTTTAGGCAGGAGAATTTTTTAGGCAAGGATGGAAGGTTCATGGAAAGGTATTGAAGCAGCACAAGGGGTGGGGCCCAACACTCATCAATAGTTCATTAATGACACCATTTTATTTGGGAAATCCACAAGAGAAGAGGATAGGAAAATAAAAGGACTACTAGATGAGTACAGTAGAGTCTCGAGTCAAGTTATTAAGTGGAGAAAGTCAAAAGTATACTTTCTAAATGTGCAACCTAGTCTACAACGGGATCTCACTAGAATCTTGGGTATGAGAGTGGCCAGTCTTCTTGTGAGATTTCTTGGCATGCCTCTATTCGTAGGGGCCAATAAGAAAATATTTTGGGGCAAACTCATAGATAGTTGCAAGAAGAGGATGGAAATTTGGAAGGGTAGGTGGCTAACTTCTACAGGGAGGTTACTCATGGTCAAGGCAATATTGGCTACAATACCAGTTTACTCAATGTCCTATATGGGGCTTCCTGCTAGCATAGATGATCAACTCAGCCAAATAATGCATAAGTTCTTTTGGAATGGGTCAAATTATACAAATAAGATTCCTTTGCTAGCTTAGGACAAGTTGTGTAAACCACAATAGGCGGGTGGGTCTAGCATCAAAAAATTAAAGATCATGAACCAAGTGATGGGGGGAGAAATCAGAAAGGATGATGTGGGCCTATGCAAGATCATCATGGAAAAAAAAGGCCTTTAGGTGGCAAAAAATTTAGAAAAATCAGAGTTAGGAAACTTGACATAAAAATTTGAATAAGTTATATATATTACTTCAAAAATGTGTAAGAATAGAATCTGTAGCAAATTGAATGTAGTTTCTAAACTACTAGGTTTATTTTAAGAAAAGAAAATCTATTTGGTGAAAATTTGAAATTTCAATGCGGTAGTACTTAAATTTTAGGGAAAAATAAGTAGGTGTTTGTCTGATCACCCTAACCACAATAAAATGATAATATTTTTATAATATTTTGATATAGGCATAGGACTCATGTATGTGATGCATAATTTTTTGTAATTTTTTCCAAGTAAATAAATAAT
Source organism: Sequoia sempervirens (assembly GCA_007258455.2). NCBI lineage: Eukaryota > Viridiplantae > Streptophyta > Pinopsida > Cupressales > Cupressaceae > Sequoia > Sequoia sempervirens. The sequence continues at coordinate 61,532,322 of VDFB02168118.1, forward strand.
TATGATTTTTATTACAACTTAAAAAAATAAAAAATCATATGTCTGACCACCTTAACTTGGTCAAAACTTCATGAAATTCTTTTTTTTTTTAATCCTATAGTATGTGAAACATAGAATGTTATGCATGTTTCATATTCAAAAAATGTGATATTGTTTGAAAGCTATAGATATTTTTCAATCAACCTATCAATTAGGACTTTAGTCGTAATTCAAATAGAAAATAAATAATAATAATTTATTAAATTCAAAAAAAAGCATAATTTATATTGGTGGAAAGCTAATAATCTCCTTTAAAAACCCTTTTCGTATCATCAATTTTGGGTAAAAAAATGGTCGTCAGCCACATACCCTATATATACCCATCATATTGCCACTTTTTGGCCCATCATGATCCTGCACATACCCATGTATTCTTGAAGTAAAAAATGGGTTAGAATTCTAAGGAAGAAATATTTAGATTCAGATGACCCGATTAGTATAGTAAGAACCTTAAATCTATCAAGGGGTTCTGCCATTTGGAATTTCATATGTGAGAGCAGAGATATCGTAACTAAACATGTCAAATGGGAAGTGCACAATGGTCAGAAGGCCTCCTTCTGGCAAGACTCTTGGGATGGACATCCAAAGCTATGTGACACGCCATAGCTAGAAGGGATAAGGGAATAAGCAACCAGGGTGTGGGCTCGAGAGTGTGTGATTATGTTAAGAAAACCATAAGGAACGGTGTGTTCCAATGGGTGTGGAAGGACCCCAGCGAGCTCAATGCCCCCATGGATCAAAGAAATGCCCTAACAACAATACTAAGGGAGAGAATCATTCTTGATGTTGAAGGGGAGGATGTGTTAAGATGGTGTGCATCTGCAAATGGAGAGTACAAGGTTAAGATTGGGTACAAGATCAAAGAAAGAGTAGAATCAATGCAACATTGGTTGAATTCTCTTTTTTGGGGCAAGGAGGTATTGCTAAAAGTAGGGGTGTTTTCATGGCTTTCCACCAAAAAAAAAATTCTAACATAGGACACTTTGGAGAGGTTGGGCATCAAGGGTCCAAATAGGTGTATTTTCTACAAAAGACATTCAGAAACTATAGACCATCTTTTACTTATGTGTCCATAATCTGAATATTGCTAGAAATCCATTTTAGGACAAATCAGTTTCTAGAACCCTCTTTCCCAAAGCCCGCATGAATGGATGATTTCCTAGTTGAGGAAAAATAACAAGGGTGTTTTTAGCACTATTTGGCAAATAGTTCCATCCATGATGTGTTGGGAATTGTGGAAAGAAAGAAATAGAATATTTTTCAAGGATTAATCTATGGGTAGGGAAATTTTGTTGATGAATATTGAAGGGGAAATTATGGATTTAATCAACTCAACAACCAAAAGATTATCTATCTCAAATAATATATTCACAAACAGGGATATAGAGCTCACAAACAAATTCATGGGGCTAAGCATCCCCACAATTGTAGGCTCCATAGGAGCAGACTAGAAGGTAGAAATTCAAAGTAGAAAAGTCTGGTAGAAATCGGTGAAGGGTTGGGTCAAGGTAAATTTGACGGTGCCTCCATTGGAAACCTAGGTGTGACAAGAATTGGATGTGCAGCAAGGAACTCAAAAGGTGAAGTGGTCGATTAGAGAGTAGTATTTATTGGTCAAGCAACTAATAATGTTGTCGAGTTCAGAGCCACCTTATGTGGATTGGAGATGGGAAAAGCACTGGGAGTGATGAAGCTTCACCTGGAAAGGGATTCATTAATAATGATGAATGAAATTAGTTCTAACTCCACACCTAACTAGATGCTGCAGAGATGGCTATGGGTGTGTGCAAGAAGTTGAGTCCACTTTTTGGCCAAAAAGTGGGAAGTGTTTTCCCTGATTTTTAGTATTTGACACATTTGACCTTAAAATTTGAAGCACTTAGAGATGAAATATTTAAAAAAGTCACTGATCATAAAATGTAGTGCTTGGAGTCTAGTTTCCAAATATGTAATTTATTTCAATACCCAGATTGTACAAATTGAGTTTCAATAGGCATTTCAAAAACCAACTTTGTTTAAAAGTGATTTTTTTTTTTACCATACCATGCACGTGTACGACATCCATATTTTGACTTAAATTATCATATTTTTCTAAATCCTTTTGGGAAAAGTTTTATGACTCACTGAACCTTGCTCTTGATATTTTTTGTAATTTTTTATTTTTTTTTTTGTTTAATTTTATTTGGCAGATTTGTCATTTTGAAAAATCATCATGTATACGTATAAGATGACCTAAACTTATCATTTTTTGATTTTTTTCAAATTGAAAAGAATTGTCTGAAGTTTGCTCTCGTGCAATCCGTTTGTCAAAATGTTATGTTGATCAAAAGTTATTAAAATAGTAAAAAACTCTAATATTTAAAGTTTATGGACCAATTTTATTAGAAGTTAATTGAAAAATAGAAAAAATAATTCAATTGCAAAACAAATTACATATTTAGAATTAGCATTGTTTGATCTAAAATGGGTTTTAATTTCGTCAAAAAAATTTTGAAAAAAGGTTGTCAACCATATGTCCAAAGTCGATATTTTTCTTTGACATTGTTAGGGCCTTCAATTTGCAGGTCAAACCAGGTTGAAGGCTTAGGTTCGGACTTCCAAATATTTTCACGAACTGAAAACCTTGGCAAAAACCCACCCACAATGCAAAACAAAATTCAAATTAAAAAAAAAGGGGATCCCGATTATAAAACGGGATCCCGTTTAATAATAAACAGGATCCCGTGTTATAATCGAGATCCCATTTCTATTTTGACCGTTGTAGAGGTAACGGGATCTCATTTATAAGATGGGATCTCGTTGCCTTTACAACGGCTTCCACACTCGATTCTAGTGAACAAGATCCCGATTATAGAGTGGGATCTTGTTTATATATAAACGGGATCCCGTTTGCTAATCGAGATCCCATTTAGTTATAAGCGGGATCCCGTTTTATACACGGGATCACGTTTATATTATTTAAAAATACTGTGCACAATTACTGTCAAGTCTGCAACTTTGCATCTTCACATGTACGACTGAGAGCACTAAAAATCAATTATTTTTCATAAGTTATTGTATTTACAGGTGGTCAATTTTATTTTTTGTTGATTTTATCAAAGGGAGCATCATCTACACCATTTTTGAAGTGAAATTTGCAATATGGATTGAATTTTTCAAAGGAAGCATGAAGAAAACAATTTTTAAA
>VDFB02168118.1:61535647-61601536 GCA_007258455.2 Sequoia sempervirens
CTTGAGTTATTCTCATTTGATTTCTAAATTTCATGGCTAAGATAACTATATTTAAAAGGATTATAAGGATCTAGTGAAATTCTTTATTTAAGGTATTATGAGACTATATGGTCTATGCCATGTGAATGATGTGATCATTCAAGATTTTACTTTTCGTGCTTAATGGTTAATTCCTTTGTATCTGATTTTTAGTTATGTTTACCTTTTCTTCCAGAGGCTAGAGTATTGATTTTAAAGAAAAAGAGCTTTTAATATTGGTTTATTGATGTTTTAATACAGTGCTCTATTTTGGGACTTTTCCATGCAATATTTATTTGTTACCTTTGGGGTGTTTGAACTGTTCCATGATTGAACCATGAATGAGATGTGTTTTATTATGGCTTTGTTTGATACACATTTTGGCAGTCCTTGGTATTTTGATGTTTGATCATGTTTATAGGAAGAGTGGCTTGCGATAGGGGCCAAAACCCTAAGTGGTTGCCAGGGTAACCTATAGTGGGTTTTTGTAATTCAATGAAAACCTTAATAAATAAACTTGGGGTTCATTAAATAATTAAGATAAACGGAATGCCTCACCTAGTGCTTTAATGCTTGTATAGATTAAGGGTAGGTTGAGAAGGCCTGGAATGGCTTAGTTGTCCACCTTGTCTTCTTGAAAGGTAATTCGACTCCACATGAGTATGTCTAGGGGCCGAGAATCGATAGAGACTGCCAGGGTAACTCTGGAGGAGGACCGGTAGTCTAGGAAGATTCACCAGGGTAACCTAGAATAACTATGTGATGACGCTCTATCTTGAAACATGTTTGTGGTCTCTTATGTAGAGTCACATGTGTTACTGTTGTTGCCTCTGGGATTTTATTTGTGATCTTGTAATCAAGATACTGTCTTGTCATTATGTGTTGTCAGCCATGTAATGGAACATCTATTCTTTGTTGTCTGTTTCACTGTTTTGTGGACCTGTCATTATCTACTAGCACAGAGGGAGTGGACCTTCGGGTTTCACTGGGTAGGGAGGAAACCATGCTATTATCCACCATTGGGTCCTCTTACAGATATTGCTATACTTGGATAACATTGTTCGTTGAGCAGGTTCCTGTCACTTTCTTGTTCGTGACGATGGACGTTGAACATGTTCGAAGATGTGGATGTTAGTTTTGAGGATATCATTATCTTCTTTGTATATTTACCTCATGTGTATGAGAGTACTCATTGTATCGACATTATGATGTATCGAGATTTATTAAAATGTCACTTGTAATCTGGATATGTATATATCTTGACTGTTTAAATTTTATGAAAGTGGATCATTCATGAATGTGATTTGTACTTATGTTTATGACTTTAATATTAGGGTGTGATGATCTTATTTATTACGTTTAGGTAACGTCGTCTTGGAATCCTTAAGACATTTGTTTAATTGAATGAATTTAAAAAAAATATATTTGGTTAATTTGTTACTTTATGCTTTGTTTTATTGGATTCCCTCGCAGGGCATTACAAAGTATATACTCTTGATTGAATCCAACAATCTCAGGGACTCAATTAGTGGGTAGGTGAGATGCATATGTAAATGTTGTAACAAGTAAATGAAAAGAAACTTTTCATGCTACAATCAAATAAAAATAATTAATGGTGATTATGGTAGCAACAAAAGCACTGAAACATACATCCAGTAGCAATAAAGTCGACGAGAAAAGGGGTACAATTTGTAGGAAAAATATTGAAGAATCTATCAATGCAAAGGTATGTGAAATTGGCATGCATATGAACCCCAAGAGACAATTAAGCAAAATTAACAATTTTTTTTTAAAAGTAAACATAACATACACATTAAGTCATAACATGAATTTCATTTAAATAGATTCATTAACACATACATCCCTTGGGGTACACGAAGAGTCATTACGTGACTTAGATCCATACAACAACAATAAAGAATAAAAATCCAAAGATATAAAGTAAACATTATCAAATGATGCACATACATGATAAATCATTGATAAGAAACACCTGGTTATGCAAATACAACATATACATGATTAACTTAACACGATGAATAATGGCTGCCATAGCCAATGTCCACCAAGTTAGAAAAATTTTGTTAATACAATGTTCTGAGGTACAATGTTACAACGGTGTTTCCAACATGAACCATACAACAGAATCATGATACAAATGAATAGATGATACCGCGATTATCAAATTGGCTCAAGATAGATACAACTTGGGTTGCTACAACAACACCAATCGGCTCCTCTCGATCACCATTTGAGGGGATTTAGTAAGGTTAGCAGCATGTTCCAACCATGTGAGTCAAGAAGACCCACCCCTCGTTAGCTAGGAGCTAACAAGAAAGACCTCAACCAAGAACATCAATAGAGAACCACAAGATTTCAACATCATACAAAAGTATCATAACACTCAGGAATTACAATGACATAATCAACCACATCCAAGAGTCATAAATCTCATCAAAGCAATAACCAATAAACAAATAACCAAAGGATGATCATGAAACACTTCCAAAACATAATACAATTCCAAATTGCAATTAACCAACACAATAACATCATATCACAATACCATAAGAGTACAAGGTCGAAACCCAAACATCAACAAGATTTATACAAGACCATAGAATACACCATAGATAAAACAGGGTAAAACCATAAATCAATTCAAACAACTATGTTCCATCAATTCAAGACAAAGACCCACTTCCAGAGGATTTCCAAAGTGACAACATAAGAAGGAGTGTTAGAGGAGAGTGTCATCGCATGGCTTAACATGGATTCTCCAGGCTACCTACTGCAAGGTACTGCCTCCATCTACTGACGGATTATCCAGGCAACCAAGCACTAGGAACTGCCTACATCTATGGTTATCCCGGCTACCTATCTCAAGGAACCGCTCCATAGGGTTGCTCATGCGGAACCGTTAACCTTTCATGAAGACAAGGCAACGATCTTGCCAACCACGGCCTTCTCAATCCCCTTTAGCCTGTGATAGCACAAAAAGGTGGATGAGGCATCAATTATCTTTTTAATGTGATTCTACCCACCCCCTAGTTAATTACTTAGGTTTTCACTTATTAATCACACTCTAACGAGGGCTATCCTGGTGCCCCTTTGTGCACCGACCACCCACTTAGAGCCACTCTCTCTCTAGACACTCAAAACATAAAAACTAAAATCCAAGGGTTGTACAACATAACAAGAACATCAGATCACAATAGAGAAACATGCGAGGCATTACCCATCTCGCTATAAACACATAATCACAATCTTACAATTCTCGTACAACCCTTTCAAAATCCAAATACCAAAGCACTTGCCACATCAAAGGCACATAAAGAGAGAACATTGACCAACCATAAAAACAAGCCTCTGGAAGACTCTCAAAAGGTTACACTAGGGTTTCCCCATCAAAGAACTGACCACAATAAATTGCAAGACCTCAAAGAACTATTTCCAAATCAAATATAATGAGTGAATAAACCAAAATAAGATCAACAACTCCATCCATACTACATACTTAACTTCAATACGAAATAAATCATAAATTCAAAGAGATCAACTATCCACAACTCATATTTAAAACACGAGTTCCCAATTACATTGCAACACAACTTAAATGACAAAAGATTCCTTGAATCAAAATTAATCTCCAAAGGTATTCACACAATACGGAAACATCCAAAACAATCCTTCAACAACAGAGGTAAAAGCATGCAACCAGGCATCCAAGGGAGACCTCAATTTCCTCATCACAAGATACCTGTACAGTTAGTAAACAAATGACCTTTGATAAAATTCAACCAACATGACAACAATGTAATTAAATGTTTCAGCAATATAATAAAAGTGGGAAGATTGCATACAACAAGAAGCATAAACTTATCACAACCAAGCATCACATTTGTATCCAAAATACTCCACCACAAAATCAAATATGAACTCAATGATCAAGATCAACTATGGAAACAAAACAACTCAAGAGATACATTGAAACAAATTCATCATAACAATCCTCAAACACGGGGATACACTTAATGAATAATAATAATCACACAAACACTTTCTATCCATCTGTGAGGACCAAAATCTAATCACAAATTTATGACACAAAAGAGCTCCATCCATAAACAAAACTCAAATAAAATAAAATAAAAATACATAATCATCTTGATACAAATCAACTGGCTCAAACCATCAAATCAATCATGAAACAAGTAAGCATCCATATAGAGAATTTATGAAAAAGAGAATAAGGAGATAGTCATCTTTTAGAAAATCATCTAATTAACATAATCCCTACATCTATCCAAAAATAAACAGTCAACTCTACAACCATCTACTCTCCTAATTACCAAAATAAAACTATCTTCACCAAACAATTTTCTTATTTTCAACATGTCCCTATCTACTTCATAAACTTATAAATATAAAACAATCACACTAATATTCACGTCACACAATTACATGAATGAATGTATATACAAAATGTTCATTTCACATAACGATTCCTAGGTCTTAAAAATAATATGAAAGATTCCATTACCCATTTTCCAAGTTATCCATTAGCCAAACATAAAAGCATGCGAGGAGAAAGATATTAAGATAACATTTATTTAATTATAAAACTAACAGAAACATAAACGAATTAAAAGATATCACGAAATTAGTACTATAAAAATTAAATTACCAAATAAGAGAACATATAAGGAAAAGGTCATTATATAATCCATATTTTAAATTTTCATTTAAATAAAATTTCAAGTTGAAATCTTTAACCTACCTTTCCATTCTAAATTAGATACAATGATTAATAATATTCTAAAAGAACATATGTTTCCTCAGACAGAAGGAGCAAGGTTAGAGTGTTGGATCGATAACAATAATAATAATTAAAAGATAAGGTTTTATAACAATTCCAAAATATATAATTGTATTGATATGTTTTCTAAAGAATCATTTTTCCTAGTTCATTAACAAATCTACCTTAATCAATAATGATGATACCCCGATTATTTAGTACAATACATCTAAGGTAAATCTACAATGCCAACAAGAAGATATTGTAATTACAATATACAATCAAGCGTTAACAATATCTTTCTAAATAATTAACTGAATCAAAACAATAAACATGAAATTCCAATATTTGTCAATTTATATTAAGAGTCTCATATTTCTAGATATGTATATCTTATGCATGTGCAATTATATTGTTGAATCTTAATTTCGATAGAAGTACTCATAAATCACATTAATATTCATACAAGATTAAACACAATATATCAATATTATTATTAATTTTAAGATTTATCTACAAGAATTAAATTTAGACATTCATGATTAAATCTAACCACAATGATGCTAACATTGATTTATACAATAGTTATTGATGCTATTGTTATTATTTTCGTTTATTTATTTCCCCTTATTTTGATATACTTAAAAAGAAACTATTTGATTCACTTTATCCTTATATAAACATGTTTATATAATTTAAAAGAATTAAAATTAACTCAAACTAGTTACATGGAGATCGCAAATCAATTTATCATACCAAAATTATTCTTTAAAACCTAGAGGATTCTTTAATCTTTTAATATATATTCTTATTTTTAAATAATGTGATCTTCTCTCGTGAGAAGTTTCTACTTTATTCCTTATCCACTATTTGTGTTTATTTTAACTTTCCATGTTTTCTGTTTTATATTATTATGACTATTGAAAGTTTTCTAATGTTATGAATACCATAATTTATTTCAGTAGTTTCAATACCCATACCAGAATGGCGCAACGAAGTAGTGCAGTTGATGACTCTTGCAAACATTTCTGTTCGGTAGCCACAACTCAGACAGGTTGACAAAGAAATTAGAGAGGCTATTTAATTCTGTACAATGCCTCAACTCTAAATGCTGAAACTCTGACAAGTTGCCAAGTATAACAGAAAGCGAATATTGGAATTTGGAAATATCGCCATCTACCCGCATTATCATCAAACCTCTCATGTTATCCACAAGGTGGAAGAGAAGGAGAGAGGTGAGGTGCAAATACGTGTCATAAGAGAAGGAGCATCAATGAAAAAAATTTCTGTTTTAAGCCAGGCGCATTTATGTTTGGCAGCGAATTTCCAGAGACGTGTTCAGTATTGCAGTTTGGGGGGAATAAATTTATTTTCAAGTGCTGCAACTGTGATAGTTTGCCAGCAAAATCAAGCAGTTTATTTAAACCTAAAAACTTCCTATTAAGTCAAGTGCGCGGCTGAGCTTAGAAGATCCAACATTTAAAAAGGGTTTTGACTCTTTTCCAAATGCAGGGAAAACTGATACTGGTGATTAAAGATTACTGAAAGTTTTGGAGTTAGTTACAGGTTTAAAGAGTGTATACAATCAGGTTGCATTTAAGAACTCACAAAATGATCGCAAGATGCTCAGAGAAGGAACTTTCAAAATTCAATGCTTCAAGAGAAGAAGAGCCAAGGGTAAAGTCATCGTAGCTTGATAAGACACAATAACTGTTGTAATCAACATTATTGTGGAATAACCAAATCCATATTGCCATTACAACGTATAATATATTCAATAAATTATCACATATGTTTAATGATTCCAATCAACATTAAATATGTATTGATGTCTCATATTACATTTAATCAATTTTTACAGACCACCATAGGTTTACTCTTACACAGCTATAGAACTGGATATGCTGAATTTATTATTATGAAATTTGAATTACTTTTTTGAACTAAATTGGTAGATATATATAATTATTGATTCCAACGCATCAAAGGATAACATTTTGCATTCACAATTATTGATGTGTTGTATTGAATTTACAGATTGGAGCGATCACCGTTATTGTTTCTGATTTATTATAAGTAATTATTATTCTGTATGCCTATTGAAGGAGTTTCTAATTATTCACAGAATCTGCAATTCATCTTAATGTGTGAGGACACTTACCTCTAGTCAATGCACCTTCTGCAGCAGCACGGGCTTCCCTTGTCTTTCATACGATTTTGGGTTTCTTACCTCATTGTTCCCATCTGACCTGAGGCGCGCCCTTTTACAGTTTTGAATGGATGTTCTTCTTGCTGGAGACCCATTGGTGGAGTCACCACCCTTCAAAAATTATGTCTCATGGCTGATCATGCTTGCACATTCTTTCCCAATTTTCCCGTGTCTTCTTCTGCGATCCTCCTGAACCGGTTCTTGTCTGTGCGAGATTTTCTAAATTTGATATCCCTCCCTGCTATCCTTCCTCCCTTTCTTTCTTGATCCCCCCAGTAATTGGTTTCCCTTCAACTTCCCTTTATTTTCTTTCTTGGTTAGTTACAATCAAGAACGAATTCCTATGTATTAACTCAGAATAGTCCAATTTAACGTATTTAATCACATCTTACAATTTTACGAAGTTTAAAAGTAAATAACTCAATTTCTCCTAATTAAGTTTCATGCTTAAAATATTTCCCTTAAAATAATACTTTAATAAATATAATATTTAATTACTTATAAATTGAAATATAATTTCCATTTATCCTAACTCACTACTAATATAAACTACAACATTTCGTAACCGAGATTGAACACTTTTTAAATAATTGAAATCTCTCGGTAATGTGAATAGTATTGTGTGTTAGAAATTATTTATAACAGAAATCCATTTTTTTTATTTTTTTTATTTTCACGAAAAAGGAGCTAGGAAAGGCAGAGATTGACAAAGATATCAAGGGGATTACTTAAACCTTTAAAATTTTCCAGTTAAGGCCAAGCACTGTAGCTGAGACAGATTGACAATGAAATCAGAGATTATTTAAATTTCTACACCATTGCAATATTCTATTTTTATTTATTTCTATTAACAATGTAATTTTATTCTTTCATAACCTCTAATTATATTAAAACATTTATTTAATTATTTATTTTCTTTTAATTAACCACTATACCTTTTAACTTTATAATCCTATTTAAATGTCGTAATTTGATTAAAAAAAACATTTATCAACTAGAATAAATCAAATGCACTCAAAGTCCAAACAATACCTGACCACACAACGAGTTGAAATGCATTACAAAGTCAACGCAAATGGAGGGCACTCAGGAAAATGATCCTATCAATCAATGTTGGAGTTCGTTGGGCCGATCACGAGGTCACGATATAAAATTGAGTGTTGAAATTAAATCTTTGATCAAAAAAATTTGGCATGATAATACTAGGGTTTCATCTAATGCTAGAGATGTTTTAAAATTAAGGGTGGGGTCCAAAGTCCACGATCCTCACCCAAAACACTTATTAGATACAACACAAACTGAATTTTATAGAAAATTTTGTAGCGATTTAGTGTTACCTGGTAATATTAAAATAAGTCAAAGGTCTTTTGAAAAATGTAAACCCTGGTATGTAAAAATTAATAAGCAGCGAATATCTTGTTGTTGTAAAATACATGTTCAATTTCATTATTTTTATGATGTTTTTCGATATATACGTTGTACCTTGCATTCTAACATGATTATACAGGATTGTGGTATTGATATGCCACCTGAATCAATAAGAGACTTTATTTCAGGTTTGTTTTGCGAAAAATCTAATGATAGATTATTTTATTTAAGTTCTTGTATTTCTGGACAATGCATTAACTGCGGAAATCTTTCATTTTTAAGAAATTGTTTGCATGAAAGTGTTGATCATGATTTTGGACAACAATTAGTAGACATCAAAAGATTTAGGAATGTTCACTATTCTTTAATAGATGGAAAAATAGGAAAGCGTTGTGATTTAGTTGAAAAAGGATTAGTGGTAAAATGCATTTATGAATTAGATTTAATAAATAATTTGTACCAAAATAATATTTATGCACCGAACATGCTCGATGGCTTGATGGCCAATTTCATGCATGTAGAAACACATTTCCAATTGGTACTATACTTTCAGTGGTTGATTTTGCGAAAAATTATACTCTAGCTCTGCAAGAGGAAATTCAATCGTATTATAGTGCATGCAGTAGCTATGTTTGTCCATATTGTTTATAGACGTAGATGATAGCAGGGATGATAGAAAAGTTTGAGGAATTATCATTTTATTTGAGTGACAACCGGTTACACTCGTCAGAGTTTGTTCAATAATGTTTCAATATATTTTATAGAAATTTAAGAGAAAGAGGAATCCAGATGATAGAACACCTCATATGGTCATATAATTATGCCAGGCTGAGTTCAAAATGCTAGAATGTTCTATTGGTTAAGTAGGGTTCTAAAGAGACTTAATGTCAACATATATGGGTTGCATTTTGGGCATGAGTAAAGGAGAACATGATGGTTTGGTGTGTATTGTGTCAAAAGAATTCTTGTGTGTCAAAATAATTTTTGCTAGAGAACACTTAAAATTCGAGGATTCAGTAAATTTAAAGATGCACGTGAGATTGTGGATTGGTGTAATAGAAGATTATTTGCACTTGGTTTGAGTGATTACTCTACAGTTCATCGATTCTTTTGGTTGGTGGAAGAAGAAACATTGTATCTAGAGTTACTGTGAGACAATTAGTGGATCTACTAAATGGCATTCATTTAGGAGTACGACAACAAGTACATGGACTATTTGGACAAGGGAGCTTGCATTTTTTTGCCAGTTTTGTATCTCAGGAGATTGGGAAGCTTGCGAAAATACAAAATGGGTTGAACAATGGGAGCAAAGATCATGACACCAGAAGCACACATAATCAATAAGGAAATGAACGTATTGAAGAAAATGATCAATTGTTTTGCATCCTAAGATTATGATCATGTTTCGCACTGTACAAGAAGGCTGCAATTTTAATTTAATTGATTTCATTTTATTTTGCTTTATTAAGTTATTTTTTAGCTAAATTAGTTATATGGATATGCAAAAGTTATTAAATTGAATTTTGTTGGCAGGACATGTGTATGCAGTTATTGCACCTGGGGGGAATGAAGAGAAAACAGAATATTGGTTGGCTCGTTGTGTGGAAACTAAACATAAGTTGTTAACACCTCGAGAAGATGATGATGGCTTTTATTATCCAACAGGTACGGTGATCCCCTTAAGACACCTCCTTAAGCAAATTTTGATAACAAGTTTTAGATCCCTTGCCAATTTTTTTGTGAACAAGTCTTTGATCCCCTTTAAGTAAAATTTTGAGAAGTATTTGATGGTGGCTTTTTGAACATAAGCTTTCCAATAGGATCTATGGTGGTTGTTGGCACTTGGCTACAAAAATACTTGAGAAGAAAGAATGGTCTACCTGCATTCAAAGACTATGAAACACATAAAAAGATTATGCATTATTCACATTTGGTGGTGGCAACAAATATAAAACTAGAGCACTATCATGGAAGACCTTCAAAAAAATTACTATGGTCAATTTCTATGGAAGAGCATGAGGCAATCATAGATGCATTGCAAAAAAGAGAGGATGCAGATGGTACAATGGACTAAGTAAATACAGGTAAATATAGTTTTGGTTTTATTTTGTCCTTTTAAATACATTAAATACATGTTTCGACATTGGTCAAGTGTGTTATTAGTTGAAATTGATTTAAATTGTTCTTTTATATATCCTTAAGGAAAAAAAAAAAAAAGGATCTAGTCTATGCAAATTCAACCTAGACAACATGGAATACTTGGTAAAAACAGGTAATTATTAGTTAAACTATATTTAAATACATGTTTTTATTACATATTGATATTGCTTGGACATAAATAGTTAAAATTCATTTGTTGTCATTTTTTGTATCCTAAAGCCATCATTGCATTGATCTCAAAGTACTTTGAAACAAAAGGAGAGGATGCCCCATTCAACCCTCTAATACTTTTGAAATGCAGTAATTTGAGTTATGTACATATAGATAGTTTTATATAAATTAAAAATATGTATGCTTTGGATGATTCTACTGATATTGCTTTGCACCTTTTTTATACTGTGTGGTGAAGACCCACTACATTCTATAGGCACTTAGTTTGAGATGTTCTCTGAGATGGCATATCTAAATTTTGTAAACACTATTTCCTTTTGAGATGACATATATGTACATACATGCTTAATTAAACATACCTCATGCACTTCTATGTATCAAATATATATCTATATATTTTTTTGTTAAATGTGCTGTTTTCCTACTTTGAAACTTTATGTCTAATTGTGGCAATCACCAACACATGCATACATTATTGTTAAATCAATTATATCCTTAAGACACTATATTATGACCCCTTAATACATCCCCTTAAGAAATTCTATTATGACCCCTTAAGACATCCCCTTTAGATGTTGTATTATGACCCCTTTAGACATCCCCTTAAGACATATTATGACCCCTTTAGACATCCCCTTAAGATGTATTATGAACCCTTAATACATCCCATTAAGAAATTCTATAATGACCCCTTAATACATCCCCTTAAGACGTTCTATTATGACCCTTTTAGACATCCCCTTAATTAACATGTTCTATTATGACCCCTTAAGACATCCCCTTAAGACCCCTTAATACATCCCCTTAATTAACACATTCTATTATGACCCCTTTAGACATCCCCTTAAGACATCCCCTTAATTAACACGTTCTATTATGACCCCTTTAGACATCCCCTTAAGACATATTATAACCCCTTAAGACATCCCCTTAAGACATTCTATTATGACCCTTTTAGACATCCCCTTAATTAACATGTTCTATTATGACCCCTTTAGACATCCCCTTAAGACCCCTAAGACATCCCTTTAATTAACACTGCTCTATTATGACCCCTTTAGGACATCCCTTTAAGACATATTATAACCCCTAAGACATCCCTAATTAACACGCTCTATTATGACCCCTTTAGACATCCCTTAAGACCCCTTAAGACATCCCCTTAATTAACACATTCTATTATGACCCCTTTAGACATCCCCTTAAGACATATTATAACCCCTTAAGACATCCCCTTAAGACATTCTATTATGACCCTTTAGACGTCCCCTTAATTAACATGTTCTATTATGACCCTTTAGACATCCCTCTTAAGACCCCTTAAGACATCCCCACTAACATGTTCTATTGTAATCTCCTTTAGACATCCTTAAGACCCTTTAGACATCCCTCTTTAAGACATTATGGTTTATAACTTCTTTACAGATGCAAAACGTCTCACATGTGGAGCAATCAATGCTTGACTCTACATAGCATTGATTTGATTTTGTAAGGATGTGACTTGATCATTTATTCATGCTCTCAAGCGAGCCTCATCAGATGCCATAGGTGCTGGAGGTGGCATATGAGGGGGAGGGGGAGGGGGAGGGGGAGGGGGAGGTGGAGGTGGAGGTGGAGGTGGAGGGGGGGAGGGAGGCGGATCTGGCTGTGGCTGAG
The DNA here is from genome assembly GCA_007258455.2 of Sequoia sempervirens. Taxonomy (NCBI): domain Eukaryota; kingdom Viridiplantae; phylum Streptophyta; class Pinopsida; order Cupressales; family Cupressaceae; genus Sequoia; species Sequoia sempervirens. Next base: position 61,548,028 of record VDFB02168118.1, read on the forward strand.
GTGGTGGATTGATGATATCATCAATGTTAAAATCATCCATGATATATGCTTGATATAATGTGCACCTACATTTTAAATCATACAAAATAGTCCATGTGCATACAAAAATTAAGATCATATATTTAATTGAAATAGGATGAGCAACATATATATTAAGCTCATATATTTAATTGAAATGCACATATATATACATTGATTTTTCAATCCCAAGAGCATGTCCATACAAAATTAAAAAATTAAATTTATACACATGTACATTTAAAATAAAAATATGGGATGCAATTTGCATGCGCATAAATCATTAAACTAAACTATACATACATAAATTCTCAAAATTTAAGAACTATTATGCAAATTTTTAATAAATGCATATACATACTAAACAATAAACTTGAAACATTCACAAAATCTCATTTTATGTCTAACACACACACACACACACACACATATATATATATATATTATAATTTTTCAGCAGGAGAAATCATGATCTAGTAGATAGTCATAAAATATATACTATTATATACTATTCATTATAAGTTCATAAATTCCACCAACTTCACAAATCCATGTCACTAAAAATATCCATATAGAACCAAAATCATAAATTCATGTCACTAAAAATATCATTTGGAACCAAATTTATAAATTCATCACACAAAATATCCATCATTCACCAAATGTATAAATTCATAACTATTTAAGATCATTGTTTTAATTTATAAACTATTATGGCTCTCTATGCATAGATATTCATTTCTTTGTGTTTTCCTTTTCAAAATTAGGAGTTCTCCTCTCCTCTAGCCATTCGATGCTCATCTACGATCCCATCCATAGCCCGGACAGCATCAACAAGGGTTTGCATCCTAGATGCAAACATCCTACTGAGAGGTGCGGGACACATTCTTCATTTTGAATAATGTTGATTTGATCTTGGATGGTTCTAGCATAAGCATTGATTTGTGCTTGCAAACGAGCATGTTTGATTTCAGGTGGTGGAGGTGGGGGGTTACAAGGTGGAGTGGGCAGAGGTGGAGGTGAAGGTGTTGGAGATGGATGGCGTGGAGGTGGATTGAACATTATTGAATGGATCCATGTGATCTTTAAGATATGAGTGAACCGCATTAGATTTGTAATTTCAAGATGTAAGATACATGTTTAGGAAATACCAAGTTAAACCATTCAATATAAATGTCCTTAAATAATTGAATACAAATGATAAAATTATATGTAAGCCTCATTTATATGTCTAAGGCACATGTTATTTGAATGAAAATACAATTAACTATTGATATATATAATTCATGTTATTATTGTTAAATTTGGTTGGGCCTTTAAATTTTGATCACCAAATTTTAAGAACTTCTTTGATCCCCTTAAGAAATATATTGGAACCCTAAGAAAATTGAATTACGATTTAGGGTGATAGGATGGCTTAAGGGGATTTACGTCTAGTGAGGTCCTAGGAGAAAATGGCATGGCTCAAATGAATAAAAATTTGGTTTGTTGCCCAAGGCAACTTTAGAGTTTAGGGTTTAAGGTAATAGGATAGCTTAAGGGGATCTACATGCTGCAAGATCCTAGGAAACAATTACATGGCATAAGGTAATGAAATTTGGTGGAGTTGCCTAAGACAACCAAATTTCATTAAGAGCCTAAGAAAAAATGATGGCTTTAGGGTTTACGGTTTAGACTTTAGAGTTTATTATTTAATTAGCTAAAATCCCCAAATCCTAACTTTTAATCAACCATTAAGGGGATAATCATGTCACATCCATAGCTTAAAATTAAAATAATTCCAAATCACCAATCCAAACTCAAACTAATGTAACTTACTTCCACTTCATCAAATCTAAAATGAAATTAATAATCTATCCTAGCCATCAAATCAATTAGACTAATCATAGCCATTCATTTCCAACTTAGACCTTCAATCCAAATTCAAATTAGCATTCAATTATTCCCATCTACCTAATCAAGTCAACACAAGCCCTCCATCAACCCAACCACCTACATTTAATTCTCTCTTCCCTCTCAAATTCAAATTCAAAAATTCTCTCATGAAATTCTAGTCCTCGATTCCAAAAAAACCTAGTCCTCCATTCCTTTCCCCTCAACTCTATAAAATAATGACATCCCCAAATGTTTCCATATGATAAAATTTGTATGTATATGTTATCACATTAGAGAACCAAAGAGCAACATCAACACATACATTTAGAGCCATAAAAGAATGTTATGGAACATATTATGCTTCTCTAATCTTTCATTATTTTATTTACCTTTCATTAGAAGTAGAGTATTGAGTTTGCACTTGCATTCTTGGTCTAGAATTTCTCTTCTACACTAAGTACAAAAATATAATATTGGATAGCTTAGTATATCTTTCTCTTCTAATATATATTCCCTAGTTCTCCTTATCCATATTTGAGTATCTTAGCATATGTGTAACACGACATGTTAATAATATATCTCATATAAATGTAGGGATGTGTCGCTAATGTCATCTTCAAACATATTTAACCAATAGGAGATACTATAAGGTATCTAATATAACTATACAACCTATACAGGTATGACATATGGTGACCTTTGGCTTTTTTTGATATGTCAAGGGTAGTTTTGCAAAGATTAGTTTCTAGTGCTTTTGTGAGTTTTCACCACTTGTACTTATTAAGCTACACTTTTGGGTTTTCAACCTAATAGGGATAAACCTAGTAGATTTTTTAGCTTTCCAGCCTAATGGAGATAAATCAAACCACACTTTTTGTTTTTAGTTGCACCTATCAAGTTATTTGTTAGCTATTAAATTTACAAACATTCTAGGATTATAAGTCTACTATAAAATTTGATGTAAAATAGATTACACATTGAGCCCTATAATTTAATTACAACAATGAATAAATATAGCAACATTTAGTAGACATAATGAAAATCAAGCCATGATAGTAATATAGAGATAATATACAATGTTTAATATAGATAAGTTAAAGAATCATTTTAAAAATATATATCTATATATTCACATCATTTTTGTTTTTTCTTTAGATTTCAAATATATCCACCAATCCTCCTTATCTTACATTAACATAAACTCAAAAAACATAGTGGACATGTACACACATATAAAACTACATTAAAATAGTGTTAGATCTTACAATTTTTCAAGGCTTATTTCATCCTCTTAGATGATCACTCTTACTAAATCATTGGCATAAATTAGATGCACACAATGGCACATTAAAGGTTTATTCCTCATGTTGGATTCCCTATTTTATATAACTATATCTTTATTATCTAATTTAAATATATCTAAGCACAAATTTCTTTTATGTAACACATTGATAATTTCAACTCATTATAAAAACCAAATACAAATTTAAAGGGGGTACACTATATTTATAAATAAGAATTTAAATACCATCCCAATCTCCATGGTGTGTCACTTGTTCACTAAAAAGCCCTTACATAAATCATCTACTTAGGTCAATCTTATCTAGATTTTTCTTAAATATTAATATTCATAAAATATGGCACAAAGCATATTGATGCATTTCTATCCTTCCACATAAATCTATATAGTATCAAAATATAGGTAATTTTATGGTTAAATTGAATCTCTCTTAATTGCTAAATAATCCATTATGATTGAGGATGGGTGGATTATTATCTAGGATCACATCTTAAAAATCCTATAGAGGTCATGTGGTATGTTTTTCTTAATACATATATTCCCATACAAACCTCTTTCCATGTATTATCAACTCGCCTATATGATAGACACCTTCCTAGATTTAAATTTCATACGATATATATGTACCCAAGTGTTTCCAATTGGAATTGCTATAATTATACTTTTATGGCATTCTAGATATTCAAAATAGTTTTCATAAATCTAAAATAGACCCATTCTTGACATTGAACCTACATAATTTTAGGTATGTCCAATGAAAGATTAGGGTCTAGGGTTCATAAATTTCAAATGCTTTAGTGTTATGGGTTTAGATTTTATAGTTTAGGGTCTAGGGTTTAGCAAACTTAGGGTGAAGTTTGGGTGGCCCTTGGCATAATTTAGAGTTACAAGTTAGTGTCAATTGGAATCGATTGTACGTGTTTAGATTTACGAATTTGTTAACTAAATTTGCAAACAAACATCAAGATAAACTTTATGAATTTTAACCATTGTTTAACATATTGATTTCTAATCTAATTATAATTTAAAATTGAAACTAAAGTTTAATATATATCATTTTTTCCATACAAAGCAAATAAAATTTAAAACATTTAAGCAATGTGAATGATTTTTTGTTCGATTCCAATTTAGGGTTTTAACAAAAAATTTTTGTTCCAATTCAATTTAGGGTTTCAGTTTTAAACAATTAGGGTTTTTAATGAAATTTTTTCGTTTCAATTCAAACTAGGGTTTTCAAATTCAATTTTTTTCGTTTGATTTGAATTCAGGGTTTCAAAAAGCTCGATTTGGATTTGTAAATGCGATGTTTTTATTTCATTTCGATTTCTAGGGTTTTGAAATGCAATTTTTTTTGTTTTGTTTCAATTAGGGTTTTCAAAATCAATTTTTTTTGGGTTTAATCAAACAATTTAAGATTTAAAAGTTAAATTTTGTTTCTAAAACACAATTCAAGGTTTTTTTTTTTCATTTTTATTAAAAAACATTTAAGTTTCATTGCAAGTTTTCGTCTATTTTGACAATTATTGAATTCTACTATAACAATTAAAAAATGATTAAAACATGACATAAATTAAAAAAATTACAGGCTAAATTAACGTATTTCTTTTAAAATTTCAATTCAAACTAAAAAAATGCAAAGAAATGGGTTTAGGTGGGGTACCTATAGCTGGTCATGGGGTTGATGTTGCCAACAATCACTCGGGGTCCTGTTCGCAGAGCAGTGAAAACTGTTATTTTTTAAAAAAAATAACAGTATAAAACGGGTTCTCAATTTATACAACTCGAGATCTCGTTATTGATAAATCGGGATCCCGTATTTTATAAATCGGGATCCCGTTTCTTATAAATCAGGATCCCGTTCCGTGTCCATTGGTTCGGAGTCTGACGGGAAACAGGATCCCAATTTTTAAAAAGTGGGATCCCGTTTGATCTCAAGCTCGTGATCCTGAACCGTAACAGGATAATCGGGATCCTGTTTATTAAATCAGGATCCCGTTTGTTTGATGTCGATTTCAATTTTTTGGCTAAGGCAAAAAACTTCCACGTTTCGTGGACTCAACTTTGTGCACCTACCCCTCTCCCCCATATGGAGAATTGTCAACTCTTTTTTGGAGTTTTATCGGGAAGGAAACTCCTTGGAGGACGAATTGGAAAAAGAGGTAGTGTTAGGTGTTGTACAAGGGAAAGGAAACACCAGCTAAGAAAAGAGTCGACCTAGAGATCGAACATGTGTGGTTGTTGAGATAGTTGGTGAGAAAAACAAGTGAGGCAGATGAGAAAGGTGGCGGTGGAAGGTGTCTGGGCTCTGAGGTCAGCTTCACTACATGATTCATGGCTCCAAGATATTAAAGATGAAGAGGAAAAGTTAGCCATGTGTTGTTGTGTTAGCACACTTTTGTATGGATATAGCTATGGGTCTAGGGCAGTTGGAAAATATGTAGCTAGTCTTATTTTGAATGGTGTATAAGGTGGTAGATAGGAGGGTTGGATGCAACAAATTTGATTTTTAGTAGGGATATCGATTGTTTGAACTCTAAATTTGTACACTTTTGATCCTTTTGATATAATATAATGGGTATTGGCCCTACCTAACAATTAAAATATCAAAAAAAAAAAAATATATTGAATTTAGGACACATTTATATGCATTTTTAGAAAATATAGAAACTATTTGTATTATTATCATTACATAATCTAATTGTCTAACTACAATAATTCAAGTTATTTTCCTTCTAATGTTTTTATTTATTATCTTAGTGCACATACTATTTTTTTACGGAAACGTGATAGAATAATGTTTTGCATTTTTTCTTCATTTGTTGAATAAAGTTTTTCACTAGATCTTCATTAACTGAAATTATTTTTTACCATATGCATTATAAAAACAAAATTTAAAAATAAAAAATATGCATAATATTATTAATAGAGATACAAGTAAATAAATAGCATTCATTTACATTTTATGGAAATAAAATTAAAAAATCATTACAAAAATTTCTTTTTATTCTTACATTTAAAAAATAATAATAATTTATTTTAAAATTAGAGAATATTTTTTTGAAACACAAATTTTAAAATAATAGATTTTAAAATTTAATAAATAGTAATAAATATTTTAGAAAAAGAAAAATAAGAAGGCATTGCTATATATATATATATATATATATATATATATAGGTCAACAATATTTAGGCCCCTTGTGTGAACCACCTAAGGGGTTGGGATGTTTGTAGGCATGGATCAGCCTCATCATATGTCAAATGTTTTGAGCATGGAGACAAAGCTTCTCATATTTCACTTAACCTTCAAAAATATTGCTACATAACATGATACTTATCTTTGTGACATTACATTTGATTCTTTCTCCTTTTTCTTTTGTCATTATGACTTTAACTGACATCCCCTTGAGTGAAAGAACCATTCTCCTCATTTCTTCTCACTTGCACTCCCAACTGATGTCCCTTAAGTGAAAGAACCATTCTCCTCATTTATTCTCACGTGAACTCCCACATTAAGCTCTTGTGCTAGTTTTGTATTTAATATTTGATCAAATTTCATTGGAAGAGCTAGAGAGGCAACACAAACCTCAACCCTTCTCTTATTGACTTCCACCCACAATGGGTGAGAAAAAAACCTATAGAAGGATGGTTCAAATTATGTAATTGTGGAGCCCACTTTGTAATTAGCAATCCTTTTCCCTACAAATACAATTTAAAAAAAAAAGATTACAATTTTCAAATATAAAAAATATTGCATATTCTAAATAAAATTATTTATTATATTTCAAATTTAAACCAGACTACAAAATTATTGAGAAATTTGCATTTGTTAAATCATTGTAATTACAATTTCTAAAAAAAATCTATATTGTTTTAAAATAATTGTAAGATTTTGAACTTCTATATTTCATATTAATTAAACTTTTAAGAAAATGTGTAAATTTTCACATATATTTATAATTCTTTCTAAAAAAATGTAAAATATGTTTTTAGATAAAATGATTTAATCCTTAAAAATGAATGAAGTTCATAGCTATTTAATTACTTAGATAAAACTATTTAATCCTTAAAATGAATTTCATAGATATTCAATAGTTTAGATATTTTTAATAAAGTTTTATAAGGAACTTCAATTTTTTAAGGCATAGTTAAAAAAACAAGTAAATCAAACCCTAAAATCTTATTTCAATAGTGACTATACCATAAATTATGTTAATATTAAATACTTTAAAGTATCACTCTTATTTTTTAATCCTTAAAGTCAAGTCTATTGTTTGATTTATAAAATTTGAAACATTTAAAATAGAGTTAAAAAAATAGTTTGAAAAATATGATTTCAAAAGTAATATATTATAAATTTTAATATTAAATGCTTAAAAGTACCACTTTTACTTTTAATCCTTAAAAGTGAAGTTCATAATTGTTATTTGATTTATAAATATTTTTAATAGAATTTTATAAGAAACTAAAACTTGTAAGACAAAGTTAAAATAACAAGTGACTCTAATCCTAAAATATGATTTCAATAGTAACTATACCATAAATTCTAATTTCACATATATTTATAATTTATTTAGAATATGTACTTAGATAAAATGGTTTAATCTTTAAAAGTGAAGTCCATAGCTATTATTTAATTTAAAAATATTTTTAATAAATTTTACAAGAAAATTGAAAATTTTAAGATGGGGGTTAAAAAATCAAGTTTAACTTTAACTTTGAAATGTGATTGCAATAATTATTATATCATAAATTTTAATATTCAATATTTAAAAATATCACTCTTGCTTCTAATCCTTAAAAGTGAATTTCATAGCTATTAGTTGATTTGTAAATATTTTTAATAGAGTTTTATAAACTAGCATAACTATAAAAAGTTATCAAATTGTTATGTTTTAAAAAGTTAGAAATGAAATTATTGATGAGATGGGACTGTTTTGTAACAAGAACAAATTATTTAGAGCTTTGACCTCCAACATTCATTTTGGGCTTTCTCAGTCAAATAAGAAAAACCAAGAACCTTTAAAAATGAAAGATCTAAAGATCCATAAATACATAAGAGCAAACTTATTTGGCAATAATAATGACAAAGATGTATTCAAATGAAAAATATTTTTCACATAGGTTCTACTAAGTCATTCAATGATCAAATGAACAATCACTAGAAGTGGATGTCCTTCCACACTCTCCAAAATTGGACATCCTTGGGCTAAATAGCTTAATTTCATAAAATTTTGGGCCTACACTATTTCGAGGACTCTCTCTTCTAGGACTATAGATTTGTATAGTCATGAATACAAAGTAAGGCCATAGTATTGAAATTAAAATCACTTCAATGATTGTAGATTGTAAATTTTCTTGGCCACATGTTTAAATTTTTTTACTTGAACATTAGAATAAACAGTTGATCTGAGATACATTTTAAAATCACTAATACTTGCAAAGAAGAGATTTTAATAGTCCATAAAAATGATTACAAATGTTTCTAGAAAAACTTTGTCAATTTAGTTTGCATCATTTTCATGGATGGTGATGGTAAGCTCTCAAATATTTGCATTGCATAAAGAAGATTGGTAGTACTAAAACTATAGAGAAAGGATACAGTGATAGTGGTGTCTATAGTTATTCCTCTAGAGTATTGATGAATAAATAGCACCTAGATAAAAGCCAAAAAGAAATTATATCAATATTCTCCAGTAACCAAAATTAGACAATGAAACTAAGCAATGCACTCATTGGTTTCTCACCTGCTGCTAAAACATGATATCTAAAATACTACTCCTAATTAATACCAAACTCAGAGGGACCAATCCAAGGAAATTGAACCAATGTTGCTAATTCAAGGTTGTAGTTCCTCTAAAAATCAAACAGTAGATAAGAGACCATATGCTCTAAAGTAATAACAAAGTATCTTTCATATCAATGCCAAGGGAGCTATTCCAGGGAGATTTTCTACCATTTTGTGCCAATGAGGTTCAAAGGTTAATTCACCAAACTACCACTCTGATCACAATATCTAATAGAAGGATACACATCACTCATTGGTGAGAGATCTCATGACACACAAAATACTCCAAATTGCTACAGAGATGGTCTAAACCCTGTGAACAATGAAGGCCCAATACTTACACCTCTACTCACCTATCAAAAGGATTTTCCTTGGAAAGGGCTAATTCAAAGCATAAATCTAAAACCTAAAAATAAGAATACCAATGTGGAGACAAAAACTAATCCAAGAGAATGAGTTAGAAGGTTGCCAATTTATACCTAAACTTGGTAGATCTATTTTATGATATAAAATATAATAATTATATGGTTACATAAGAAGTAGAACACAAAATTAATATTAACGACAGAGGAGCTAATTCAAAGTTGCTAACCTAGACAAGCTAATACAAAGGAGTTCTCAAATGCTTAAATTATAGAACCAAAAGGAACAAAATTCAAATAGCCATTCAGACAGTTTAAAGGAATCAAGGAATCAACCCTCTAAACAGAGAAATTATTGCTTCCAAATAAATGTTTGCTAGATATCACAAACTGAACAAGATAAGTACCATGCCAAATGTTTTCTTTGAAGAACCAAAACTTGACCAAGACAACACTCTTGATTTTGAAAGGGAAAGACATTAAATAAGAATTAAAAAAGGAAATAAAAGAACTAGTTTTAGGTTTTGAAACAAATATTCCAAAAAAAAATTCTTAAGATAAATTGGTAAGAGGGTATAAAGTACATAGAGAAACAAAAGTAGAAAAAGTACACAATTTGACAACATTGAGTCTATCTTGATTTGCATTATACATAAAAATCACAATCAAATGAATCATCTAGAAAACTAAATGTTGGTGTGCATACATAAATCCAAAAGCCAAGGAACATGGGACCAAAGAAGTGGAAATTGTAATTATTTGAGCTATGAAAATTGACTTATCTAGTATTATAAGTTATTCTAAAATGGAAGAAAAAAAAAAAAGGTCTCATAAAAATATTTCAAGCAAAGGAGAACAATCTAAAGGTCAACTCTCCATAAACATGGAACACAAAATACAACTGTAATGGAGTAAAGCATTTTGCAAAGTTGAAAACTAAATTTTGTATCTAGAGATGATGTGACATTGAAAACCTCCACCTCCATAACATTTTATGCTCAGAAAAGTTTCAAAAATGGAAATTTCCTAGAAATGTATTGGATACTTCAAGAAATATTTCCAGTATATTTTTTTTTAGAAACTTCATTTGAGTGTTTCCTTAATGTTTCTAGTATAGATGAGCACTTTTACTCTCAACAAAACTCATTTTTGTGGGGTTTGCTACAATCTAACCAAAAAAAAGGAAAGAGAGTTTAACTTAAAAACTCAAAGCATCATAAACTCTAGAAGTAGAAGAGAAAGGAAAAAGAAAACTTTGCATTGTGTCATCTAAACAAACCATTATCACTGGTAGATCTCTATCAGCAAGTCAATCCAATTCCTTCTTATGAAGCTCCCTACCGTTTACTAAAATTTGAGTTTTTATAGTAGCACAGTCATGTGGCATGGGATAATTGAATTCATGTATAAAAGGTTGTACCCCACACATACATATTTTACCTTAGATATCATTGCCTCTATAGGAACCCTTTCTGCTTCAAAGCCTCTACTCTCTAACATATGAATCAAGCGAAGTATGTCTGCATTAGCTAATATCTGGATGCCAATATCACTTGTTGTGACTGCTAGCAAGTTACCATCTTTGTTGAAATGAAGACGTGGGCTAGCCTGAATTTTGTGAAAACATTCCACAAGGAAAATACATTTAGATATGGACAAGAGACCTATAGCAACAAAATTCTAAATTTTAACAACACCAATATTTTATATCATATGAAATTCAACCATACTAATAGGGTAACAACAAAAACATAGCGTCAGTGGCTAGCAATAGTTACCTAAGATAAAATTTAAAAATTTACTTAGCTAATGAGTATTCAAAATGGGAGTTTCTCTATATTTTCTAATTAATGTTGCATACCCCTTCATTGAAATAGCTTCGATGATTTGCATACAATTGCAATGCCTCCTGAACTGGTGTACCCATGTATACGAGATATGCACACACCATCAAATATGTCCTACCTTTACCTAACTGTTTGAATATTATAAAACATATTACACTGTGAGACAACAATAGTTCAATATGCAAGGATGGATATTACTTAACAAACTCAAGTTACAAGGAATTGTAAAAATATAAGTTAATAATACCAACGGGTAGTATTTTGAACAATGTAAGCCTTAGGTTTCAACATGGAATGGACATGGTAAAGGAAACAAACTGCACTTATAAGAAAGCCAAACATTAGTGATGAAACAAAAACTTAAACCAGGTAACATGAAATTATCAAACTTAGCTAATATTTTAGGTACAAAATACAATAGAATGATAAACAATATACAACATAATTTAGGGAATACTGAGTGCAATTTCAAGGAAGGATTGACATAATCTCTGATCAAGCTTATACCTTAGCACAAGGAATTTATGAAAACATAAATACAACGCAGGGAATAAATAGCACTGTTAATAAAAACAATGTACTGGATAAATTTAGTAGTTACTAAGTGCAATTGTATTTGAAGGGAGGCTTGACATACTGTTTATATCAAACCTATCCCTTGTCATAAACCATTTGCAAAAATAAATAAATACAACTCACAGAATAAATGACACTGTTAATAAATAATGACGAGCATCATGTCTCTCTGAAAAGGTTCTCCATTGTAATGGAAGGAAAAGTTGAAGCCTATCCTTTATTAGAAAAAAGAAAGTGTGAGAAGATATTTTTATGTGAAACCAATGAAAGCAGCAAAGACCTGTTTAAGTTTTCCATTGAAGGCAATCAAAACAGTATTCACTGACATTAGTGTTTGTTAAATCAAAATTGATAAAACATAAAGGTTGCACAGTAAATTTTTGTACCAAAAGCAACAAAATTAAAGGCTTACTAAGCTAGTGTCTTAAAAATTGACTATATTGTAAAATTGAAACACAACAAAATTACTTATTTACATATACAAAATTTGTAGTTGAGTATGATAGATTGTTGTGTAATTGTAATTTGTGGAAACAAGAAGACAATCATTGTTGGAGAATTCTCAGAATGAAATTGTTAACAGAAATTGTAAAAGTTCCTTGCAATTGGAATATGCATAATAAGAACACTATAGGTGAGATTTCTTCTTTATATTTCTCATACGTGATCTCTTGAAGCTTGGGAAAAAATTGTTTAAGTAGCTATCCACTTAACCAACAATCAATGTTTCCTTTTTTTCCTATACAACGTGCAAGCCAGATTATGACGGAAGGAAAGTTGAGTGCTTTTTTTGTAGAATGTGCAATTGGTAGATCCTTTTTCAAGACAGTCATCTAGTAGCATGGAGTGATGACATGTGCTACAACAAGCCCCGAAGGGGGGCAAGTAGACATTATTTGGTTTCAGTGTCCCAAGTACCTGTCAATAAAAATAACATGTGTTATGTATTGTGTAGGGAACTGAAAATATTTCATAAATGTGTTATATAAATGTAAGAAAGAAAATCTTAATTTTTGGGCTATTTCCTAATGGGTGGTTTTTTATTCCCTCTTTTTCCTATGTTTTGGATTTTAGGCTTTTTGTGTATCTCTTGTTTTAGTTTACGAAGTGAGTTATGTAAAGTTGTACTAAACCCTTTTCTAAAATGTGTAGATTTGCAAGTTTTTACTTGTTCACTTTTTTGGATGGATTCTTTCAATTTGTGCATACTAATGTTTTGTTTATATTTTTTGTGTATCTCTTGTTTTAGTTTACAAAGTGACTTATGGAGAATAGTGGTGAAGCCGTTTGTGAGATGTGTAGAGTTGTAAGTTTTTACTTGTTTACTGTTTCAAATGGATTCTTTCAATTTGTGCATATTAAGCCTTTCTTTGCTTTTCATTATTGTTTTCTTTCTAGTTGTGCAGTATGAATGTCATTTACCATTATTATCTCAACTTCACCCAGCTTATAATGTGTATGCATGTCATTGAATTTGTAACTTATGACATTGTATATACTTTTGCTGGTTGTAGATATTTGCAATATACTTTGGTTGGAATTGCACTATTTTTTGAGGAAACTTGAATTTTTATTTGCAAAATATAGGATAGCTATTAAAAAAAAATCCAAAACCTTCAATTTTACTTTGTTCAAATGGATCTCCAACTTTTGCAATAAATTTTTCCCAATTTGTCACACCACAAGTATTTTTCAACTCATATTTTAAGCATGTTTGAAGGTATTCATTTGCTATGTTGTCTCCATTTAGCATTGCATTGCAAAAGTATTGAGCCATGTAGCGTCTAAGACATGGGTTGTCATATTCATTTTCAGTCTAACTTGCAATGGTATTGAAAAGACTATCACCACAATCTGATATTAATTTAATGTGTTTTTGCATAATCTAGACATTGTATCTACTTTTTCTTTTCTGTGCAATTATTTTTAGGGAGTATATATTTCTTCCAAAAAATTTAGATTGGTGAGCCTATTGTTCAGGTGTGTTATTTTTTTTCCTCGCAAGCGGTTTGAAATGTCCATTTTTATGATCTTGATCATGGAACATAATAGAATATGTTATACTTTGTGAATTTTCATTGAAATGCAAGTAATTTTTTTTTCTTGTTAAAGACCAAATACATATCTCAATATCTAACCACTTGGATAGCCACTTAATACAAAACAAGTCTCCCCAAAGACCATACTCATTACAATTTGGCTTTGGAACTACAGAAAATCGCATGCATCATAGATATGTACTAACATCATGAATGCCATACATTTTGGATAGTGTGTGTGATTCTACCTCATTTTGAAGTGAAAACAAAGTGTGAGGATCATAAATTTCCAAACAATTTAGAAAATGATCAACTATTCCATTTCTTAGTTCAAGAGATGTGTATCGCATATGTAACAGTAGTTGTAATGAGTCGAAAAGACAATTTCCTACATTGTATTCAAAGGGCCTTATTATAAATAGGTTATTGTATTCTAATACTTCATCAATTGAGATATCTCATTGTTTATTTTTTGATTGACAACTCTCTACATCTATGATATTATCCAATGCAAAATTTTCTATTAATGATACATATTTACTGATGCAAGAGAATCCAGTGGTGTAAAGGCAATCCCACATCACCCAAAAATATTCTTTCCATTTATGTTTATTTTTTTAAACTTTTTGTATATATTTTTTCTTTTCTAGATACCCTTTTTGTCGAATAAGAGTTCCCAACTTTTAGAACTGCTTTTCTACTTTTTGTACTCAACTGGTATTTTAAGCAATTTTGAATTCAAATGCATGAGGAAAAAATTTAAGGTTAGATTCAAGACAGAAAAATAAGAACTTTGGCAAACGAATCAGGTCAAGATCATTCCCGGTTTGAAAGTTATTCAAGTTTCAGTTTCTGCTTTTTTCCCTAAAAACCTTTCGAGTCTAGTTTGAGGCACTAAACGGTCTCGTACGGGCCCAAAAATCATTAGATCCAATGAATCTTGTTCTCAACAAGTTCTTCACTCAAATACCTTTCTAATGGTTCAAACGGTTCGAAAAATAAAGTCCCGGATCAACAGTTATGGCTTCTGGAAGTTGGTCAATTTTTGAAAAATTACCAATTTTTGAATTTGGACTCAATTTTTGAATTTCAAATTATAATTTTTGGTGCCAACTACCAAAATATCATATTTTAAATTTTTTTTTGGCTCCAAAACTAAGAAAGAGCTATTTATGGGTGGGGTTTTCTAATTTTTTATAGCTTTTTAGGGAAAAGAGAGAATACTGGGAAAAGGGGATTTTTTGTACTTTTCTATAATTTGCATGTATTGCAGAGCTCAATGATTTGAGATTCTTTACATGTAAGATTTCCATATATTCTAAATAATAATAATAATAATAATAATAATCTCTAGTTGGTGTGATTTTTTGTCTCGGGTTAGCACCCTTGTCATTTACTAAACTTGGACATTAAATCTATTGACTTATCCTCTAAAATTTGTTTTCTCATGTTAGTAATTGTTTCTGAGTGTTTACATTGGTTGCTACATTGTTCCAATGGCTTTCTTTTTTTGGAAACAAGTGGTTCAAAATTTCCATTCAAACGGTTTTCATCATGGAACAAAATAGAATATGTAGTACTTATTGAATCTTCATTGAAATTCAAGTACTTTACTTTTCTAGTTGACAACCAAATAAATATTTGGATACCTAGCCACTTTGCTAGCCATTTAATACAAAATTGGTCACCCCAAAGGCCATATTCTTTACAATTTGGTTTCTTAACCGCAAATAGGCACATACGTTGTAAGTATATATCAGCATCAACAATTTGATGCAATTCATCCAATGTTTCAAGATTTAGCTCATGTCTATATGAAAACAAAGTGTCATCATCATTTTTTGCTAGCCAATCAAGAAATTAATCAGCCATACCATTTCACAATTCTATGGAAGCGAAGTTCATATGTAACAAATATTGCAAAGATTCAAAAAGACAATCTCCTATGATGTATACAAATGGACTTATTCTAAAATGATTATTGTCTTTCAATACTTCATCTATTGTTCATTCTTCTTTCATAGTCATTGGTTCATAACTTTCTACATCTATGATAGTATGAAATGATTTTTTGGTTCACAGTTTTTTGACATTTTATGCACAAAAAAAAAAAACATACTAGAAATAAATAAATAAATAAATAATAGGTGCAATATGTTACTTGTAAAATTCTATATGTTGTTGAGCTATATTTGTAGATACTATTATTGCTTTTCTTTTCAATGCTCAGGTTCTGCAAAATAGGAAAATTAAACACATTATCAATAATTAAATAAAGAAATCACAAATGTTTATAACATTAAATCAATCAATAAATTCCAACCACATGGACCACAAAACCAATATGATGTCGATAAGAGCTGAAATATTTCGTTCACCCTATAACCCACAGTGAATAGCATTGTCAATGTATAATTACATTAAGTTAGAGACAAAACAAAAAGAGAAAACGGGTGATCCCATAATAGTGGTTTACAATTTTTGGCCAAACTGGACACTGAAATTATTATTTTTAACTAAATCTTCACATTCGGTCACCTATAGCGGCTAAACTATGAGGAATTTCAAGATGGTACAAACTAGAGTCTCATCAAATATTGTCTGTAGATTTTAAAAATATTTTTTTCAAAATTTTTGGAATCAAATTTCACTTCTTTTTCCATCTCCCACGAAAATTGATTTTTTCAGAAAACAACATTCTTAAAAAGTGACACACACTGTATAACGCATAACTTTTTTTCCATGAAGGATAAAGTTCTAATTCTTTAAAATTTAGATTTTTAACTCTAATATCTAGTGCTTCCACTTGGTTAGATAGTTTTTTATTGAATATTTTTTCCTTAATCAAGTTTCAAAGTCAAACAAATTACAATTCAGACACAGCGCGACCGTATAACGTGTAACTTTTTTTTGTATGTGTCAAAAAAAAAAAAAAAATTGTTGCATCAAGGACTTCAATATCTGGTGCACTCATATTTTTCAATTTTTTTTTGGTCAAAGAAATTCATTTTCAATGAAAAGAGAATGAAATAAGTTTGAATACGAGATGACATTAATAAGGGGTTTTGATCTAAGGTGATAGGAAAAAATGGAACTTTTTAAGGCTTAAATCATTATATTTTCTAAAAATATGTGATTTCAGCTAAAATTTGTTCCTCTCAAGAATTGTAAACCACTTTATGACAACACCCAAACACACTCTTTAGTATTAAGAAAAAATCTTGTAACATTGGAGAACTAACACAATAATAACTAGTATTAGTAAAGGGAAAATAGAGATATAACATCATGAAAAAAAGATAATTCATACTAAAATTGATAAAAGATTGATGCAAACAAAATTATCCATAATGATGATAATAGCTCTCATGCATGATGCTTTCAAATTCTTTTATCAAAAATTAGAATAATGGTCATAAAAAAAGAGAATGGTGATACGAGATGACTCCCATAGTGCAAAAGAAACTGAAATCATTAATCAAAGATTAACAACATTTTAAAAAATTGTGATATGTGATTTTTTTTTAAAACTTATATTCTATATTGTTGAATCTTGTACCAAGAAAAGATTAGATCTTAGCAGCAATATCTTCCCCTTCAGGTAATGGCTTAGTAATTTTTATTTAAACTAAAACTACCTTGTTTCATTTTCACTAATTAGGATTTAGGTCTCTTGTAAAAGAGACCCATCTTAGTTAACCACATTAAAGCCACTAGACTTAGCTTAATGAAGCTTTTCTTTTTCATTAAGTAAAGCAAACAAACTTTTAACCTAAAGTGATTAATTGGGATCCCTAGCCACTAGGGTTTGAACCTTTTGAATACTGATAATCCAAATCTATTTATTCAATAGAACTTAACTATAGGAAAGATCACAATACAAGCATCTGATGTTTTTTCCTAATTTTGTGGGATTTTTCACTAGATATAGTGTGAAGGAATGCTACCTAGTTAATGTTAAAATTTGGGCCATAAATTATAATACTTGTCAACTAAATTTAGACAAAGAGGTCACCAACTCATCTAATGGCTTTTGTCAAAAGGTGGCCCTTTCAATGTATTCACTCCTACAGTGAGGGCATTCATTGACCCCTTAAAATACCTAGTTTGAACCAAGTAGTAATGCATACTAACATTCACACAAAATAAATAATATTAAGACAAAGCAGTTTATTTAATAAACACAATTGGTGGATACCATAAAATAACTAACACATTAGAGTGTTCTGAAATGTTGATTCATTTCCAAAGAGAGGAACAAATGCATTTGGGCATGCCAACAATGATTATAAGACACACTCCTACAGTGAGGGCATTCATTGACCCCTTAAAATACCTAGTTTGAACCAAGTAGTAATGCATACTAACATTCACACAAAATAAATAATATTAAGACAAAGCAGTTTATTTAATAAACACAATTGGTGGATACCATAAAATAACTAACACATTAGAGTGTTCTGAAATGTTGATTCATTTCCAAAGAGAGGAACAAATGCATTTGGGCATGCCAACAATGATTATAAGACACAAAACATCTTCAATAATTTTTTAAAAATATATGAATAAACAACACTAGATAATGGGAAAAAGTTGTTCCAAATAGAATGATCACACACTATCATCTCATGGAAGTAGGTGGGTAAGAGTTTTCAATTATGAAAAAACCTAGCTCTAATCACAAAGTTGATCTATAGAAATTGCAAGGAAAAAATGTCAATTGGAGTTCTCATATTAGGATATGTAAAAAAAAATACTTTATACAACATGACCCAAAATTAAAAACCTAAAATAACACCCAAAATAATCTGTCTAGGGGAGAGGACCTAGTAGTTGAATACCCTCACTTCACACTTCTCAAAATCCTATGTGGAAATCTCAAATCAATCCCAATTTTTTACATTAGCTTACTTGACAAGTTCCCTGCTTATAACTAAGGTTTCAGGGCCACATCATCAAATATGATGCCACATCAACATTTTTTTTTTCAAGGTATCCAAAAAGGCCCAAAAAAAGGTGAGACCTATATTTGTGCATGTACATCATGTTTTATTGGGTGCTAATGTAGCATCACATTATTTGTTGCTTTCTAGATCTAAGGAATACATTTCATTTAATTATGGGTAGTCATCATCAACACTAACAAATTTAAAGTCATAACTATTGGCTAATATTGTTAAAAATATTAGACATTATATAAACAAATGCCATCACAACTATTGGAATGTGCTCAAATACTGAGTCATTTCCCCTAACTATTAAACATGAGAAATATATGAACACTTATCCATCAATACAAAGAACATAAAAGCAACTTATCTCATATTTAGATTCCTATAAAGATAGAGCTATCAACCTCTTCACATCATATTTGTCAACTTAACATACTACTTCACAAGGCCCTACAAATTTGGCACTTTGTTGTAGGATGTAATTAACATTAAAATGCATATATTCTTATAAATTTTCCACTCTTTAAAAAATCCAAATAGAAGGTATTCTCCTAAGGAAATTAAAGGATAGATGCCCCACATCTAATAAAGCTACAAAAGTAACTCATTCTATGCTATCAAAAGCTCAATTTAGACACCTCTTAGTCAAAGTGAATTCACTCTCAAATAACTAATGGATATAGAACATAAGTAAGTAGAAACCAAGCAACAATATAGCCCCATGTTCAGCATAGAAACACAAAGAGGAATAGCTCAAATATTTAGCCAAGAAAAGGGAAGGGGGATAAAAATTTTACTCAAAATATTATTCAAATTAACAAGATCTACACAGTTTGTCCCC
Organism: Sequoia sempervirens; assembly: GCA_007258455.2. Classification (NCBI taxonomy): domain Eukaryota; kingdom Viridiplantae; phylum Streptophyta; class Pinopsida; order Cupressales; family Cupressaceae; genus Sequoia; species Sequoia sempervirens. The sequence continues at coordinate 61,567,625 of VDFB02168118.1, forward strand.
CCTGTCCCTCTAGAGTCTAGAATAACATAATTAAATCCTATCATGTTGTTTGATCGAGTTGTTTGATGATCCATATGCTTTCTTCACTCAATTCAGTCATAATCAAAGTATTCTTTTAATTTAACATCCATATACAACATGATATTTCCACAGTTCATGAGAATGAATTAGAAAATTTTTGATAGAAAATTCTATAAAAAAATTTGCATCAACATTTTGGATCCCACTCTATGAACTGTCATTGAGATGAAACAAAAATTATCCTTAATTTTTCTACCAAAAGTTGTCATTGAAATTATGAAATTTTCTACCATAAACTTTTTGATTCATGGTCATATATGTCAGTCAACTGAATGTAAAATGGAAAAGTATAATCAATAGAAATGCAATGAAATCACAAACTATCCCATATTAATTTCAACTTGCATTTCAAAGATAGTTTGAACTACCATTAACCCAATTGTAGAGTAATAACCATTTCCTCCTTTCAGAAAATTTTATTGGGGGTTTTACTTTATGTAATGCCCCGCCACGCAACCCTAGGGGAAGTGTCAATTAACAACACAAACACAATAGGCTTTTTTTTGTTTAAGTACAAAAAGCATGAAAGTTCACTACACATTGCCAACAACCCCTAAGGTCACGAGACTGAGTTTACTTAAACCCAAACAAGAAACATGAAGCAAAACCATTACATTTAATTATTTAACAAATTAATTACACATTATTTCCATACATGATAAATTATGTCAAGGCATAAGTAATTCCACATGATTCCAATAATATGATTTATAATGAGATTACAACACTCATTCCCCAAATGAGGTAATTCCAATATACAAGGTTACCAATTACAACTTCCACTTCAATACAAAGAGGGGTAATAAATTACATTAATAACTAAAAGAAATAAGCAGGAAAGAACAAGATCCCACGAGCTCTCCAATTGGAAACCCTGTCCACACGAACAAGAAGATGACCCAATGGATTAAGGTGCACGTTCCACCCAACCATGTGATACCCAAAGGCTCACCCCCCATGCTAGGAGATAGTAACAAGGAATTCTAGACAAGACCATCCACCCCTAGACGTAGGCTAACTCACACTGACACAACCAAACACATGAACCAAACATCCAAAAGGATAACACAAGTACAACTCCAACATCACTGACATAGGTCACATTGCTTCCAAAAATTAAAAAAAATGAGTATGATAAGAAGACCATACACAAAAACCCAAATACCAACTATTGTCATAGAAAGAGTGTCATCACATAGCTCGTCATGGGATATCCTCTAGGAATCTTCCTAGGCTTCGGCCCCCACTATGGGTTATCTTGGTGGCCTCAACCGAATATCGGCACCCATACTCACTCATGCAGAATCAAATACCTCTCGCAAAGACAAGATAGATGACCTTGCCATTCTAGGCCTTCCCAACTCATCCCAAGCCTATACGAGCACTTGCATCCATGACTAAGGCTCAATTATATTAATTAGTGTGAAATACTACCTAACTTCTAAGTACATTAATTTAGTTATCACTTGATTAAACCACTTCTGAAGGTTGCCTAGTTTACCTCTTTGGGCTCTAGCCTGTAACAGAAGCCACTCTTCTACTTGACAACATACCAAACAAAACCAATCACCTAGGGAATCCCAAGTGCATACCAACAAGGTAAAACCACTCCAACTCTAGGAGGAACATATAATGAAAACCCACTTCAAACACTAGAGGCAGCAAAAGTCAAAACCCTCTCCAAACACTGGAGGCACAAATCACAAAATCCACTCCTTCCAAAGGAGGCAAAAACCAACCTCGATCATGAAAACCAGGTGAAACAACAATATATACTAAATTCCCTACCCAAGGAAATACAACAGTTGACTACATAATGACAACCCATACAAATATATGAAACCCCATCTAGAAGACTTCAGAACAATTGACCCAATTACCCCAACATCGAGAACGAACAAAACATCGCTAGAAAGAACTTCAAGAAATTAAATAAACTAAGGTTACTAGGATTTCCTAAATCCAGTCAACTCAATCTATGTTACTTGCATTTATCCAAAAAAATACATAAGATTTATTTCACAACGTTGAGGAATTTAAAATCAATATTATAACTCTGAGTTTCTCAATCATACTCAATAATCAAAACAACTTGATAAATAAAATCATTTGATTAAAATAAATTAATCTTTATTTCTAGTACGAATATAAATAATCAACTTAAATTGACTATACTTGGACACCCATATATATTAAATATATATAAAATTATATACTTAATGCATATACAATTATATATATATGCATATATGCACACTATATATATACATAATATATATATAAATTATATATATAAATAATTAATTATAAAAAAAATATTATTTAAATATTAAAATATTATATATATATATATACTTATAATATATATATATATATTTTATATATAATATAATATTAATATATATAATATATATATATTATAATATACATATTTATAATATTAAAATAAAATAATAATAAAAAATAATAAAAACCAAATTTTTAAATATAAACCAAAAGGTCCACGCATGGGCTATAGGCCGCTCCCAAAAGGGAGTGGGTAGGTTGCCACACAGCCATCCCCACATGGGGGTGATGTGTGGGCAGCGCCGCTGCCTATGAAGGTAGTGGCGCTGCTCACACACATCGCCTACCATATGGGCACTGTGGTAGCAACCCCCCACTCCTCCACTAAATTACCATTATTTTATTTAATAAAACAAACTTTTATTATATTTTATAAATCCTTCAAATAAATAAAAAAAAGGGCAAACCCCTATACAATTTCCTGTGTAATTTTGAAACCCAAAGTTTTCCCAGAAAGAAATTAAAAACACAACATCTTTATAAATATATTTGTATGTATATATATAAATATATATATATAGGTATATTTATAAATATATACCCATATTTTTATTTCTAGTTAAACTCTGCATTTTCACAACATAATTTTGCAACAAAAGAATAAATTTGACAAACCATATCTAGTTTTTAGTTTTCAGTTTGAAAATAGATTTTATTTTGGTTTTCCTTCAATTTTTCATTGTGTGATTCCTATTTTGATTTCCTTTCCCAAAATTTCAACAGAGTTTGCAAGTTTTGAAACAATTTCACATGGGTTTTCATTGAACTTAAATAGCATTTTAAAGATTTTCAAACAACATAACACAAATTTGAAACTCATTTCAAAATGAAAAAAAAAACAAAAATCACAAAGAGGGAACCTAATTTTTTTTTTCTCCCAAGCTTGAAGAATGCAAATGGTGCTTCCAAATCTTTTCCAGCCCACAAGAAATTTCAATCTTCTTCTTCAAATCCAAATCAAGCCACAACAAAAACTCTCCACCAAAATTGAAAAATTGAAAATTATATGAAATAGAAATCGCTCAAATAGAGTTTTCCCCAAATTTAGTCAAACCCCTAAAATATCCCATCCACCAAATTTATTGCAATTTTGGGGATATTTCCATTTCTTTATAAATTTAAAACAATTTTACTTTCTAATTGAAATTTCATGCATTTTTCAAAATTTCTTTTAAAACAAAAGAATTTCAAAGTTTGCAAAAAAATTATTTAATCTAAAATTTCAAAAAGTGAAATTTAAAACACATTTTTATTTTTATTTTAATTCAACTCTAAATATCCAATATGATTTTCATTCTCATTTTAAATTTGAATCTTAATATACATAATGCTAAAACAACTACTTTACTTAATTTATCACCATTAACCTAATTAATCAATAAACTAAATCTAATTTTCTTAATTAAATCAAATTAATCAATAAAATAAATAACATTTCAACATTGCAAGAAAATATATTTAATCATCATTTTAACTACACCCGCCATTTAATAACCTTTATAATATGAAATTAAATAAATAACCAAAAAGGAATGAACCAAATCAAAACCGCTAAACCCGACAACAAACTATGACTAGGGTGACAACTTGGCATGGAAAACCTAGCTACTATCTCCCAATCGATTACTGTTGGTCAATGGACACGCTAAAACCTGTAAAATCAGGGGAAGTCGATGCCCTGTACCTGTCAACCTATGAATAAAGAGTATATTGAACATGCATATATATATATAATAAAACACACCATGAAGAGGAAATGTTAGAATCATAGGGCGCTCACAAGCGAGTGATACAATCTCGTCCCCTTCACCAATATAGATTTTTAATTGACGATTCTAACATCAACAATATAATAAAAGCATAAGGAATTTTTAATTAATTAACTACTACGCTAATTCAAAACATGCCATAAAGATAACATCAGAGTAAAATTCCATCACATCAAAATATCACATATGTATCGCTTAACAGTCGCAATCGAGTAGAACCAAGTACCATAGTCAAATCATAATAGAACAAAGCATTACAAAGAGAACAGTGCCGATCAAAAGATCCAAAATGGAGGGGTGTTACACTTTATGAGGCGGGGTTACATTGTTGAATCACTAATAGCATGTGTAATACTCCATTTTTGGTACACACTAAGAAATATGGTTAGTACAAAACATTTATTGTCATTTTAAGGATCTCCATTATCCACAACTAAATTGCAGAAACTATGACTAGACCTAATATTCCTTTTACCATCCATAACTAGGAAGATGAGGGAAACTGCAAAATTAGTAAATGAATCTAACTTTCTTACCCATTATGAAAAATACAAGAAAATTAGATTTCAATCCACAACCTTTAACTATGTAATCATTTGGAACCATATGCATAGCTAGTTTGTGTAAGTTTACAGTCTAATGATTAAAATGAACTAGCAATCACATAGGAGGGAAGCACCAAAAGAATGAGAGGATTGTGTATAATGTTTTTCCTAGTAGGGGTTACAAGTGTTGTCATGGTTTTCTTCCTTAAAGGTAAAACCCTATGTGAATGCTAATGTGTATGGTGTTATAGCTTGCAAAAGATAGTAACCCTGCTCATAATGGATGGTGGTAAGAACCATGCAAATTTTAAAAGTTTGAAAAATAAAAGGATAGTCATATGGTTATAAGGACAGAGAAAATAAAGTTAGAGTCATAGCCAAGAGATAGAGTTGACAGTCTTAAAGATCATCACAAAGGAATAATCCAATGCATTGAGGGTAACTCAAGGGACATAATGAGCAAACTATGCAAGAACTATGAAGTAGTTAGTAAGGGTCATTATAGTCATTTAAAGAGCAATATAATTATATTCTGGAAGAGACAAGTGACTATCCCATAACGCAAAGTTAATGAAGACAACAAAGAACAGTTTTGAGACCTAAAAGGATGGTGATTCTTTTTATTTCATACAGTTGATGCACATCTTGTAACTTACATTAAAAGCCAACATATTCGGTATACATGTAAAATACACTTCACTAAAACAACCATTGTACTCGAGAAGTGGGCCACACCTAAACCATAATGAGGAGCCACCCAAAAAGACCCATTGACAAAGAGAACTAAAGGATAATTACGTTAAAAGAACAGAAAAGACAAAACCAATTCAGTTGTTGTTGCACTTGACACAAGAAATGTGCTTTCATTTTTACTTTTTCCTTGTTGTTGCACTTGACACACGAATTGGGAAAACATGCCTTCCTTCAAAAATTCACAGGTATGGTGTTTGGGGATGTCATGCAGAGTTTTGCAAGTCAAAGTTCAACAAAAAATTCCTTGAAAGCTTTGTAAATGTTGGAATCACTATGAAATCATTTTAAAATAACCACAATCAACCTCATAATCACCTAGGCTCACCCTATCTGATTCCACAGTCAATTCCAACCTGTACACAATTCTAGTATGATTCATACCTAGAAACGATTAATTTTCCAACCAATTTGGTAACGTAGCATAAAATGGTGGGAAATTTTTCTTTAAGATTCTCTACTAGGAGTAACATTTTTAGGCCCTAATTTTAAAATTTATGCAATGGAGAAACACAGACACATCATCAGAACTTGTCTAATTCCTACATGTTGCTGATGAAAATGTAATATCTTCTATTGTGATTAGTATTAGAAAAAGAAAAAGAAAATTACCTGAGATTCTTGAAGATGAGGTAGGTGAAAAGAGTAATGTTGACACGCTAATATAAATGATAAAATGGTAGCCCCAGTTTCTAACACTAATATTCTGGCTAAAAATTGCTATGGTGGTCCAACGATTCATAGCTTAGGCTCGCATGAGAAAATGCTTGTTTTGGCAGAAACATGGGATGTGCTATGGATTTCACTGTCAGCTTTGAATGATAACTGTCTAAGATGAAATAAAATTGTGCTTCATAATTGTTCTGGTTTTTTCAACCATGTTCACTTAGCATGCAATTCCCTATGATTTCCATCTGTGCCATTACGATAATGGATCTGTATAAATCGCCCTTATCGGGAAAAAATCTCTTTCCAATTAAATTTAAGAAAATTCATTTGTAAAATATGTTTTCTTATATAATTCGCATCTGTACTTTAACAATAGAAAAATATTTGTTAGATTTAAAAAAAGAATGAATTATGATTTGTTGAAATTTTGTTTTTTAATAACTAGTTAACGAATAGGCATGCCTATAGTTCCTTTGGCGGGAAATAAAAATATATGTAATGTACTCGAGAGATATCCTTTTAGAGGCAACTAGAATATAAATAAAATAGAATAATCCTTAAATAGCTCTAAACTAAAAAGTAAAATAACTCTTAAGTAAACAAAATAACCTAAGAGTGATAAAATAGCATAATTATACTATTAATTGAATTGTATTTATAGTTTTTTTCATTTTTTTGAATTCTATTTACATTTTTAAAGAGAATACTTGTTAAAATCACCATGTTTTAAAATAGAAAAAATTAACATTAATTATTTTTTAGCAATAAGTTGGTAACTATCTTGACCTAATTATATATTTTGTGTTTAAATGGATCATTAAATATACTAAAAAAATATGTATTATGTAAAAATATGTTTAATAAATTTATAAATTTTATTTAATTGATCTACTCAATCAAAAGTGTTAAAATTTAATAATAATTTATTTTTAACATTGAAATCAAGTGTAAAAGTGCTTGGATTTAACTATGTGTGTTTTTACATCAAGTTTTAATCACACTAATAATGTATTAGTATATCATGTTATAAATGGAAACATTTTAGTTTAATTAAAATATATCATTAAACTATAAAGGGTAGTGTACCATTTTTTTCAATTAAGATTAAACCTATAATTTCTTTTTTTATTTCTCTATTTAACCATTCATATATATTTTGTGGCAGTCCATAATATATTAACATTAAATGTAACCCTATTTAGATTAAAGCCCTAATTTGTCTAATGATAAACTATATTATAGGGGGAATGAAGTGACACCAAAATGTTAAATATGGTATGCAATATATCATGATGTTGGGTATGGTTTGTGATCTATAAAAAAATCTAAGATAAATAGGGTTTTGAAGCCCTATTTTATTGAAGGGAGGCCCAACATCATAATACTTGATGTGTTGTATAGTTTAGAAAAGCTCAAAATATGAATAGGATTTTAAGGCCATATATTATGGTAGCTTACAATGCAAAAGAAGGAAGGAGATCTATTATCATAATATAGAATCCAATGTATATACATCACAATAACTTCTACAGAGAGAAGGCCTCATATTAGTGGTAGTTTATAATGCAAAAGGATAGATGGTTTGATCTAAACATACCAAAAAGGTATGATATAAATCTTCCTTAACCTTATTTCTCTCTCAAAATAATATATTTACAATTAAATATAAATTTTAGTTTGAAATACTTTCTATATTTTTTAATTAAAATTTATATTGATCAATAATAATAGTTGATTAAATTTTAAAGGAATGAAAATATGAATAAGATAGATCAAATATACTATGTATAATGTTTGATCATATATCTCAAGTACCAAAAAATATATTATATAAGAATGCACAATGTTGTACTCAATAATTAAGAGCCACACCTATATATGTTCTAATCTTTGAAATCATTTCTTGGGGCATTCGATTGCATTTGCCACACCTAGCTATGTTGCATAGTTTTGTAACTTGTCAATCAACCACTACTTATAATCAAGTGAAAGAATCTGTCTACAAAAGATCCAACTTGGGAAAATGATTTGTGCATACAAAGGTCCCCATAAATCTAAAGCTTTGGGATAGAATGTTTTTTAAAGGATGAAGGCAAGTCACACCACCAACCCTTACATTAACACTTTCGTTAAATCTATGTTTGATTTATGAATTGGCATGATAACCCTAGACAATCCTGTGGTAATTCCTCAAGTATTCTCTTCAATTTCAGATCAACATAATTATGGATATTTATAGGAGTGCAAATTAATTTGTAAGAATCATTATAGAATTCTAATTTAAGCATTGTAGTTTGAGGTTGACTATTCAAAGTAGCTCTATGATATGTATATTTTTCGATATTCATTGCATCCTTGTTCAAATCATTGGGTATAGATAGGAGAGGGAGTTGTCTATAATAATCACTATAGAATTTCTTTTGAGGCATTATTTTTTTAGGCTAACTACTTGGCCCTAATAATTGAATGATTTTTCCATCTTCACTGAATCCTTGTTCATAGGCCTTTCATTACTTCCACAAATTTCTTATACTATGTTTCCTTTCCTATTGCACTTCCTCATATCATTCAATCTAGAATGTCTTTGATCCTTGTTATATTCATAAAGGAATATCTTATACTCCACACAAAAAGCAAGAAAAGTGCAAAAACTCTAGTGTTGGGTTTTACAGGGTTTTCAAGACCTAGAACATCCTATGAATAGAGGGAAAAGGAAAAACTATCCACTGATGTATCCCCTTTCTTGTAGATTTTTTGGGCATCCTTAGGACATTCCCCATTATAGGGATCCCAGGGGGGTTAGCCTGTTAGCCCCTTATCCCCAATGTGCCTATGAAATTTAAAGGACAATAGTATGTCCCCCATGGACATCAAATTTAACATAGAAAAAATAAATAAAATTTCCATAAAATTATGAAATACCCTTGAAACCAGAAATATTTTGGCTTTAAAACTACCATCTAATTAAATGGGTCACAAATCCCCCTTTACCACAATATTCTAATGGTCGTTGAACTTCTTTTCATAGAAATCCAATACCCATTATGTGTCCTAGCTGCATTTAGAAAACTCAAAAGCACGGTCCATGTATATACATGAGATCATGGAATCTTCACTTTGTCAAAGACACAAACTTTGCTCTACCCATTTTTTGTTAAGTGAATTTCAGTGACACTATATGAAAGAAGAGATTATTAGAAGGAATTTATAACTCCTTATCTAATAAGAGTTATGAATGAATTGAATACATTGAAATCCTTGATTTTTGTGGAATGGTCCTTTTTATCATAGTGCAGGAAAGGCTCTAGTCAGGATTTATGATCTGATAATTGATATTGTTATCAATTATCAATGTATAGTGTACTTTCAATTATTTATTTATTATTTAATTTTGTACATTTTGTGTATTTATTATTTAATTTAGCACATTTTGTGTAAATTATGGTTATTTTGTTGTCCAATACCCCATCCCCCCATCCTGGAAACTCAAATAGACACTGAAAGCCCTCTTGATTTAGGAAACTCTACAGAAAAAGCATAAATTAAACTGTGATTCCCTAACTACAAGAGTAAATTCAATCATAAATACATCATTTAAGCAATAAACAATCTAAAATTCACATCCTAGAAGATTTTATAAAATATCACTAGGTCAAACAAACCAAATCTTGTAAATTATTGATATTTCAATTAAATATTTTTGGTTAAGATACAAAATTCATTCAAACTTCTGGCATCCTATGTAATTACATTTGATCATCTTACATGAAGTTTGCATCAATTTCTAAAATAAATACACCCATAAATAAGCATAGCTTCCATTACTCTCATCCTTATTTTCTTTTGTTTAATATATCTTTATCATTCTATTCTATTTGTACCATATATCCCTATGGATATCTATTATAAAGCTTCTTTTTCAAAGTATCAAGCTTCTTTTTTCAATCCAAGAAATGTCTATCCTAATAAAAAGAAATCCTAATCGAATAATTTTAATATGTTTTTGAATTGCAGATGACCGAGGAATTAAATGCACTGTATCCACAAAACATTTCTCCTTGAGGTCCATGAGATGCTAGAATGGACACAAACAACTAAGGTCCATGAGATGCTAGAGTGGATTTGGTTTATATACTACTCATTGAAATGCTACAATGGACTTGGTTAATAAACAACTCTATTTGATGCTAGAATGGCCTTGTTTTATATGCCACACTATGAGATGCTAGCTACCAAATGCACAAGATTCAAAGTAGGCATGGCATCATATGCTATATTTGATTAGCCTATTTGTTAAAAAAAGTCTTAGGCTGTAATTTTTCCTTATGGTAGAAGAGAGAAGATGTATCTTCTCTACTATATGTGTGACAATAATAGATGAAACATTCCATCATGCAATGCTCAACATTGGGGTCAAGTATATAGAGAGCATAGAAGTGTGTTGGAATATTAAATAAAATCTACAGTTAGTAGATTTTTCCTCCCAACTACCCCCAACGTAAACTTGTAGCCAAGTTGACCTTCTAGCAATTAATATTGGTAGGTGATTTTGAATTCAAAGAGAAGCACTCATTTTTTAGCTTGAAAATCAACACAAGAAAAAAAGGAAAGAATGCAACGGTTAGTGTGTAGAAAGTTTTATTTTTTCATTTTGTGAATACCTTGTAGCAACAGAAGGAATGTTCAACACTAAACAATGAGACAACAAATGGGAATGTTTATCAGACACAACAACTAGTTACAACAAAGCAATAGTTTAACAACAATGCTTTCTGCACTACAATAAGTAGCAATAAAGGTGTGAGTGTAGCACCATTGTATTGGACAATAGTCAAAATTGTTTATATTTTATTTTGTAGTATAAACAGAGCAAGCACTTTGTAATTTTGTAATTTTGGAGTGAAAAATAATATATGAAAATGAATGCATGAATATTAAATTTTTGTGTGTCATTTTATGTTGTCTTTGTGCACTATGTTTTGTTATTTCCTATTATGTCCTTCATTATGTCACAACACAACACTGTTTCCTGTATTGTTGCACCCCTATCTACCAACAAGTGGTATCAGAGCCCTAATTTTTTGGGCAGTTAATTTATTTGTGGGTCCCTTTAGAAAATCCCTAGGTTATCTAGGCATTGATTAGTCTTTTGAAATTTATGACAAATGGTAGGTGGTGAGAGCAAAGGCTAGAAGCAACCACCAAATTTTGATGGGTAGAACTATGAAATTTGGGGTAAGAAAATGAGAACCATGGTAGTTGCAAATGACCTATGGGAGTTGGTCACCAATGGGTTCAATGATATCACTGACCTAGTAGCCTATGCAGTCCTCTCAAATGCACAAAAGAATCAGTTGAAAGAAACTAGCATGAAAGATGCAAAAACACTTAGTTTGATTGAGGTAACCTTGAGTGAGGCCATTTTTCCACATATTGCAACATCAAACTATGCAAAATAGGCTTAGGAAATTCTACAAAATAGTTATAAGGGGACTAATAAAGTAAGGTTAGCTAAGTTGCAACTCTTGAGAAGAAATTTTGAGACTCTACTAATGAAAGATAATGAGTCCATTTTAGATTATCACACTAAGGTTTCAACCCTGATAAATTAGCTGAGAGTCAATGGAGAAATAATGGAAGAGCAAAGGATTGTTGAGAAAATCCTAAGAAGTCTGCCTACTAAGTTTTATTATGTAGTTTTTTCCATTGAAGAGGCAAAAGATTCGTCTTAGATGACTATAGATGAGTTGATGGGTTCACTACAAATCCATGAGTAGCAGTTGAATAGATTTACTCCTTCCCTAGAGAAATATTTCAAAGCTCAAACCAATGGAAGAGGTCCAAGAAGAGGAAGAAACAACAAAGGTAGTCATCAAAGAGGTAGAGGAAGAAGCAATACTAGAAGAGGAGACTCAAATAGCCAAGAGGGGCCAAGGTATGTGCAGGATCATCGTGCAAAAAACAGGCCCTTAAATGGCAAAAAATTCAGAAAAATCAGTGTTAGGCAACTTGATGTAAATATTTGAATAAGTTATCTATATTATTTAAAAAATATGTAAGAATAGAATTTGTATAAAATTGAATGTAGTTTCTAAAATACTAGGTTTATTTAAAAATAAATAAAATCTATTTGGTGAAAATTTGAAATTTCAATGCAGTAGTACTTAAATTTCAGGGAAAAAAATAAAGTAGGTGTCTGCGACCACCCTAACCATAATAAAATGATAATATTTTTTTGTATTTTATATATAAGTAGAGGACTCATGTTCAGATGTGATGCATATTTTTTTGTAATTTTTTTCCAAGTAAATAATTAATTATGAATTTTTATTACAACTTTTAGAAAATATAAAACTCTGTCCTTAACTTGGTCAAAACTTCATGAAATTTAATTTTTTCTTTTTTAATCCTATAGTATGTGAAGCATAGAATGTGCATGTTTTGGATTCAAAAATATGATACCGTTTGAAAGTTATAGATGTTTTCAATCAGCCTATTGTCGAGGGACTTTAGTCGTAATTCTAATAGAAAATGAATAATAATTATTTATTAAATTCAAATTAAATCATAATTTATATTTTTGGAAATCTGAGAATCTCCTCTAAAAACCCTTTTCATTTCATTAATTTTGGGTGAAAAAAAAGTCGTCAGCCACATACCCTACAAATATTGCCACTTTTTGGTGCACCATGATCCTGCACATACCCGCCAAGTAGCTCACAGTTAGCAAACCAAAACTAGAAGAACAACAATAGTTTAGATCAAAGGTATGGCAAAATAAATGTCCAATTTTATTACTGTCACAAGTATGGACATTATGCTAGTGAGTGTAGGAAGAAGCAACATGACAATCGGAGTCAAAATGTAAATGTAGCAAATGAGAACAAATCTGAAAAATGACAAACAATCCAATGTTTTTATTGTTTGAGACCTTACTGAGCGAAACAATGATGAAGTTCGGTATTTAGATAGTGGATGCAACAACCACATGAGTGGTAACAAGAAATTTTTTTCCTCCATAGACAACAGTATAAAAAATGAAAATCAAAATGGGAAATGATGAGAAGGTTCCTGTCATTGGAAAAGGTGTTGTTAGCATTCAAACCAAGAATGGTGAGAAGCATCAAATCTAAGATGTCTATTATGCCCCCAACATGAAGCATAATCTATTGAGCATTGGAAAAATGTTCTAAAATGGTTATAGAATCTTGATGGAGAATGGAGAATGGAAGATATTTGATAGAGGAGGTAGTATGGAAGTGATGGAAGCCATGTAGATGACCAGAAACAAAATGTTTCCTATTAGAATTCACATAGTGTCTGTGATAGACACAACATGTGACACCCCTCCAATTTGTTATGTTTTCTTGTCAGCTCAGATACTTTGTTAGACTTTATTTTATGTTATTGTTATTCTATCGCTGACAGTGGAGTGATGATAGACTATATTGATGTGATGACATATTATATGCATGGTGATTATGTTTAATATGCTTTATGTTTGCATAGATGCTTAGTTGTGATGACATTGCTATATATGCTTATTGTAGTTTAATTTATATATTATCTCGATAATTGATGTGACATTGTCTTGGTGAAGAGAACAGTATTGCATCACTCGCTTGCGAGTGCTCTATGATTTCTGTGATTCTCTCTTCACGGTGTGTATGAATTACTATCTGTATACATGTATGACTTTTGCTTGTGTTGTAGGTTTGTAGGTATAGGACATTAGCTTCACCTGGTTGCACAGGTCTGAGTGTGTTCACTACTCAACAGTAATATTGGGAGATAGTAATGGAATACCTAGTCATACATTTACCCTAGTACAGTGTGTTGCCAGTTTGAGTCTTGGTCGTATTCCTTATCTTTTTTGTTCTAGGCATTTTATTATTGTGCAAGTTTAATTTTGTAGATTAAATATGGGGTTGATTTAAATATTTAATTAATTAAATTATTATTGTGGAGGCTTTAGAATAAATAACTAAATAAATTTAATTTAGTTATGTTGTTGAGTTATTTTTATTATTAAAAATAAATGGTAATTAAATAAATAAGAGTATTTAAATTGGTTACAATTAGTAAATTGTTTTATTTTATTTAAATGCATGTGGTTGGAAAATATCTTTGGTTGTTAAGGGAAAAGATATTTTGTTGGGATAATTGTGAGTTAGAAATTTGTTATCTTATTGTTGAAAATTCATTCTTGGAGGAAAGATTGGAAAAGAGGAAAGAAAGTTGTTTTCATGAGAAGAGTTTTGGGTGTTGTTGAAAATTGGTGAGGAAATTGTGGATCTCTCTGAAGATTTTGCTGAAGAATTATTGCTTGTGTATTGTTGTGTTTTCTGGAAAGAGGTAATAGCACTAGATGAAGCTTTGGCTACATTGAAAAATTGAAGCTATAGAGAAGATTGACAAGATTTCTTGAGGCAACAGTTCTTCTGGAACAGGTTCCTTTATTGTTTTTGTGAATTTTGAATTGAAAATTTGTTTTTATTACTATAATGCAATTTGGAAATGTTTAGGAAAAGATTTTCTATACTATAGAAGCTCTTGTTTCTTTCTTCTAAAAGATTATCGTGAAAGTTGAACCTCTGTAGAAAACACTTAAAAATTCTTCTATGTAATTTGTTCATTCGAAATAGATTGATACAAAAGGAATTATAGATCTGTGTAGAAAATTATTATTTTGTTTGGTTTCCCTATTTCTTTAAATTATCTAGGAAAATGAAATTTTTGAGCTTTCATGTAGAAAACTTCTTCTATGTAATTTATTTGCTCAATTTGAATCAGTGCTTGGATTTATATATATATATATATATATATATTAATATATGTATATATATACATATATATTAAAATATATATGTACATATATATATATACATATATATTAAAATATATATGTACATATACATATATATATTATATATAAATATTGTATTTTATTTTAGCACTGTGAAATTCCCTGTAGGAATTTTGTATTTGAAATGAAATTGTTAAAAAATAGAATTTGAAACGTCGTACACGATTTATAATTATTGTAGGGTTTTCTTTAATTGAAAATGTTTATGGGTTATGCATTAGGGTATTCCCCACAGCCATTCCCATAGGGGAGGTGGTTGTGAGGGCAACACTTCCAGCACTGCCATCACAGGCAGCGCCAACATTGCCAACAAAGACGTGGCCCCATTTGGGGTTACGGCCATGGAAACAGCTGCGCCACAATATTATGTTCTTTTTTTTTTAATTGTATATGATATATAATATCTGTATATATATTATATACATGATATATAATATACATAGTATTTATAATATGTATTTTATATATTATGTATATATATATATTATATATATATTGGAAATTGTTATTGTAATTAATTTTAAATGGAATTTGGAAAAAGTATAATTAGTTTAATAATTAAATAATATATTTATATGTATATATATAATTATATATAATTATATATATATTAAATATATTTATTTTATGAGTGAGTAATAAAATAAA
The DNA here is from genome assembly GCA_007258455.2 of Sequoia sempervirens. NCBI lineage: Eukaryota > Viridiplantae > Streptophyta > Pinopsida > Cupressales > Cupressaceae > Sequoia > Sequoia sempervirens. The sequence goes on from VDFB02168118.1 coordinate 61,583,299, forward strand.
TATTGTTAAAGCATGATTAATTAAATTAAATGATTGATTATTTTATTATTAATTTCAGATAATTGTATGAGTAGTTGGGAACTGAAAGTAATGATTTAGTTTAAACGATGTTGAACAATTTGTTAGAATTATGTTTAAATGGTGTGTTTTAAATATGTGAAATTGATTGTAATGGATTTAGGAAATTCGAATGATAACATTTGTTAATTTCTTGGTGTTGTGTTTATTAAAGTACGTGTTTTCTGTAATTGTGTATCGAGGGGGGAAATATTTGTTATTATGTGAATCTAAGTCTTCCAAAGTTGTAATTGTGAAAGGGTTGTGGTAACGTTAGTTTACCCTTTGAGTTTTTTTGGGTAGTGCACGTATTGGGATTCAGTATTGGACATCTATAAAGATGTGTACCTTTTGAGGTGTAATGGTTATTGTGGTCAGTTTTAGTGCACTATCTACCCTTGGCATATAGTTTGAGTTATGTGTTGTCAATAGGGGAGTGGCTTTTAGTGAGGGTCGGGGCACAAAGTGGTCCCAGGACAAATCATGTTGGAGTCAGTATAATCAAGTGGGAATTAAAAAAATCTATTAGCAAGATAATTAGCCTCGCTCATTGGCTCAAGGGCTTGTATGAGACTTGAGATGAGTCGGGAAGGCCTGAAATGGCTAGATCATTATCTTTTCTTCTCGAAAGATAACTGATTTCACACTAGTGTGCATGTGGGGCCGGAATGGTGAGAGGTTACCAGGATAACCCTAGAGGGGGTCGAGACTTAGGAAGATTTCCATTAGATAATCAATTCAACCTTTGTGATGACAATCCTCCTATGACAATAGTTGGTTTATTTGTATTGTGTTTGTAATTGATTCAGTGATTCTACAAGCAATGTGACCATAGTTCTTGTTTATCTGCACTGTGAGTATTTTTGTATATTGCCTATGTCTAGAGGTAGTAGGATTGTCTCTGTTACCTTTTACTATCTCCTAGCATGAGGGCTAGGCCTACGGGTACCATATGGTTGGGTGGCATGCACCTTACACTGTTGAGTTCTCTTCCTATTCGTGATGGCAAGATCTTCTTGTTCGAGGAGCTCATGTGGTTCTTTGGATTTGTTCTTCTCTTTCTTCATTGTAACTGTGGATCATTATGTATAATTGTAATACCTCATTTGTATTGAGGTGAACCTTTGTGATGTAATTTTAATTAGTCGATAGACTTTTTTATGTGGGGGAACCCCACCGACATTTTCCCTAGTCTGACGCTGGCGAGAACCCCACAAACATTATAGTGGTATTTTTGATGTCTACTACTCCACTAAAAAAGACTGAAAACACTAATAACTAGTACAGGGAACCGCACGAATTTCTTATCCTCATCTTTGAATGTGTAGTGGCAAAATTTTAAAGGTGAATTGTTTAATTCTGCTCATCTTGTTTATCACATTTTGTAAGTTGGGGGAACTTCCAAGATTGATGAACATTCTCCAACGAATGTGGTAGTGATAGCCAGGTGGCCATACGCGTATGGGGGATTTAAGAGCCATATTTCTACAAATATTTTTACTTAGCACTACCCCCATAGCCAGTTCATCACATAATTTTACTTGTGAAAGCCTGGGAGCAACCACATCATCGAATAATTTTACCTATGAAATCTTGGCAAAAAATGAATAGGATGGAATTGAATGATAGTTTATACAATGAACTACTGCCATTAAATATTCTTTGGACGCATCTCATCCCTGTCGCCATCAGGTATGGCTCCGAGTGCAGCCACACCATTTCACATAATTTCTTGGTGTCTCTGTGCTTTCCTCGCCATTTAATAGGCCACCAAAACTGACCTCATCTAATAAATGTGAAGCAACCTTGAGAAACATTACATGGCTCTTAGCTGGATGAGATTTCCTTGTGTTTTAAAACTCTTAGTGGTGAAGAAGCAGGCGGAACCAGAGCATTGGTGAAGAAATATACTTGAGGTGATTCACTTCCTACCTTTACAGTGAATCTATTGGTTTTTTAGTTGTGTTTTACTCCATTGTAATGTGCATCTAGTGCCATAAGTAAGCCTTCGATGTCCCAGAAAGATTTACATAATTTGAAATTTAGAGTGGGCTGTAGTAGTTATTATTTTTCTACAATGGCTGATAATTGCTATTATTTAAAATCTGAAAAATTTACTGATTTTCACCTTGCCACTTGAATTATCTTTATTCCCTTCATCACCATCATAACCTCCTACTACCATGAAAGTATTGTTGAAATTTTCCTCATGGGAATGACAGTCCTGTCCTTTCCAGCTCCCTTTCCATGCCTTGCCTCTACAAAATGGGCGTACACAATATTGTATTTATTCAAGGCCTCCACCATGTAAAGCCCCAAGGCCTCTGGATTTGTGTCATAGGCATCTAAATAGTCTGAGTAGGGAGAAAGCCTCAGCACCATGCGTTCTACTCCTACTTCATCTACCACTGCTTCAATGACTTCAAGAAAAAATTTGCAATGATTCTCCAAATTTCTACCATAGAGATCTGTCTTGTCATTTACAGTGTCTTTCATGAACTCAAAGCCTGTAACAAGAGAAACCCTTAGAATTTCATGTTGTATAGAATTTTTTTTTGAATAATTAATTGCAGTATTTTATTTAGCCTTTTAGTTTATTTTGATATAATTATTCTTAATGTGATGTTTAATTTTAATGTGACATATTTTAATATAAGAGTTTGGCAAACAATTTTTTTAATTTACGATATCACAAGAAGTATGGAGTACTCGCTAATAAAAAATTTACCCCGCTTTTTCATTGAATAGAGAGTATGAAATATTAAAAAGATTTACTCTACTTTTTCACTCAATAGACACTCTGAATTATTCTTGTTATTTTAGCCTATTCTTTTTCTTCCACCTATATTTATAACAGTTAACCAACGTAGCAAGGGCTTTATCAGAGGTCAAGCTTCATGCATTGGGTAGGTACCATCATCACAATCTCATCTGTATCAGCTTCTTTCACAGTTGGTTGTGTCTTCGTTCATCGACAATTATGCCGCATGACATTATTTCAAATTTATGAAGCTTATCTATATTTTTAGTTTCAATCAAGGCTTATATTTGATGTCCATGTGACTGTATTTAGAGATTTGACCGTATTTAGAGATTTTTACCGTAAAATACAATCAAAATTTTAAGAAGATTGTATCAACTGAAAGGAGAGATTTTGGATAGACTGTCAAAATTTATATAGAATTGTAATGATATATATATTTGATTTGTATATAATTTTACTTACACTCAGGTATATTACAATGTTTTAAAGGCACCTTTTTATAGATAACCGTCATTAAAAAAATTTGATGATAGGTAAGGTCGACCATCAAATTCAAGCCCTGGGTTCAATGTTAATCGAAATAAAATGATTAAATTTATATGCACATCCATAGTATAGCTGGTCAAGTTATTTTAGTTAACTATTGAAAAAAAAAAGAATGGGTGAAACTAAATGTTAATTATGATAAGTATAACATATATTACACAGATAAATCACAAATCCCAATTTCTATTGTGCAAGCCCTTACCTCATGGTTTGGTTATATTTTTAGGAGAATAGTTGTTCTCGCAAATTTAATATAGTAAAAGAGTTTAAAAGGTTGGATTGAAATGATATATTCACTATTTAGTTAACAATTTTAGGTTTTCTTCCTTTGGTCTTTAAATGTTTTTTTCAACATGTATCTGAAAAAAATTCATATATTTATTATTTATTTATTTTAAATATTGTTTAAAATTTGAATAATAGTAGAAATTTATATCAGATTTAAGAAACACGTTGCATCTTTATCATTATTTCATTTTGTTAATGAATATTTTCATTCTATAATTGTACATGGTCGTTTTTTGTTTAATTTCACACTACATCTTATGACTATGAAGATACTACTTTGATTATTTATTCCTAAATATTCATATATTATGAAGTCAAGTCCTCGTAAGACTCATATAACCTCACAGTCTTCTAATGAATAATCACATTCTAAAGTGAATTAAGAATAGATTTGAATTTCTATTCAACAACCATATTATGTTTAATTTAATATAAATTGTTTTATTGCATACATACATTATTTACAAAATTAATTATATTTATTAACGAAAATTTATATTTTTCAATAATTACAAAATAATATTAAATTAATTTACTATATAGTATTTAATACAATTTAAATAATTTATTATATTAATTAATAATTTAAAAGTCTTACACTTTCACTCTCTATTTCACTTAAAAATAGTCCATAAAAAAAAATATATCATAGAGCCTCTTAAACTTATTTAAAAAGTTAATAACAAATTTTAAAAATTAGTAAAAATTAAAAACCGTAAACTATCAAACAAATTTTAGTTTTTCAATATTTCATAATAATTTATTATAATTACAAAATAATATTATATTAATTTATTATATAATATAAACTAAATTTACACTTTCACTCTATAGTTGTATGAATACCTATGCCCTTCTCAATGACAACTATTTTTAATATTAGTATTGCTATTTTGAATTATAGTTTTAGGATATGGCTAATGCATGAGCACCTGAAGATGTTATTAATATTTCAAGCAGTGGTTCTATGTCCAATACACCCTCACCACAAACCCATGAGCTACCTCTATCAGCAACTAACTCAACATCTATGAATTGGTTGGGTTTTCCTCAGCACAATGTTGACACTTTTTCAAACAATGTCTTGACAAGTTGCCATGAAATTTTTGAAGAAGTTATGCAAAGAAGCCATGATATATAGGATGTGGATGATCATGAAGTTGAATTGGTACAAGAAGTTGTTCAAAATTTCATGCAACATATGAAGCTCTTGAGCTATATTATGGTTTCCTGCGTGAATTAAAGTACTGCCAATATTATGGAGTGGCCAATGGATTTGAACTAAAGCATGAATTCCAAGCTTTATTGAGTGATATATGGTCTAAGAAGTTCAGCTAACTCCTTGAAAGTTAGTCACTTTTTCAATATGTTGATCAAGATTACTAGTATGATACAAATTAGATGTTTTTGTGAAACTAAATGAAGACGCCAAAATAGTTATATGTAGAGCGAAATGGATTTAGTGGCCAACCTTATATTTGAAACCTTCATTATATATTAGGTTTACATTGTAATGTCATTGTGCATATTGATCTTTATAGTTCTAATTTTAATGAATAGAACTTATTGTAATACTTGTGTCCCCTTATTTTGAATATTATCTTGAACTATAACCTTAAGTCTAACAAATATATATTGCAATGCTACTCAAAATGATGATATATTTGATCATCATTCTAAATATTCACTCTTCCAACATTTAGATACATGAAGTATCATAGTCATATGTATGCTTCTTTCAAGCCCTTTGATATAGTCAATGTTGAATATAGTTGTTATATATTAAGTTTACATTGTAGCACCATTGTGCATATTGGTCTTTATAGCACTAATTTTACTAACTAGATCTTATAGTACATATTGAGGAAAAATGTTGCTCCTCACTTTTCTTTTCTTTTTGAAAATGACGTACTCTAGCACTTGTGTATTCTTATTCTCGACACTATGTTGAGGTATATGTTTCCTGAAACAAGAACAACTACCAATTGTATGCAAACACTATCTTACACGTAATATAATTTTGCAGGGTTAGTGAACTTCCATAGACCATGGCTACAATATTAACCACAGATGCAATTAGACGTATCCACGATGGGAATGAAGGGTTCAAACCTAATGTGCAAATTTTGTCTATTTCAAACTTTGGACATGGCCATGAACATAACAACCGCTACAAGGTAGAAATATCTGATGGGGCCTATAAACAAAGAGCATCTTTACCTCAGAAATACAATCAATACATAGCCTCTGGTGAAATTACAGTTGGATCGATAATACAAATGATAAAATATAATTGCCCTAGACCGAGTGGGTCTCGGTGAGTAAAGGAATCAAATTTTTTTTAAAACAAATCCATTATTAACTCTTTAGCTTCTTCCTTATATTACTAATTCTTACTCTTGTGTTCCAAATGTATAGGTGGATTGTCATTCTGAACCTTGAGATTGTTTCTACAAACGAAGATATAATCGGTCATCCTACTTCACTTTTTATGGAACCAGAGCACCATATAGAACATGAAATGGAAAATTCCTCAAATCCACATGCGGAGCCTGAGACAATTAGCACTGCTAGAGTATCAACTCCTACGAGAAGATTATTTGGCGTAAATCCTTCTAGGATTATAATGGAAGCACCAGTCACAATTACACCTATTAAAAGTTTGAATCCTTTTCAACCAAGATGGACTGTTAAAGGTTGTGTGACTGCCAAAAAGGATATCTGCAAGTACAATACCCAAAAAGGTGTTGGTCAATTGTTTACCTTTGACATCATTGATAGAGAAGGGACTGAAACACGTGTGACTTGTTTCAATGAAATTGTTGATCTTCATTATCAAAATATTAATATTGGAAAAACCTATACATTATCTTGTGGTGTAGTAAAGGCTGCTAATAAGATTTACAAGTTAAATAGTGGGCTGGAAATTTCCTTGTCGATAGAGTCAAAGGTCACTCTTTGTGAAGATGACCATTCTATTCCAAAACACCTATTCTCATTTACACCTATTAGTGAACTTGCAAAGAAGAGTATCAACTCAGCTGTTGATGTTATTGGAGTTGTCACTTGTGTTAGCCCAAGCTCCACAATTAGGAGAAGAGATGGGACAGAAGTCCTAAGGTGCACAATATCCTTGTTGGACATGTCTGGGGCAACTATAGATATCACTCTATGGAGCATGATAGCAGAGAAGGAAGGTGGTCATCTTCAAGAAAAGTATTAGCTACAAGAAACAACTGTTCTCGCTATTAAAAATGGACGAGTTTCTGAGTACAATGGAAAGGTGTTGAGCACATCAAACAATACAAATTTATTTATAGACCTTGACATACAAGAGACAAAACAACTAAAAACTTGGTTCAAACAAAGTGGGGCTAATATTCTATCACCTTCAACAAAGTTTAGCAACCCATCTATGCCTAATACTACAATAACAATTAGGGATGTTCGAGAACAAATTCTGCATAAAGTTCATCATCTCCAATGTACAATAAATGCAACATTGTTGTTCATCAAATTTGAATAATTTTGCTATCCAGCATGCCCTAATGAATTGGGGGGAAAACAATGCAAGAAAAGATTGGTGCAGACTAAAGATGAAAAGTGGTTTTGCTCAAAGTGTGATGTAGCATGTACCTCTTGTAATTATAGGTACATACTACAAATGAGGTTACAGGACCACACAGATATGCTATGGGTAGTTGCATTCGATGAAGCAGCAATAGAACTCATGGGAATGTTTGCAGAAAAGCTATACTCTCTACAGTTTGAGGATGGCATGGAAAGGGATACTCAACATGTAATTAGAGACATGTTGAACAAAAAATACTTGTTCACTTTGACATGTAGAAATGAAACATACAATAATGAAGAACGCTTAAAGGCAACTATCACAAAGGTTGAGCAAGTTGACTTCACTACAGAGAGCAACATCTTACTTTCCAAGATCAAAGAAATGTGTAGTGACTCTTATAAAATTATAGTTGATCTAAGCTGCTAAGTTTACATTTTCCAACAGATGTCATGTATATGACTCTTATATAATAATTATAGTTGATGGTTTTGTTCAGTCAAAAAAATGTATTCAAATCTCCAACCACATGTGTCACGTCTACCTATAAATAGAAATATGTAAGTTGCTAAGTTTACATTTCCCAACCCATGTCATGTATATGACTCTTATAAAATTATATTTCTACTCCCTTCAATATTGTGTGTTTCAATTATAACTATAATAGTAATATCTCAATAAAACAAATGTAACAATGTGTATCTGTTTGCTTATGTCTATATATATGTGGAATCTACTTCTTCTACCATTGCAAGACACACTTAATTTGACATGATATAATCTACAACTATCTTACAACTACACTTTAATAGATATTAGTTCTAAAAATTATGACTTGAATATGCCATTTTTTTATTTTTTATTTTATGTTTTGGCATATATATATGAATTTTAAGCATTCTTCTTTCAGCATTGTAAGCTTTAGATATGTTGTGTTCATCCCACATATAGTTGTTTGAGTGTTCTTATGCTTCTATTATTACTAATTCATTTTCGCATTCCCACTGTATAGAAGGCGGATCCCTCCCCTGAAACAAGTCAAGCTAGCTTGCAACAAGTAGAGATTAGAAGACAACAAACCTGAAAAAGAAATCAAGATTACTATGCTAGGAATAAAGAATTAATTGTCACCCGAAGACAGATAAAAAAGTTGCACCCCATCCAAATCAACCCCCATCAAACAAAAGCACAAAGGCTATGAGATCGTCAAAGAAACCGTGATTACTATGCTCATCATAGAGAGGAAATAACTAGAAAGAAACACATGAAACGTTTAGAGTCTAAAAAAACATGGCAAGCTCAACATATGCAAATATAACAAGACATAGACGATCAAACATAATTCAACACAACTAATAGCTTCATAAAAATAATGAAAAGATTCTGACAAAAGATAGATGCACTTTCCAATAGGAAAACATGCATTATATGCAAGGAAAACTACCCAGGCATGGTTCTTCATTCATCCAACCCTCATGCTACTTGCAAAAGATGTTTCAATGAGAGAGGTATACATTGATTCTCCTCACTCAACAACATGGACCCGAGAGAATAACCTGATGTGCTGAGAAGACTGACCCAGGTGGAGGAAATGGTCATTGCTAGAGTTAACCCAGTACTACAAGTAAGCCATGCTCCTGGAGGGTAGTATAAATATAGCAGTCACACAATTAGCTTCCCACAAGATATCAAAAACATTGCCAAAGTTCTCCCTCGAAGGATAGAAGACTTGGATGTGCTTGTAGTTCAAAGACTACATATAGAAGGCCATTTCTATGATTGTTATGTAATTAGAATTCACATCAGAGTTGCATTGCAATAAAAAGTGAAATATGACCCATACTATAGTGATGTTTCCATAAGTGTTGATGGTTTGGCTCAAATTCCTGAAGTTAGCACGGATATTTCAAGCATGTTGAACACCATTGAAAATAGTGAATGTGCAGGGGTGCCAAATAATGGGAGAACCATTGATGAAGATGAAATTGAGGATATCATAGTACACACATCATCATTCATGGCTAAGTTTCCAAATAGACGTTGTGAGCTAGAAATTATTAAGCAAGCACTAGAGCTTGAGGACAACACAAATAGCACTATAGATTGGCCTAAAATGAACTCATCACCAATAAATGAATACAATACTGAAGGATTTCTTGATATGGCATTTCCAACCCTCTTCCCCAATGGGGTTGCACTACAAATGCAACCACAGATTAGGGAAGTCTGAATGCATGAGTATGCACTACACTTGATAAGGTTCCATGACTAGAGGTTTGGCAGGCATCCAAGGTTTTGATATTTTATGTTCAATATTATGTTGCGACACTATAGCCAAGGGCTTGCAGCAATTTTCATTAAAACAAATGCAGAAGAAAACATCCCACCAACTATTCAAAGCCTTTGTGCACACTTGAAAAGCCTCCTTGACAAACAATTAGCTAAAGAACTCATGCACTTTGGCTCTTCAATGCAAGGCACAAGACCATATTGGAACAAGTGTCATTATGAGCTAACAAATATGATCAACCAAATAGGGTCTCCCACTCTATTTTTCACATTGAGTGCAACAGACACAAAGTGGCCGGACCTGCAATGATTACTTTCAAATGACACAATAGTGGAAATGTAAACAAATAAACAACATTTGGAAAATGTAATAAATAACCCCACACCACATCATTATATCTCCACCAATGATTTACAGTCTTCCATGAAGAGGCCATCGAGAAGCTTCTTGTTGTAAAAGATTATTGGTATAGATATGAATGGAAACATCGAGGAACTGCACATGTGCATGGATTCCTTTGGCTTGAAAATGCACCAGACATGGATAAACTTGATTGGGAGAACAACACAGAAGTTGAATAGGCAAGGAAATTCTTTGACAGGTATGTAAGTGCTTGGAACCCTAATCCTACTACACATAGAAACAACCCAGTCTATCATCCCCAACATGATGACCCATGCTTCCTAAACACAACTCACATATTAGCTATAGATCCCTCTCATGACTATGAGGAGCTAATCAATCGTGTCCAGAGGCACACAAAATGCAAAGAGGGGACATGCTTACGGAAAAAGGGGAAACAAATGCAGTGTCGATACAAAATTCCATGGAAAGAACAAGTTGTATCTACCTTAACATGTGATGATAATGGGAAAAAAGAATATGGACCTGCAAGGAATGATGATAGGCTAAACATGCACAATCCAGAAATGCTTTTGATATGGAGAGCCAACATAGATTGCCAACTAGTTATCTCACGAGCACTTGTATTAAAATACATAGCCAAGTATGCATCAAAAGAAGAGAGAACATCTGAGTCTTGTATTGATATGTTATCAAGAATATCTGTATGCCAGAGAACAGATGACCTAGCTATCATAGCATTTCAAAAATTCATGACAGAGCTTGTTGCAGAGTGTGATATAGGAGCACAAGAAACATGTCATATGCTTCAAAAATTGCTGCTTGTTTGTAATCGACCATTCACATCTTTGAACATTGGCCAAAAATTGTTCCAAAGAATAACAAGAGAACCAGATGAAATACACCTCCATACGAGCTACCTACATTCCTACATTAATCGGCCTCAAGAAATGGAAACAATAACACTACTTGAATCTACAAGATCTTTCTCCCATTCTGCAAGGCACAAAGGATGCAAATGGAAAGAGAGAGAGGTAAAAGTAATAGTTAATGTTTTCCCAAAGTTCTATACCATCCCAAAGGAAGACTCAGACAACTTTGAAACTTTTTGTTGGAGCGAGCAACTATTATACAAACATTTTTGAAGCATAGAAAGTGAGGTAGGACTTACTAAGGATACAATAATTGCAAATTGGAAGCAAATGTACACAACCAAATATGATGTATGGCATGTTAATCACACAATTAAAATAGAAGCAATCATTGAAGAACAAGATCAGAGTGTTACAAAGATGGACACAAGGGACACAACAAAACTTAATGAATGGGAATTATTTTCACAAATGGGTCCCTCAAACAATATCAACCTGAATGAAATTGACATGCTTGGTAGGCATGAGTTTGACAACAACAATAGATGGGATCAACTACCAGTACCCCAATATCTTCATGAAATTTCCATCCACTTCATATCCATGAAAAAGGCATGTAGCCAAGAGGACACTATGGTAAGCAACTTGGATGTGCCAGACTATACACTATCGTTGCAACAAAACCTAGCACTCACAATTATAATTGACCATGGTGAATGCTCCTTAGAAAAACCGTTACACATGATTGTTCAAGGAACAACAGGTACAGGAAAATCATACCTAGTTGCCCGCATAAGAAAAGAACTCACAAGTAAGAGCCCACAACAAAAAATCCAACTACTCACATTAGCTCCTATAGGGGTGGCTGCATTTAATATTCATGCATCAACTATACATTCAACGCTTTGGTTCCTTGTTAAAGAAATGCACCCACTACAAGGACAGGCATTAACAACATTTCAAGAAGATATGAAATATATAAGATATATTTTGATTGATGAGATGAGCTTCATAGGTCCAAAGTTGCTACTAAGAATAGACACAAGGCTACATGAGGCTTTCCCGCACCGGCAACATGTACACTTTGGTGGAGTGTCTATAATATTGATTGTTGACCTCACCCAACTACCACTCATGATGGACAAACCTATGTACATAGCACACTCAAATGCAAAAACATTATCGAACCAATTTACAACTATTGTCACCTTACAAACAGTCTTTCGTCATCAAGGTGAGACTCCAACACAACAAAAATTCCATCAACTATTGCAAAACATACGGAATATAGAAGCAACTGAAGGAGATTGGAAACTTTTAATGACACGCACAGACAAGCAGCTCATGTCAAGAGAAAAAGAAGAGTTCAATAGTTCAATGCACTTTCTTGCTACCAATGATTTCGTTAGACTGCACAATAGAAGAATGTTAAAATAATTGAACTGTCTAACTGCAATTAGTGTTGTGACAAGCACTAGGCATGGAATAAATAGTGCAACTAATGATGAACAACTCAAAAAATAAGTATTGCTTTGTAAAGGGCAACGCATCATGCTCACATCCAACATATGGACAAAAGTAGGCCTAGTGAATGGAGCTCTTGGTGAAGTTGAAATCATTTACAGCCCTGGTTCCAAACCACCAGATGTTCCCATGTATGTTGTAACAAGGTTTTATACATACAGTGGACCACCATGGAATGAGCATGACCCCAAGATCATACCAATCATACCTATTTCCTTGGGCAATAGAAGATAGATACTGCTCACAATGGTGTGGGCTATTACCATACACAAAGCTCAAGGACTAACACTGCAAAAAGCAACAATTGATATTGGTAAAATCGATAGGTAGGGACTAACATTTACAGCCATATCTAGAGTTAAATCATTAAATGATCTTCGCATTCAACCACCATTCTCTTTTGAAAGATACTCCAAAATGCAAACCAATCCATTTGCAGTCATAAGGAAGTGAGAGGAGGCTCGCTTACAACAACTATGTCTCTCCTAAAACAAGGTATGCAACTCTCATTCCTATCTACCTAATATCTCTCCCCAATTCCCATGGTGCATCATGTACAAATCATTACACAAAGCAAACTTGAAAGCTTAAAATTGGTTCTAGAACTTGATTGCATCAACGTTTATTCTATGCAACTAACCACCCTATTTCTTTTTTTCTACAGGTCTTGAAGACAAATCGCATAGACCACATAAGCTCATTCCCAAAAAAAAATTCCACTGCTTCTACATGTTCCTAGTATAATATCAAAGTATATTAGCCTATCAGCGTAACCATTGCACCTCATTGGGGTGCAAGTGCTAGTAATATTTATGATCTATTCATTATTGGATTTAATGGTGTATAGAATTTTATGTGGTGTTGTATCTATGGAAATATGTTCAATACATTTCTATGTGTTAGATTTATCTTGCAATGGTTTAATGCTTTGTTGTATGTTGTATCTTCAGTTTAATATTCATATGCTATGGTTGGTTTAAATTTTATAAGTAATGGTGTTCACATGTAGATGTGTTGCATGGCCTAGAGGATGTATGTGGTTATAGTAGGATTCTTTACTCGTCTTGTTATACTTTTTAAGAAAAAAAATTGTTGGGCTTCCACAGTGTTGCATCGTCCTCTAGGTTGTGGGATAGGGTTTTACACTTGGTATTAGAGCCTAGGTTTAAATACTAGGAACTCTAGGTTAATTTGGAAACCATTAAGTTGTTTGTGTAAGATTTAAGTTGCATATCTTATCTTACACCTTGGTGTGTTTGTGCAGGATCATGCAACCTAGGAGAGGTTGAGGCCGTGGTCATGGCTATGGAGGAAGACATGGGGGTAGTCAACATAATTGACCTCTACATGTTTCTCATGATTTTGTCTATGAGGAGCAGCAATCTTCTCAAAACATTCTGGGAGGCGGTATGCAGGATCCAAGTCCACTAGGGATTGAGGGCGTACAGTTGCATCAGTTACTAGAAGAGACTCTTGCTCGTCTTGGACCAAGGAAGGAAGTAGAGTAGATTGTTGTTAGAGAGAGGGATGTACTAGCTTAGTTAGAGGTAGTTGTAGCTGCACATATGAGAGATTTACTTAGAGCTCGACTACCCATATTTGATGGATTAGGAAGCAGTTTAGAGGCAGAGACTTGGCTGATTGACCTAAATAGATGCTTTGCTATGCACCCATATGGTAGCAATATTAGAGCCAGATGCATGATTATGCATCTGAGAGGATTTTCCTCCACATGGTGGAGATTGGAGGAGAAAAATCTCCATGTTGATATCGGTACCGTATCTTGGGAGATGTTTCTTGAGGGGTTTTATACTAGATTTCTCTCAAATCATTGGCGATAGTGTCGTGGGGATGAGTTTCATACTTTACAACAACTAACTATGTCAGTGGAACAATATGAGCATCATTTTTATGAGCTCAAATAGTATGCAGGAATTGGGAATGACGAGGGCATGTTGGTGCAACACTTTCTTAGGGGCTCAAATGCCTGGATCAGTGGAGGTGTGAAGGTTTTCAAACCCAAGACCTGGAGGCAGCAGTAGAAATGGCCAGACTTATTGAGGAGAACTTGGAAATGGCCTTAGGTGGTCATGTTGGAGTACATGTTGGCAACACTTCAGCCGTAGGGACTAGTGCATGCAGTGGATAGCCTCAAGGAGATGGACCACCCAGGGCACAACAAACACTAGCATAGAGTGGATAGTACCAAAACTCTCAGGGAAAATGAAAGGATTTTCCACCTAGACAGAGTGACAGTTATTAGTCAGGGGGTGACCGAAACTGGAGACGTGCCAAATGCTTCAGTGATGCTCAGCCAACATAGAGTTCTCAGTCTATCTATAGGGGTAGTGTTCAGTAGTCTAGTGCACCATTTGGAGGTAGTTTCCCATGGTCTAGTGTACCTTTAAGTGATAGAGACTTTAGTAGAGGTACTGGTTGTTTCACTTGTGGCCAGTAGGGTCACATAGTGCGATAGTGTCCCAATAAGGACACATTTGGATATACTCAGAGGCTAGTGGCTTCGGAGCTAATAGTAGGTGATGTTGGTAGGTCACATAGGGCATTTACTATGGTGGATAACCACTAAGGTGTTGTTGGTGAGGTTTTCGATGGAGGACAAGCATCATTCTTTGGGAACTGTGCACATCCTTCAGCATCGAGAGTTCATCCTCAGGGGTTAAGATACTGATACTTCTACTACATGGGAAGATGCTACCAAGATGGGGGAGCTCTACCCTTACATGTTCGCAGGCTTCCAGGAGTAAGCCTGATCCTAGGGGGGAGGATGTGACACCCCTTTGATTTGTTATGTTTCCTTGTTAGAGCTCAGATAATTTGTTAGACTTAATTTTATGTTATTTTTATTCTATCACTGATAGTGGAGCAATGATAGACTATATTGATGTGATGACACATTATATGCATGGTGATTATGTTTAATATGCTTTATGTTTGCATAGATGCTTAGTTGTGATGACATTGCTATATATGATTATTGTAGTTTAATTTATATATTATCTCGACAGTTGATGTGACATTGTATTGGTGAAGAGAATGGTATTGCATCACTTGCTTGTGAGTGCCTTGTGATTTATGTGATTCTCTCTTCATGGTGTGTATAAATTACTATCTATATACATGTACGACTCTTGCTTGTGTTGTAGGTTTGCAAGTATAGGACATTAGCTTCACCTGCTTTCATAGGTTTGAGAATGTCCACTACTCAATAGTAATATTGGGAGATAGTAACGGGCTACCTAGTCATACCTTTACCCTAGTATAGTGTGTTTTCAATTGGAGTCTTGGTCATATTCCTTATCTTTGTTGTTCTAGGTATTTTATTATTGTGCAAGTTTAATTTTGTAGATTAAATGTGGGGTTGATTTAAATATTTAATTAATTGAATTATTGTTGTGAAGGCTTTAGAATAAATAAATAAATTAATTTAATTTAGTTATGTTGTTGAGTAATTTGTATTATTAAAAATAAATAGTAATTAAAAAAATAAGAGTATTAAAATTGGTTGCAATTAGTAAATTGCTTTATTTTATTTAAATGTGTGTGGTTGGAAAATATCTTTGGTTGTTGAGGGAAAAGATATTTTGTTGGGATAACTGTGAGTTAGAAATTGGTTATCTTATTGTTGAAAATTGATTCTCGGAGGAAAGATTGGAAAAGAGGAAAGAAAGTTGTTTTCATGAGAAGAGTTTTGGGTATTGTTGATAATTGGTGAGGAAATTGTGGATCTCTTTGAGGATTTTTCTTTAGGATTTTGCTGAAGAATTCTTGGCTATGTATTTTTGTGTATTGTTGTGTTTTTTGGAAAGAGGCAATAGCACTGGAGGAAGAATTGGCTACATTGGAAAATTGAAGCTATAGAGAAGCTCGACAGAATTTCTTGAGGCAATAGTTCTTCTGGAACATGTTCCTTTATTGTTTTTGTGAATTTTGAATTGAAAATTTGTTTTTATTATTGTAATGCAATTTGGAAATGTTTAGGAAAAGATTGTCGTGAAAGTTGAACTTCTGTAGAAAACAATTAAAAATTCCTCTCTGTAATTTGTTCATTCGAAATAGATTGATACAAAAGGAATTATAGATCTTTGTAGAAAATCATTATTCTGTTTGGTTTCCCTATTTCTTTAAATTATCTAGGAAAATGAAATTTCTGAGCTTTCCTGTAGAAAAATTCTTCTGTGTAATTTATTTACTCAATTTGAACCAGTGCTAGGATTTATTTATATATAAATATATATATACATATATATTAAAATATATATGTACATATACATATATATATATTATATATAAATATTTTATTTTATTTTAGCACTGTGAAATTCCTTGTAGGAATTTTGTATTTGAAACGAAATTGTTAAAAAACTAGAATTTGAAACGTCGTACGCAATTTTTAATTATCGTAGGGGTTTCCTTAATTAAAAATGTTTATGGGTTATGGGTTGGGGTATTCCCCACAACCGTCCCCAAAGGGGAGGCAACTGTGAGAGCAGTGCTGCCATCATAGGCAGGGCTAGCACTTCCAACATAGTCGCGGCCCCATTTGGGGTTATGGCCATGGAAATAGTGGCACCAGAGTATTATTTTTTTTATTTTTTATTTATTATATATGATATATAATATCTATATATTTATTATATACGTGATATATAATATACATAGTATTTATAATATGTATTTTATATATTATGTATATATATATATAGTTTAGCAGTTTTGCTTGGTTCATTCCTCTCTGGTTAGCTATTTCAATTCGTATTTTTAGGCTATTAAATGGTGGGTATGGTTTAAGTGATGATTTAACATATCTAGTTCCAATGTGGAATATTATTTTATTTCATTGATTATTTGGGTTTAATTAATAAAATAAATTTTAGTTTATTGATAAACTAGGCCAATGGTTATAAATTAAATGAAATAGTGATCTTGCCATGATTGTTTATTTAGATTCAAATTTAAATGAAAATGAGAATCATGTTATATACTTAAGTTAAATTTAAAATGAAAATATTTTTGGTGGAGAGTTTGTTTTGCTATGGTTAAATTTGGAGTTGAGGAGATTAGAATCACCATTGTGATGAAGGCACAACCGAGACTTAGAAATAACCCACAAAAAGAGAATAATTTTATTATTCAAAAATGGAGCTTCTTACATGCAGAGGATCTCAAATCCCCAAGTTCTACAACACATGCAAGTTACAAAAGCTACAGAATCACCCTTTCGCAATATGCGAGCTTGTCCCCAAAAAGTTACCCAAAAATTAGAAACCCCCCATAAATAGAGCTCCTCTTTAGTTTGGAGCCAAAACAACATTCAAATTTGAGTTTAGGCGGTTTGGCGCCGAAAAATTACAACTTGAAGTTCAAATTTCAAAAGAACATTTGCAATTGTATCTTCTAGAAAGTGCGCCAACTTCCTGGGGCCATAACTTTTGATCCGAGACTCCGATTCGTGAACCGTTTGAACCGTTGGAAAGGTCTCAAAGTCAATAACGTGCTTGAAATCTACTACATATATTTCAGCAAAGTTTTGAAACACTATGGGAACTCTGAAATTATGTCAAATATAATTGAGAATATTTTTAGGTGCAAATTAGGGCAACTAAAAGCGCAATATCTTTCAACCCAGGAATAGAAAATAAAAACTGTAAATTGGGAATTTTATTATGATGAAAAGGGTATCCAAAATGTAAAAACATCTAAAAATTGAGAAACTTGAAATTTAACTATTTTTGGGTGATGCAAGATTGCCCTTACACCACTGGATGCTCCTGCATCAGACACCCAGGGTAATTTGAGAAGTGACCCCGTCACATCTCAGATGGTGGAGGAAAACCCAAAGGGTCGACCTCTACCTTAGGCAACCGGGATGAATCTTCAATAGGCCTTCCTTTCCATTTCACCAGATATTCTTCATACTGTCTGTTCCTTGTACTCCTTCCCAC
>VDFB02168118.1:61601636-61619992 GCA_007258455.2 Sequoia sempervirens
GAAAATTAATTTCATCATTGTTTCCCCAATTTAGAATATCATGATTGTGTGTAGTGTATGAAAAATGAATAAAAGTCCATGTGTCAATAACAAGAAAAAAAATAGAATATCACATAAATTATGATAACATGAAATAGAAATATGACCCACAAAATTTTCTCGTGAATTAAAGGTTAGGGTTATGGATAAAACTTTGGGTGGGTTAGGATTAGGTTACAACTAGAGTTAGGGTTGGGTTTCAATTAGAATTGAGATACAACAAGGCTTAGGGATAGGATTAATTTTAGGGCCAGGTAAAGGGGTTCAATAAGGGTTGGGTTCTAATAATGGTTAGGGTTAGGGTTCAATTAGTATTACAGTTAGAATTAGGGTTCAATTCTAACTCTAATTAAAATTCTAATCCTAACCCTAACAATACCATAGAAGACTAGAGAATAAAAGCATTAATAAATACTATAAATAATAGTTCATCTAACACTAATTTATAAGTTGTCAAAACAAATAATGGCGTCTTAAGGGGGTGTCTAAAGGGGTCATAATAGAACGTGTTAATTAAGGGGATGTATTAAGGGGTCTTAAGGGGATGTCTAAAGGGGTCATAATAGAGCGTGTTAATTAAGGGGATGTCTTAAGGAGTCTTAAGGGGATGTCTAAAGGGATGTTAAATATGTCATGGATCCCGTCACATAAAAGCAGGATCTAAACTTATAACTCATAGTCCAGATCTATAAGCAGGATCAAAACATAACTAAAGCAGGGATCCCGTTTATATATAAACGGGATCCCGCTCTATAATCGGGATCCCGTTCACTAGAATCAAGTGTGGGAGCCGTTGTAAAGGCAACGGGATCCCGTCTTATAAACGGGATCCCGTTACCTCTACAACGGTCGAAATAGAAACGGGATCCCGATTATAGCACGGGATCCCGTTTATTATTAAACGGGATCCCGTTTTATAATCGGGATCCCGTTTTTTTAAATTTGAATTTTGTTTTGCATTGTGGGCGGGTTTTTGCCAAGGTTTTTGGTTCGAGAAAAGCATTGGAAGTCTGAACCTAAGCCTTCAACTTGGTTTGACCTAAAAGTTGAAGGCCCTAACAATGTCAAAAAAAATACCAACTTTGGACATATGGCTGATGACCTTTTTTCTAAAATTTTCTGACAAAATTAAAACCCATTTTAGATCAAACAATGCAGATTCTAAATATGTAATTTGTTTTGCAATTGAATTATTTTTTCTATTTTTCAATTAATTTCTAATAAAAATTAATGATTATAAACTTTCAAAATATTGAGTTTTTACTAGTTTAATAACTTTTGATCAACATAACATTTTGAAAAATGGATTACACGAGAAAAAACTTTAGACAATTATTTTCAATTTAAAA
The DNA here is from genome assembly GCA_007258455.2 of Sequoia sempervirens. Taxonomy (NCBI): domain Eukaryota; kingdom Viridiplantae; phylum Streptophyta; class Pinopsida; order Cupressales; family Cupressaceae; genus Sequoia; species Sequoia sempervirens. The sequence continues at coordinate 61,603,025 of VDFB02168118.1, forward strand.
AAATAAAAATAAAAAATGATAAGTTTAGTTCATCTTATGCATGTAGGCATGACAATTTTCAGAAATGACAATCACACCTAATACAAAATTAACAAAAAAAAATTCAATAATAAAAAATTACAAAAAAATATCAAGAGCAGGTTGAGTGAGTCATAAAATTTTTCCCAAAGTTTAGAAAAATACAATAATTAAGTCAGAAAATATAGATGTAAATGCGTGCATGGTATATTAAAAAAAGACTTTTAACAATGGTTTTGAAATGCCTATTGAAACTCAATTTGTACAATCTGGGTATTGAAATAAATTACATATTTGGAAACTAGACTCCAAGCACTACATTTTATGATCAGTGACTTTTTTAAATATTTCATCTCTAAGTGCTTCAAATTTTAAGGTCAAATGTGTCAAATACTAAAAATCAGGGAAAACACTTCCCACTTTTTGGCCAAAAAGTGGACTCAACTTCTTGCACACACCCATAGCCATCTCTGCAGCATCTAGTTAGGTGTGGAGTTAGAACTAATTTCATTCATCATTATTAATGAATCCCTTTCCAGGTGAAGCTTCATCACTCCCAGTGCTTTTCCCATCTCCAATCCACATAAGGTGGCTCTGAACTCGACAACATTATTAGTTGCTTGACCAATAAATACTACTCTCTAATCGACCACTTCACCTTTTGAGTTCCTTGCTGCACATCCAATTCTTGTCACACCTAGGTTTCCAATGGAGGCACCGTCAAATTTACCTTGACCCAACCCTTCACCGATTTCTACCAGACTTTTCTACTTTGAATTTCTACCTTCTAGTCTGCTCCTATGGAGCCTACAATTGTGGGGATGCTTAGCCCCATGAATTTGTTTGTGAGCTCTATATCCCTGTTTGTGAATATATTATTTGAGATAGATAATCTTTTGGTTGTTGAGTTGATTAAATCCATAATTTCCCCTTCAATATTCATCAACAAAATTTCCCTACCCATAGATTAATCCTTGAAAAATATTCTATTTCTTTCTTTCCACAATTCCCAACACATCATGGATGGAACTATTTGCCAAATAGTGCTAAAAACACCCTTGTTATTTTTCCTCAACTAGGAAATCATCCATTCATGCGGGCTTTGGGAAAGAGGGTTCTAGAAACTGATTTGTCCTAAAATGGATTTCTAGCAATATTCAGATTATGGACACATAAGTAAAAGATGGTCTATAGTTTCTGAATGTCTTTTGTAGAAAATACACCTATTTGGACCCTTGATGCCCAACCTCTCCAAAGTGTCCTATGTTAGAATTTTTTTTTTGGTGGAAAGCCATGAAAACACCCCTACTTTTAGCAATACCTCCTTGCCCCAAAAAAGAGAATTCAACCAATGTTGCATTGATTCTACTCTTTCTTTGATCTTGTACCCAATCTTAACCTTGTACTCTCCATTTGCAGATGCACACCATCTTAACACATCCTCCCCTTCAACATCAAGAATGATTCTCTCCCTTAGTATTGTTGTTAGGGCATTTCTTTGATCCATGGGGGCATTGAGCTCGCTGGGGTCCTTCCACACCCATTGGAACACACCGTTCCTTATGGTTTTCTTAACATAATCACACACTCTCGAGCCCACACCCTGGTTGCTTATTCCCTTATCCCTTCTAGCTATGGCGTGTCACATAGCTTTGGATGTCCATCCCAAGAGTCTTGCCAGAAGGAGGCCTTCTGACCATTGTGCACTTCCCATTTGACATGTTTAGTTACGATATCTCTGCTCTCACATATGAAATTCCAAATGGCAGAACCCCTTGATAGATTTAAGGTTCTTACTATACTAATCGGGTCATCTGAATCTAAATATTTCTTCCTTAGAATTCTAACCCATTTTTTACTTCAAGAATACATGGGTATGTGCAGGATCATGATGGGCCAAAAAGTGGCAATATGATGGGTATATATAGGGTATGTGGCTGACGACCATTTTTTTACCCAAAATTGATGATACGAAAAGGGTTTTTAAAGGAGATTATTAGCTTTCCACCAATATAAATGATGCTTTATTTTGAATTTAATAAATTATTATTATTTATTTTCTATTTGAATTACAACTAAAGTCCTAATATAGGTTGATTGAAAAATATCTATAGCTTTCAAACATTATCCATTTTTTAATATGAAACATGCATAACATTCTATGTTTCACATACTAGGATTAAAAAAATGAATTTCATGAAGTTTTGACCAAGTTAAGGTGGTCGGACATATGATTTTATTTTTATTTTTAAAAGTTGTAATAAAAAACATAATTATTTATTTACTTGGAAAAAATTACAAAAATTATGCATCACATGCGACATGAGTCCTATGCCTATATCTAAAATCTTATAAAAATATTATCATTTTTATTGGTTAGGGTGATTAACAAACACCTACTTCTTATTTTTCCACGAAATTTAAGTACTCTTGCATTGAAATTTCAAATTTTCAAAATAGATTTTCTTTTTCTTAAAATAAACCTAGTAGTTTAGAAACTACATTCAATTTGCTACAGATTCTATTCTTACACATTTTTGAAGTAATATATATAACTTATTCAAATTTTTATGTCAAGTTTCCTAACTCTGATTTTTCTAAATTTTTTGCCACCTAAAGGCCTTTTTTTTCCATGATGATCTTGCATAGGCCCACATCATCCTTTCTGATTTCTCCCCCCATCACTTGGTTCATGATCTTTAATTTTTTGATGCTAGACCCACCCGCCTATTGTGGTTTACACAACTTGTCCTAAGCTAGCAAAGGAATCTTATTTGTATAATTTGACCCATTCCAAAAGAACTTATGCATTATTTGGCTGAGTTGATCATCTATGCTAGCAGGAAGCCCCATATAGGACATTGAGTAAACTGGTATTGTAGCCAATATTGCCTTGACCATGAGTAACCTCCCTGTAGAAGTTAGCCACCTACCCTTCCAAATTTCCATCCTCTTCTTGCAACTATCTATGAGTTTGCCCCAAAATATTTTCTTATTGGCCCCTACGAATAGAGGCATGCCAAGAAATCTCACAAGAAGACTGGCCACTCTCATACCCAAGATTCTAGTGAGATCCCGTTGTAGACTAGGTTGCACATTTAGAAAGTATACTTTTGACTTTCTCCACTTAATAACTTGACTCGAGACTCTACTGTACTCATCTAGTAGTCCTTTTATTTTCCTATCCTCTTCTCTTGTGGATTTCCCAAATAAAATGGTGTCATTAATGAACTATTGATGAGTGTTGGGCCCCACCCCTTGTGCTGCTTCAATACCTTTCCATGAACCTTCCATCCTTGCCTAAAAAATTCTCCTGCCTAAAGCCTCTGCCATGATAATAAACAAAAAGGGGGATAAAGGATCCCCATGTTTGATACCATAAGAAGAGCTAAAGAAACCTTGGGCTACTCCATTTACCATAACCAAAAATCTTGGTGAACCAGCAACTCTTAATCCATTCCACCCATTTCCTATCAAAACCAAATATAATCAATACTTCTACCAAGAATTGCCTATCCACATGATCATATGCCTTCAGGATTTCCAACTTTAGTATCATACTTGGTAGCCTAATTTTCCTAGTTGTGTGTATAGCCTCATGAGCCACAATTATGCCTTCCACTATGGATCTTCCTAGGATGAAGCCACTCAACTCTTTGGAAATAACCTTGTTGATCACCATCTTGAGCCTATTTTCTATTACTTTTTTTATAATTTTGTAAACTGTGTTTCATAAAGAGATTAGTTGGTAGTCTCCCAAATTCTTGGCTTCTTTTTTCTTAGGTATGAGCACAATGAAGGTGTGATTAACCACCCCTAACATTGTTTTATTTTTCCTTGATTCCTCTATTGCCTTTACCAAGTCATCCTTGATTATTTCCAAGTACTTTTGATAGAAGAAGGCAGGGAAGCCATCTAGCCCAGGTACCTTATCCAAACCTGGCTAGAAAGTTTCCTTTTTTACCTCTTCCATACTGATTGGCTTGTAAAGCTCCCTATTATATTTTTCTGATATTATACGTAGAATCCCCCTAGAAAATCATTCCTCTTAGCCCCCAAATGTTGATTATCTTGTGTGAAAAGAGCTCCAAAGTTCCTAATAGCTTATCAGTTTATCTCCTCCTCACTCCTGGCTATAGAGCCATCCTCCCTCTCAAGTTCACTAATCCTATTTCTACTTCTATTGACCAGAGTCAAATTGTGGAAGAACTTTGTATTTCTATCTCCCTCTTGTACCCATAATTCCCTTGACCTTTGTCTCCAATGAAATTTAGTCCTAGCCATGATTTCAATTTGCTTGCTCTTCAATTCTTTTTCTTTCATGTATTCCTCCAGATCCATGCCATGTTCTATTATTTTCTCATTGAGTTCCCCAAGCTCCAATTCTATCTTATCACTCTCCTCAAAGATATTCTTGAAATGCTCCTTATTCCAAATTCATAATTTGGCTTTGATACATGAGAGATTTTTGTGAAAGGAGAACAGATAAGATTGGTTACCCATTGAGGATTCTTTCCACCGATTAGAAATTAGTCCTAACAGATCAGGATCCCACATCCACATTTTCTCAAATTAAAAAGGTGAAGCCCCATTGAACTTGTCCTGCATTATTATTAGTTGGATTGGGAAATGATTTGATCCATTGAAAGGTAATATCATCACTTCTAGAAGACTTGTCTAGGACAAATCCCCAAATATAAAAAACCTATGGATAGTTTTTCTACAATTCTGGTGTAGCCCAACCTTCTATTTGTCCATGTGAACACACCATTTTTTGTCTAAATTTACCTTAATGCATTATTATCCATAAAATCCTGAAATTCCTACTATACCCTAGTCAAGTTTTGAATTCCACCTTGCTTTTCATTTTTATTTAGTGTAGAGTTAAAATCCCCACCTGTCAAGACTTGATCATCCTTAAACTATTCTAAAATGGTTGTTAACATTCCCCAAACATCTCTTTTTTCTATTGTGGCCACCATTCCATACACATTAACCATTTTGACCTCCATATTTCCCAGAAAATACCTCATGGATATCGCCATCCAATTTTGATTAGCCTCTATGAGTGTATAACCAACCTTGGATGGATTCTAGATTACACCCAATCCACTTGAAGCCCCATCTGATTCCATAAAGATCCCTTCCCAACCCTTCCAAAATCTCATCTTCTTTTCTTGATCTTCCCTGCTCCATTTTGTTTCTTGTACAAACACTATTTCTGGCTTACTAGTATCTATTTGGCATCTAAATAGATGCCATTTGCTAGGGGCATTTAAGCCCCTGGCATTCCAACTTATGACCATGGCTCCTTAGGAATGGGAAACTACTTCCCATTTCTTAAGATTGTTTGGCTCAGTGTAGTCTATCCTTTAGTTACCCCTGCCAAGGCTATCTTTTCTTTGTTGGTCTTGTGTCCTCTTTGGCTAGTAGACCTGATCCTAGGGGTCTTTCTACTTGATTGAATCTACTCAATTCCTCTTTCTTCCAAAATTTCAGCCTGGATCTCCTCATAACTTTCATCCTGGTCTGACTTAGAGTCTAGACTCCCTTGCTCCTAATTATCTTCCTCCTTCACTTCTTCCTTCCTCCCAGGGATTGGATCCACCTCATGACTTTCCTCAGGCTCCTCCTCCTCTGATTCCAATTGTCTCTCCTCTACCCCTTCAACTCCCATATTCCACCCCTTGATATCTGTTAAATATGGTAATCCATCCACGATCTGCTCCTCATTGAAGGGGATTTGTCCTTCATCTAATGTGGCATTTTGATCCTATAGTGTGTTATTTTGTCTCTCCTCCACTTGCAGATCTTTTATGGGAATGTTTTCCTTCCCTTCTTCCCTTTTTTCTATGCCCAGGGGCCAAATGGAGTCTGCTAGTGCTTTTTCCATGTCTGTGAGTGAAAACCCCATTGAAGAACCAATTTTATTTCCTACCACTAGATCCTTCCCCTCCTCATACATATTGAGTCTGTTGACTATGATCCAAGATGAGAATCTCTCCCTTCCATGATCCACCGATTTGCAATTAGGGCATAAACTCAAGTTATCCTCCCTTACCACTTCCTATCTCTAGACACTAACTTCTTATTCAAATTCCAGTTTTGTTGGTAGCCCTACCCCCTACACAGTTGCTATGCAAAATATGTAGTAGGTACCCCTCACTATATCCTTCGAGACTTTTTCAATGTATTTAAAATTTCCCAATTGTCTCTCGATCTCCTTGAGTGTATCTTCCACCTAGTATTCCAACGGGATGTTGTATAAACAAATCCAAATGGAGCTTTCTTCTATTCCCTGCTTTCAGGGATCAAAATTAGGGCTCCAATCGAAAAGGTGCATTTGTGATCCCTCCATAAAGTAGGGCTATGATCTTATTGCCTTGTTTTTATCTACTTGTGTGGGAAAGGTAACCAGATAGAAATTATTTCTCATAGCCTTCACAAAAATTTTATTACCCTAGATTTATGTGCTCCACATTTTACTATCCTCTCAGCTCCTTTGGTGCTCCCCATCCCGTTTCATAAGCAACCCTATATCTTGGAGTAACACCCTAGTTTGTTTGACTATATAATCCTTAAAAGAAATTGATGGCTTCAATTTAATTGGGGGCATGTCGTTCTCTGTGCATCCTTTTCCCTTATCAGCTCCCATGGGATTTGTTTGCTCTGCCGCATACGAATCCGTCTAGCACCACTTCTTAGCAGTTTCCACGCTCGTATTTGGATTTTTCCTGAACCACCCATTTTCCCTTCTTCAGTTATTAATTCACTTCCCAAGGTTTCCACTTGTATTCCTTCTCCCTCTATTATCACTAGCAGAAGTCGGATGGTATGGCCGGATCCAAGGTGATTCCAGTCTTACATTTCTCCTTTTTTGATAGGTCTCCGATATGCTCCTGATCTTTCCCTAGCCCTTTGGTCTTTTCTGTAACTTTCCTCCCTTTGTCTCACAATATATTGGGGGTGGCATTTTTCAACCCAATCCTCATTCTCCATTACCCATTGTGGTCTATAATTTTCAGTCTATGCTTCCTTCCCAATGTAATTTATATTGCTAAGTGAATATATAATATTCTTTCAAATTGTTTATCAAGAAAGATTAAAATTAAAGCCATCTTTTTTTCTAGACTTCATCATAGTTTAGTTCTTGAAAGAAAGTATGATTTAAATGCCTATGAACACTCCTATAATTTTATTGAAGATGGTCATGGAGGAGAGATATTTATATATACCCATAATACTATAATATTGAGATAATATGATATTCCTTCGATTACCATGTATGGACATCTATATAATTATATATTATAGATAAAATTAGATTATTAATAATTAATGGATAGACAAAGTAGGGTCTATATAGGATTAAATTTTCTTTAAGTGAGGCACAAGAATATGTCAGTATAATAAGTGTTTAGCCATCATTTTATAACATGCATTCAAATTATAGCTAACATTTTTTGTCCATCATTGGGACCCTCTCAAATTCTTTGTGTGCTACTTAGTAAGTATGATTTACAAAATCATGATTTTAAAAATTAATCAGTACGTGAAAGAGAGGTATATTAAAATTCTATTAAAAATACTTATAAATCAAGCAATAGCTATGGACTTCAATTTTAAGGATTAGACCATACATATTCTACCTTTTTAGGAAGAAACTTGAAACTTTTAAGATGTTAAAAAATCAACTTTAACCCTAAAATGTGATTACAATAATAATCATACCATAAATTTTAATATTAAATACTTAAAAGTATCACTCTTACTTTTAAGAGAAACTTAAAAAACAAGTAACTCGTAAACTAAAATATGATTTCAATAGTAATTATACTATAAATATTAATATTAAATACTTATGTTTCTTACTTAAAATCCTTTAAAAGTAAAGTTCATATCTATTATTTGATTTATAATAAATATTTTAATTTTGTTTTTTAGGAAACTTGAAACTTTTAAGAGAGCCTTAAAAACAACAAACTCCAACCTTAAAATATGATTTCAATAGTAATTATACTATAAATTTTAATATTAAATATTTAAAAGTATCGCTCTTATTTTTAATTCTCATAGTTATTATTTGATTTATACATATTTTTAATAGAATTTTATAAGAAATGAGAGACTTAAAAACAATGATTCAACCTCTAAAATATGATTGCAATAGTAATTATATATACATTTAAAATATACAACTTTTGATTTAAATTTTTAAATTTATTATAAAATTCTAAAAAATAATTAAAATATAATTATAAAAATTTAAAAAAATTAAATTTAAAGTGTCTTTAAATTAATTAAATAATACAATTTCTCAACATTTATTATACAATTTTTTTAATATATAAATATGTTAGTTATCATTTATAATAATAAAATTAAAAGAAACTAAACAAAATATGATTAAAAAATTAAAAAAATTATTTAAAATTAAAAAAACTTTAATAATAAATCTTCAAAACTACGGAGGATTTTGTTCAAGAAAATATTAGAGTAAGCTTCCTTAAATAAAAACTAGATACTAAAATAGTCTTTGGAAAAGAATATTTTATTCAAGAAAAGTTGCAGTTGTATGTTTTCCCATCTACATAGTAGTTAACTTGGTGAGCAGCAGTTTAACTCATTGAAAAATGGAGATAGAGTGCAATTATGATGTATGGGGTCATCCATGCCTGGGTGCATTTTTGTGCTGGATAGTCATCTAGTCATCTCGGGAAAGGTCCAGATGGAAAACCTATGTTTGGCAATTTATTGAATGGCAGTTTAGAGAAGCTATCCACATCATCCAATTTCACTTTTGACTTTGCAAATCTCTCCAAACTCCCACTTTGCTTGTGTTTGGCTGAAAAAATATTAGAGTTGGTAATAGGGAGAGACCCATTAGGGGGAAAATTTCCCTATCAATTTATAAAATGGCGGCTTGAAGAACCTCTCCACAATAGAGGAAGGCCCACTAGGGGGAACAACTCCCTCTGGCAATTTATGGAATGACAGCTTGGAGAAGCTCTCCACAATAGGGGAAGGCTCACTAGGGGGAAAAACTCCCTCTAGCAATTTATGGAATGGCAGCTTGGAGAAGCTCTCCACAATAGGGGTAGGCCCACTAGGGGGAACATCTCCCTTTGACAATTTATGGAATGGCAGCTTTGAGAATCTCTCCACAATAGAGGAAGGCCCACTAGGGAGAACAACTCCCTTTGGCAATTTATGGAATGACTGCTTGGAGAATCTCTCTATAATAGGGGAAGGCCCACTAAGGGGAACAACTCCCTTTAGAAATTTATGGAATGACAGCTTGGAGAAGCTCTCTATAATAGGGGAAGGCCCACTAGGGGGAATAACTCCCTTTGGCAATTTATGTAATGGTAGCTTGGAGAATCTCTCTATAATAGGGTAAGGCACACTGGGGGGAACAACTCCCTCTGACAATTTATGGAATGGCGGCTTGGAGAAGCTCTCCACAATAGAGGAAGACTCACTAGGGGGAACATCTCACTTTGGCAATTTATGGAATAGCAGCTTGGAGAAGCTCTCCACAATAGGGAAAGACCCACTAGGGGGAACAACTCGCTCTGGAATTTATGGAGTGGCAGCTTGGAAAAGCTCTCCACATCATCCAACTTCACCTTTGACTTGGCAGTTCTCTGCAAAATTCCACTTTCTTTGTGTTTAGCTGAAAAACTATCAATTTTTTTTTTAGGGGAAGGCCAAGATGGAACACCTCCCTTTGACAATTTATGGAATGGCAGCTTGGAGAAGCTCTCTACATCATTCAATTTCACTTCTGACCCTGCAGTTTTCTTCGAACTTCCACTTTTCTTATGTTGAACTGAAACAACATCAGCCGAAATAGGGCTCTCAATAGGGGAAGTTCCAGAAGGTACAACATGTGAGTAAGGAACAACACGTGGCTTATTACTCAATTTCAGGTTGGTGCTCTTCGTAACATCATCCACCTCCATTTCGATCCGCACAATTCTCTGCAACATCATTGGTTGAATTAGATTCCTTGATTTTACAACTATCATCAAATAAAAGATCAATGCCAATACAAATCATGTTGATGCATGCAAAGGAGAGATCCCAACCCTATTGTCAAGACAAAGATAGAAGCCAATGCAAGACCTGCTGATGGGTCTAGAACGACAGAAGTCAATCAAACTACCCAATTAATATCAGAAATGGCAATTGGATCCAATACTAACAAGAGACACCTAAATACAAGGGCATTTATTGATCTTTTGATATGTTGCGAACTATTAAAACTTTTTAATAAGTTTGTTATCATTGCAACGAATACCACCTTTTCTATTTTCTGCAACAATTGTAGCAGCTTGAAAAGGTTGAACTTAAACCTCTTTGGTAGAAGCACCACTACAATTGAATCAAATACTTACAAAACGCTCTTATATACAAGAACATTTACTAATTTTTTGATATTTGGTAAACTATCAAATTCCGTATTTAGGTTGTTTACACTGTAACTACTGCTATCGAGTCTCTATAACTTATGGAACAATTCATAAACAGCTGTTAGAAAGATGAGCTGAAGCCTCTTTGCCATAAACAGCATAACGATTGTATCCATTAAAAGCAAACACTCTTAATTACAAGGGCATCCATTAATCTTTTGATATAGTGCAGGCTATCAAACTTTGTAATAAAACTGTTATCACTATAATTAATATTACCTTATAGGGACCCTTAATCTCTGCAACATCATCTGGCTAAAATGGACGAGCAGAACAACTTAACATGCATGCAATAGCCAGAAGAAATGCTACAGCTTTCTTGTGGCCTGCCATTGCTTGATTCTATAACCAAACCTTTGCCTTTGTTTTTGCTCTGTACTCAAACTTGATTCTATAACCAAACCTTTGTCTTTGTTTCTTCTCTGTACTCAAACTTGGTTTATATAGGATCATATCTGATATTAGACTTTGAAAATAAGTGCTGGTACATTATGCATTTCAACCGTCTTTTCATCCCCGCCATTAATCTCGTATAAGTTATGAAATTCCCATCTCTGTTAGGTTGTATCTCTATCTGAAGTTTCTTATTTTTGGGTTAAAGACCTGGTAAGAAACTGAATATCAAATTTAGATTAATTTGTTGTATATAATCATATAGGTTTGTTAAATTGGTTCTACCAATATATTTAAAATACCTACAGAGATTGTTGAATTTTATTTGTCTTGAAATGAGAAAAATGTACAATAGTTAGTTGAATAACAAATGGTCATCCTATCAAGCTATCAAAAGTATCCACGCACATCTCATACAATAGTTAATTTAAAGAGATTGAACAAGTAATGTAATTGATCATTAAAGAGATGGAATAGTAAGATATTAAAGATATATTTTCTAGTAATTTTATGTTAATAGATAATGAGTATGTTGTGACTTATAAATGAATATAAAGATTATTTAATGTAAAATAGTTTCTTAAGTTTTAAGAAGTCTTTTTAAATGAATTTTCTTGTTTAAATGGTAAAATTTATTAGAACACAATGACAATCTTTCTTTTATAATTAAAATTTTACTCATAGTTTCATTAGAATAGTAATATATTTCTAACTAATCTTGTACATATATATTACTTTTTTCACTTTTTAAATGTCACATATTTAAGAGATACTCTTGACAAGAGATATACATTTTTAGAAAGTACATTTAATATATATATATTTCTTTTATAATTAAAATTTTACTCATAGTTTCATTAGAATAGTCATCTATTTCTAACTAATCTTGTACATATATATTACTTTTTTCACTTTTAAATGTCACATATTTAAGAGATACTCTTGACAAGAGATATACATTTTTAAAAAGTACATTTAAAATTAGTTGGTAGGTTTTTTTCTTCTTATTGAACAATGCTATTACAATGAGTTCTTCCTTACTTAGTTATTAGTAATTGTATTTTGAACAAATTATAAGTTTGAAATTTTCTCCTATTCATAAAATATCTATGTTTTTTAAAGTAAAGATGCAATTTTTAGTTTAAATTAAGTTAGAAATTAATTATCAATAATTTGATTCCTACTATATTTTATGTCATATTTTCATTGGTTCTAAACATTCACCTATTATTGCAAATTTTGAATTGCAAAAATGTAACTCCCCATGATCCCAAAATATTTATAGTACTATCACTTACCAATTGAATTTGTTTTTATAAATTTTACATTATAACTAATAGTTATTTATTTGTTTTTAATTGATACAATAATTTTTTTTAACTTCATGAGTGAGCTTGGAAACAATGCAGTACAATTCTTGTAGCAGTGGAAAGGGACACATGGCAGAATGAGATTCATTGGATTTCCACATCATTGTTGTGGAAATCGATTCTATTGGCTGACTTGAGAGCGAGAATATGTATGGCCGATCAAAATGGAATAAGAGAACTGTGTACTGGTTAAAAATAAAAATATGATTCTTGCAGCGGTGGAAAGGGACACATGGCAGAATGAGATTCATTGGATTTCCACATTATTGTTGTAAGGGGTTAAAAATCTTATATGCTCAAGAAGTTGGTTTGTCCAGATGCCATAAGATTTATCTACCATATAGCTCATAAACTCTATGTAATTACATAGTATATGATATTAATATAATTAAAGGCTCTTGCCTTTTGATGAAAAAAAAAAAAGAAAATTAACTTCTTAGAAAAACAATGTAATAGAAAAATTGCTAATATTTGTAATATTTTATTTCCTACGCACTATTCAATATCCTATTTATAATATTCTATAATTTAATATTGCAATTATAAATTTTATTTTTAATATTCTAATTTTATATTATTATTTACTATCAAAATTCCTCCTAATTTATTATTAAAATTATATTAATATTTTTCTCATATTTTATTAAAAGATAAAATAATATCTTTTTATTATCATTATTTTTTAATATTATTATTAATTTCCTATTGTAATGAGTATTGTTTAACTAATTCTTAATAATTATATTTAATAACAAATTAGAACATAGTATTTTTCTTACTAAAGAGATTTATTTTTGAGAAGTAAACTTGTAAATTTGATAGCTACAAATATTTAAAATAAATTATCATAAATCTATCTGGAAAATTAATTGAGCTCTTAAGAGTGATTAAATCAATAATGTACATCATGAACAAACCAAATAATATTGCTCCATCTTGTCCTCCAATATGTGTTAAGAAAACATCACTTGAAAATTAAACCGCAATTTTTTTATCTAAAAATCCTAGTTTAGGTCTATGAATAATTAAATATGATGAACCCCATGTAACAAAATAATTGTCCTTACATAAACATAGAGGTCAATGAGATATAATACCATACATTTATTTACTATTGTAGCATATAAATTGTCAAGGGTGACAATTCACACTAGATTTTGCTCCCTCTTATATGCATTCCAGACCTAATTGTGTTCCTAATTTCCTACATTATACATTTTATGGCACATTTTAACATTTATTAGGAAATCAAATGTAAAAAAATTGAAGTAGGCATTTAATACTTTCTCTTGACACTTTAAAATTTATAAAATAGGGTTAGGAAAATGACACCCTATGTGACTTGGTCCCCTTATTTTGGCTCCAATTTTTAATATGTTGGATTTGGGACTTTAATATATGAATTTTAAATGTCAAATGTTACCTATTAGGATTTAATTTTCAAGAAGTTAGATTAATTGCATATAAATACCTAGTCAAATTTCATCATTTAAAATCATCTAGCAATAATTTGAAATTAAGAGCATTATCGAGAAATTAATATCAAGTCAAGATCATTCAAGAGTAGAAATATTGTAACATTTTATTGCCAAAGTATCATGTCAAGTTTTATATTGGTTTGTTCACATTCATGCATACATTGTGTTTTTGAGAATTAACACTTGTAGGTCTTGAAAGAAAAATCCAACCCAAATTACAATCAAGCCTTGAGGAGATGTGCATGACTGTTATCTTTCAAGGAATTAGATCTAAGCCATGAATTGCAATCTATTGTTGATTCATCATTCATTTGTCATTTAGCCTCTATCCCTCAAAAGATTAAGCTCTCTTTCATCTATTTTTCCATTTTTGAGGAGGAAACACCAACACAAGGTTTAATTGAGGAAAAATCCTATATGTCACAAACCTTCCTCTCTCTTTAAATGTGTAGGTTATAGATTTGAAGAAGATTGAAGACCATTTGATCATTGTTGCATTCAAACCCTACAACTTGACAAGATACAAAAACTCAATTATTTGAACATCCAATGAAGATCCTATTGAATACCCAAAATACTAAGAGGGGGGGTGAATTAGTATTCTACTAAACCATTTAACTACTAACCATTCAATAATTAAAACATATCTAGTTGCAACTATAAACAAAAACATGAAAGGAATCATAACATCACATGACGCATGAAAACCAAGATTTTTATGTGGAAAACCTAGAATGGGAAAAACCATGATGAGGATTAGTTCACAATATATTATAACTAGTCATAGCATATTATAGAGCACACTGCCACAACACACTATCCTTGAAACACTCACAACTTGAAATAATTACAAAAGAGTGTGGCTCACTACCAAAAGGATGAACATAGGAAATACAAATTTTGTGTGCTAAGTTTAGTTCCAATCAAGCTCTAGAAAAAAAAATCATGCACTAGTTTGTAGGTTCACAACAACTATCAACAACTTTGCTTAATATCACACTGTCGCACATCACTTCTTGTAATTTTCACATAACACACATGCATATTATGTCTATGTCATTTCAATAAAAAAAAATTCATACATATATATACCAACTTACATCAACATAAATCAATTATGTCGGCCTAATTAGATGTGAAAATACTCGATTCAAAATAGGTTGTTGGCTCAAAACATAAAATTCTTTTGCACTCAAAAATAAAATGTGCAAGACATAAAATAGGTCGCTCGAGACCTAATAAAGAACTCTTTAATCACCCACAAAGAAAACACCACTTAACCATTTCGGCTAGAAGAATATACAATGTCTATATGCCAATCTTCTTTCCTTTATATCTCACTACCTAATCAACCAAAATCATTGAAAAATTGTCCATAGCTGAAATCAATAGTACTGACCAACATATTAAAACCACATAGATCAATCTTATGACATGAATAATTCTATAGTAGATTACCAAATTAGAGTACCTAAATCATTGTTTATCAGATAGAAAAAAATTTCACAAACCCATTTTGGCATCAATGACAATACACTAGAGGGCTTCTTCTCCATTCTTCCAACAATCTCCCCCTTTGTCATTGATGACAACATGTGCTGAAAATGAAGCTTAAAAAAAAAGTCTTCACACGCCAAAACCAAAATTATGAAAACTCAACTGCCCCTTTCATATATACAAAAAGAAAAATCATCACACGCCAATCCAAAATTGTGTGAACTCAACTCCCCCTTTCAGATATACTCAAAAAATTTCACAACATTATTTTCTCCCTACAAATACCCTTCTACACATAGATCTTTCTTTCCCTTTAAAATCAAGGACAAAGGGTAAAAAAATCATTCAACTGGAACTAGAGGTACCTTGTAATTCCTTAAGAACAATTTCCCAGGTAGTTTTTCCATCATCCTAGATTTAGTTTTCTTTGACAAAGTGATTTGTGCAATGATTTCAGTTCTACTAAGAATTATTTTCCTTCTTGAGTGGATGGATTAGGATTCATCTTGTCTAGTTTTTGTACATCCACCAAGGAACTTGATATAAGAATGTGTCTAAACATTACTAGATCTCCAAGTTGTCCAAACTCCCTCATTGCATCTTCTTTTTGTTTTTGTAAGATAAGAAAATTTCTCTACAAGTTTGCAATAGTAGTCTAGGTAGTATAATTTCAATCATCTGCAATCTTGTTGGTTCTAGAGGCATTGACAAGTTGAGACTTTATTGATTCTATTAAGTCTTTAATGCCTTGAGTGGCATTAGGCCACTACATGTAATATATAAACAATATTTGGGATTCCTCTTCACAATTCTTTACCTCTTTTAGACTTTGCAAAACCTTGTTGTGTGTGACTGCACAATTATCTTGTAGAACTAGTAACCTTTCATCTAGAAGTCTTGAATTTTCCTCTTTCTCAATCTGTATCTTGAGGCTAGAGGTATATTATTTGATAGAATCAACCAAGAACTTTAAGTTTTCAATAGATTCCAAGGAATCATAAATTGTGGAAATGGGGGCTATCTCTTGTAAAGCCTTAATAACTTCATTTACCAATACATCCATTCTCTGATAGGTATGTTCAATTTCCTATGTTCCAGAGTTAAGAAATGTACCACAAATCTTTATCCTTTCTATGGGTGACATCTTACTTAGATCCGCATAGCCTGGATGTGATGGAAGTTGAATCAACTAAGGTGGTAGCACATGTTGAATCCTTGTTGTCCTTGTCAATAGACCCTTAATAGTACTTCTAGATGATTCTCTGGATGAATTTGATGGCTCAATGGTCTTGAGGGATTCTTCTTCACTTCTTCCAATCTCTGTTTCTTCCTTTTTTTCTTCTTTATTTTCCTCTTCTTCTTCTTCTAAGGGATTTTTTGATGGCTTGTCTTTCTTTTTTTCCTCCTTCTTGTCTTCATCATATTTTTCATCATTACCCATTTCAAATTTGTTTCCTTCATCTTCATCCTTGTCTTCTTCTCCATTATTTCCAATATCCTCATGGTGTTCTTTTCGATTGTTACTAGTATCACTTTTATGTTGATCTTCAGTGTATTTACTAGTTGTTTCCTTTGTATCATTCAGAGGAATAGGTATCCTTGAAGCAACATGTAAATCACCAACCATATCCAAAAATAGGATGATCCTTTACTTATGTAATATTAGAGAGATCTTGTCCTTCAGATGTATGAGATGAAGAACCGGTTCTTATCCCATAATTCTTTTCCATTTCCCTC
>VDFB02168118.1:61620092-61646710 GCA_007258455.2 Sequoia sempervirens
CACAAGCAAGGTGCACATGTCACCTCAAAATGATCGTGAGTTTGATGAAGATACCTTGACAGTTGAAGAGTGTGTGGTAGAGCCTCAAAATATCCCCTCAGACTTGCGCGTGATAGGAAGTGATGAAGATCAGTTTGGTGAAAAGGACATAACATCAGTCTTGAATCCTAATTTGGATTCCTACAATGAAGGTCTTGAGACTAAGGGCTTCACATAAGATGTTGGTAGAACTGTTGTGTGGGATGAGTTCGTTGAAGAAGAGCAAGATGAAGGAAATACTACTAATGTCTTTGAATCAGCTTATGATCATTATCATGGTGATGTTGTTGGTGGTGATTCCGATGTGTTTACACCTCTTCTTGTTGAAGATTTGGTGAAGGATTATTTCCCTCGTGTTGCTATTCAAACTTCTCAAGAGTTTTCACAAGACAAATTTATGACAAGTAGCCAAGAAGACCTCTTTGGTATTCATTGGGCTGCTAATGAAGAAATCAGTAACATACCTATTCATGATGGGGTTGTTGAAGATAAAAATGATAAAGTAATCACAGCAGACAGCTTTGATGACTCTTATTCCCAATACAATGATGGTGACATAGGTGGTATCTGGTTTGATCATCAAACTAAGCTCTTGGAGGAAGCTACTAATGAAGATATCAGTTTAAGTGAAAAGGGGAGTGACTCATTCAAAGAGTCAACACTTCAAGAAGAGCATAATAAGCATTTTACTGTTGATCATCGCAATCAACCCATTAACATTTGAAATTCCAAGTGTGTTGGCATCAAGATATGACAAAGACCCTGTGCGGGATATGTTTCCCTTTGATCCTGATGAAGACCAAAATTCTGATTGCATTGCAAGCTATGAGGTGGCCACAAAAGGAGAAGTTGTTTTTGATGAAGAAGCTTGCCCTGAAAAGCTCCATGATGATTCCCTTCAGCTGGTTGCAACCACTAAGGAGGAGTTTGTTGCTTCCCAAACTTTCAAGACAGCATTCTTTGATGACTCACAAATCGAGTTTGGGGCTGCCATAACCCTTGATCAAAGAGACAGTGAGGAGGAAGAAGAGCCAAAAGACCTTATGGCTCTTGAAGAAGAAAGATTTAAAGAGGGTTTTGAACACAAGTCTGATATAAAGAACAGCCTCTAACTTAGCTAATTGCTATCTTTGAAGCAAGAAACCAAGCCCAAGCTAGGAGGTATGCATTCCTCGAAGCAAACCACTCACCATTTCGGCAGCATAACATTATAATTTCTTAATGGATTGAAAACAAAGAGCCCAACACTCTTATTTATAGCCTTTTCTCAACTCTAATTCAAATTTTTACTTGAGTTTGGTGTGTTTTGTCAGTTTACAGGTTTTTGGTTTGGGTGTAGCTGAAGTAGATTTTTACTCATAGCTCTCTTGGCGAATTTTGTTTGGTTTTGGGTAGTTGATATATCTCTTCCTTGGCCCTGGGCACCCCTTTGTGCAAGTTTTGGAAATTTATTGTTGAGTCTTTGAATTTATCTTGCAGGTCGACCCTCTCTCTAGGCCGTACCTTGCCTGGGAAGTCTGGAAAAACTTTAGAAAAAAAAATATCATCAGTTTGCAGTTGTTTCTCAGTCCTATCTTGGTCGCCATCTCTCTAGGGGTCATATGCATTTCGTTTCATGTCATTTGGAGCAGTTTTGAGTGAGTTGTGAGCATTTTAGTGAGTTTATTAGTTGCTGGTCTGTAGTTTTCAATTTGCTGGTATGATATTTCAGTTTGTAGAAGTTGGAGTTTTTGGGGTGTGTTTTCATATTTAGTGAGTCTTTGAAGGTTGGAGATCAAATAATAATATTGCAGCTTCTTGGATAGCTTAACCATTGGCTTCTTGCAGGATTGATTCTAATTGTAAAGTTGTTTCAATTGTACTGATCAGCTTACTTCTAGTATCCAGTGTATGGATGATGAAACTGTACATGAGACTGAGTATGGTTTCCAGTGTATGGATGATGTAGTATCAAACCATGAGGATGTGCCACATTCTATGATTAGAAATCTTCTGAGGCTACTAAATAATGAATGCTTAGGTAGGGTAAAGGATGAAGATCTAAGGCCCAACCACTACACCAAAAGATCGGCCTTAGTGGCATCAAAGCCAAGATCCTGCCATCCTGTGAAAAAACAAAGCTCAGTTGTCAGATGGCTACACAGAAGTCTATATCTGAGTTGATACAGGAGTTGTCCATTCTTATGAGAGATCCTGACATTAAAGGGGTATACTCGAGGATTTTTGCAAAATCTAAAGGTCTAAATAGAAAAGCAAAACATTCTATTGACAAAGGGATAGAGAAAGAAGCAGAAGTGCATGTTTGTGGTTTGCAGCCCACGAGTAAGCAAGTTGAAGAGAAAAATCAGTCATCTAGTATTGAAGAAGGCACAAGCAAGGTGCACATGTCACCTCAAAATGATCGTGGGTTTGATGAAGATACATTGATAGTTGAAGAGTGTGTGGTAGAGCCTCAAAATATCCCCTCAGACTTGCGTGTGAAAGGAAGTGATGAAAATCAGTTTGGTGAAAAGGACATAACATCAGTCTTGAATCCTAATTTGGATTCCTACAATGAAAGTCTTGAGACTAAGGGCTTCACATAAGATGTTGGTAGAACTGTTGTGTGGGATGAGTTCGTTGAAGAAGAGCAAGATGAAGGAAATACTACTGATGTCTTTGAATCAGCTTATGATCATTATCATGGTGATGTTGTTGATGGTGATTCCGATGTGTTTACACCTCTTCTTGTTGAAGATTTGGTGAAGGATTATTTCCCTCGTGCTGCTATTCAAACCTCTCAAGAGTTTTCAAAAGACAAATTTATGACAAGTAGCCAAGAAGACCTCTTTGGTATTCATTGGGCTGCTAATGAAGAAATCAGTAATATACCTATTCATGATGGGATTGTTGAAGATAAAAATGATAAAGTAATCACAATAGCCAGCTTTGATGACTCTTATTCCCAGTACAATGATGGTGACATAGGTGGTATTGGTTTGATCATCAAACTAAGCTCTTGGAGGAAGCTACTAATGAAGATATCAGTTTAAGTGAAAAGGGGAGTGACTCATTCAAAGAGTCAACACTTCAAGAAGAGCATGATAAGCATTTTCCCATTGATCCGTCATGTCCCAAAATTGTAACACATGAAAATGCAAATCAATAAATAAATCATAATCACAAAACACATTTTAGTGTGAAATATAAATAACTAGATAAATAAATATCAAAAATGTAATGGCAATCTAAATATTATTATCAAGAATATTATAATTATAATACATTTATTATAATAAACGAGACAATTAATATTAGTACATTATAAATATCATAATAATAGAGATTTCACAAGAAAAAATATTACAAAATAATATTAATAAAATATTATTATAATTATAGTCATAAATATTATAATACAATAAAACCACTAGTTTAAGAATAAATATTAAGAAATAATATTCATATATTGAAGATGTAATGCAGCGATTATTAATGAAAAAAAAAAAGGATTAATTATAAAAACAGCAGTTTGAAAAAAAAAATATAAATAAATAAATAAATAAAAGTGGTTTAAAAATAATAATGAAGGTTTAAATAAATGTTTGTGTCTTTTCATAAGGACATCACTCTTGAAAAGATGTATCCTTTAACATAGATATAAAAAGACATTGAATGTAAGAATCAGAAATAAAAAAGGAATCAATTAGAAATCTGCATAAAGCAGCAGATTGGAAATGAAATAAACTATGGGAGATTTATTTGATTAAGTGTTATTGTCAAGAATATATTTGGGGAAGTAAGTTTTATATATATATATATATAGATATAGTAAGTGATATATATATATATATAGAGTAAGTGATTATTGGAAGATTAAAATTAATTAGAAATAATTATATATTTATACACAATCATTGTAATAATGATGCTTGCAGCAATTATTGAGCCTTATAAGTAATTACGATCATAATATAAAAATGGATAGATTAATATTTATGATCAATCAAATGTAAGATTGAAGGAAGGTGACTAAGGAATTAAGAATCATGGGAAGACACAACAGTTCAGGTGATGTATTCACTTAGCAATAATATTTAGCATATTCTAAATATAAGAACTAGATATTGTTAATTTGATTATTGATATAATGACCTCCTTTAATCTTAGCATAATGAGAATTATCATAGGAAATGATGAACTTAAAGAACCATTGGTAAATGAAAATATATTTGATTATAGGCATGAAATAAATCTTGGATGAAGGAAAATATATCTGATTGTTTAAAGATTGTCTGCTATGTGCTTGTAAACCTATTAGGATGGATGGAACATGGGTGAAGTGGATTGTCTAAAAACCCCACTTTCAGCCCCTTAGGCCCTAGACAAGGGATTGGGCTTTGCAGCCCCTTAGGCCCTTAACAAGGGATTGGGCTTTGCAGCCCCTTAGGCCCTTGACTAGGGATTGGGTTATAGAAAGATGGGGGTTCCACCTAGGTCTCTGCCCCTTAGGCCCGAGATATGGGATTGGGCAAGAGAAGGTGGTAGGCCTTAGGCCACTTGGACTCTATGGTTCCTCTCCCCTGATAGGACGAGTGTCTTCTGAGGTGTTTCCATGAGTGGAGTATGCAGGTACTAAGCCCCTAGGCAAGAAGGATTGTGATGGACAACCTCTTTAGTTCACATGAGGGCTTCAGGGCGGATCCACCTATGGCACTCCTCTTATGTCTTCATTAATTGATTTACATTTATGAATATATTTTGGATATCTAGATATTATTGCTAACATATATATGTGTATGTGGAAATGTTATTAAATTGGTGAATGCAGATTTCAATCTAGGATTATTTCATTAGAGAAACACATTCCTTTTGGAAAGAAGAAACCCTAAACCTAATCAATAATCGAATTCTAGGGAAACCAAGCAAATACAAGAGCAAGGCAAGGTAAGGGACATTACATGATCATCTCAATCAACCCATTAGCATTTGAAATTCCAAGTGTGTTGGCATCAAGATATGACAAATGCCCAAAACCAAACAAAATTCGCCAAGAGAGCTATGAGTAAAAATCTACTTCAGCTACACCCAAACCAGCAACCTATAAACTGACAAAACACACCAAAAGACACCAGAAAACATCAAAAGACTCCATTACAATAAGCTCAATCTGCTCTCAAGAGTTAAGAACAGCTTCTAACTTAGCTAGTTGCTATCTTTCAAGCAAGAAACCAAGTCCAAGCTAGGAGGTATGCATTCCTCGAAGCAAAGCAATCACCATTTCGGTAGCATAACATTATAATTTCTTCATGGATGCAAAACAAGGAGCTCAACACTTTTATTTATAGCTTTTTTGTCTCCAAATTCAAATTCATTTCCCTCCAAGATGGACGCCTAATCCAAATTCACATTCACCTTGCAATGTTCTGCCAAATTGCATTTCATTTCACCTTTTCCCAAGTCGTCCACTTCATGAAGACATAACACTTTATTAAAAATATCAATAAAGTGTAACGTGGCGTCCAAAAAGTAATAAAGTGAAACACTTTATAAAATAATATATCTCCTCAATAAGGCGTCCCATTCTATCTAGTGCAAAATACATTAAAAAATGTCATTAACTCCTCCAAGCTAGGCGTCCAAAAGAATATATCAAAATATGACTTTATTACCTCATCAAATAATTTGTCCTTCAAGCCTTAGCCAAAATTTCATCAAATATTAAAATATTTTACCTCCACAAGAGAAACGCCCAACTCAAGCTCTGACCTGCCAAAAATAGCTCTAAAGTGTTGAAGACCAAAACTGCTCAAACTAACTTGCCTGAATAAGCGTCTGAACTGGCCTGCTGAAAACCTGTCAAAAATAGCCACTACACTGAACTGTTGAACTGCTGCTAAAAATAGCACTGCCAAACATAGTACTTACTAAAAATAACATACTGCTAAAAATAGTAAGTTGCTCCAAACTCATTTTGATCACAAACTGGGCAGCCGTCGTGACTTACTAAAAATAGTAAGTCCTGAAAAGTCCTCTATTTTAGTTGCATGTCACATCACCGCAAAGCCCTCTGAAAACCCAGAAGGAATCTAGAATCAAAACTGTAAAACTCCAACATGCAAGCCTCCAAAACTGCCAAGGAAATAGCCAAAAATGCAAATCATTATCTCGTCATGCATGTTACCACATCCCGAAGCTCTCCAAAAACCCAAAAAGCCCCACCAGACATGCATCAGAAAATCTCGCATGCAAGCCTTCAAAACCTCCTTGAAAGTGGAAACCCTAATGTCAGCTTCTGACTAGCCTATGGGCTTCCGGAAATAGGCTATCAGACACAGAAGAGCGTATGGCTAAAATGGGGACATTACATTGTGATCAATAAGCAAATTCTAGGACTAATCAGGAGAGGGACATTACATCCATGGATGGGAGCAACCTAGTGGTCACTTAGTTATGTCATCACCTTTTAGGTTGAAATTATGTTATGATTGAAAAGAGTATGTGTGGTCATTTACCAAATCAAGCTAAGGGGTGGGTGAACATATGACTACACTCGAAGTACTAAGTGATTGTATTTATATATATGAAATCTTTGGCCAAAGTAGTGTAAGTAGCCACTGATTACACTTGTCAGTTCACTGTGAGCCAGGTTTGCATAACTAGGCTGAGAATGTCATGCATGTAGGTTGTAGCCAATGTATGGTAGCTTTAGTTATGTAGGACACAACACCATGCTCAGGAAGGCTAGTATTATGAGGTTACCAAACCAATTTCTTCATCAAAGGGTAGGGCCATCTTACCAGTTAAATAGATGTGTGAGGGACCACAGTAAGTCTGTGGTTGGCAAAAAAGCGCTTGAGTGATACTCACCCTCATATAGTTGGCAGCCGAAATTTGAGGATGTATGCCAGCAAGGACATCTAGACCATTTGTACTCTATTTCATTAAAGCTCTTAAAAGCTATGTATATATTCATGTATCTATCTTTATGGAATTGTAATTGGAAAAATGTTATCTTTACATGGGATTATGTAATATGAAATCGTTACTTGGGATTATGTAATGTTTCCTTATAAATGCAATGGGAGTTTGAAATGGAATTATTTCGAATGTGCATCTTGTTATTGAATTAGAAAAGAAAAAAATTTATTGCTTTATGTTGGTAAATATGAACTATTCACATGTGGGTTAAAACTTAGGTAAAATCAATGGGCAAAACATTGGACATGTTACATTGATCCTGCATCCTGCATCTCCAACACTATGCCTATACTCTCTATGCTTCTCCATGCCTAAACAATAGTTATTTACAAGAACCATTTGTCTAGGCATTAATTTATATACAATTACATTGTAGTTCTATCATATTGAATTGATGGTAACAACTAAATATCTCTAGAAAAATAGCCTGCTCTAAACAGAGGATATGTTAGTACTAAGTACGTTACACTCTAGAATAGGCCTACGTTTCATCATAAGGATGGAAAACACATTTTTAATTGAATAGAAATTAATTAGCAGGCGAGTGTTAGAAGTGTGTAAATCAAATGATGAAATCTCTAACTATATTGAGATTAGAAGCCTCATTAGAACATTATAATAAAAAAGTATGATCTCATCATTACTTTTGAGACAAAATACTCATGGAAACAAATTTTTCAGGATTTAAAATACTTCTCATGCTGACTGGGAAGACTTGCTGGTGTTAATCAACTAGTTAGCAGTTATTAAATAACACCCTAAAAATCAAACATATAGCTATAGGTAAACTTACTTTCTGCTTTCCATATTCCCTCACTATTCTCTCTTCTAGTGACGTAAGGGGATTTAGCAGAAGACATTGCATTGGGTTTCAGACTACTGATATCAGTGAATCTGCATTGTGACATCAGCAAGTCGTTTGGCACATGTTGAGCTGTAAGTGCAATTATATCAGTAGCACGAAAAGGATACATTGGAAGGTATGACTTTGACACTTTTATAATGTTTTGACCCTAATAAATGAGTTTTGACTACTGTTAAATGCAGTTGAGATAGCATTATCATGCAAATAGCAGGTTCAAACCCCAATGATACCACTAGGCTTACAGCCCTACATGTATGTGTCTGAGGTAGGAATAGGTTCAAACCCCAAGGTATGACTCAGAGTTTTGGAGGACCCCAATCAACAAAAGGCTATTCAACCACCTTTGTAAATTCCGTCGGTTTAATCAAAGAATATTTAACAGTAACCAACCTATGAAAAACAAGTCCTTTGGGAACCACTAAATCCTTGAGACACAATCTATGTGGACTAAACCCTTGAGATACAATCTATCTTGTATTTTCCACGGGGACTGTCAATAACAATCTACATATAAAGTCCAGAATCTGGAAAACAATGCACCCAGATATACTAAAAATAATGCATTTGTAAGATAAATTGTAAGACCAAAACACCAGCCATCCTTTACTCTGCTTTGGCGGTGTCGTCTTAGAAGCTTCATTCATCTTTTCTCTTAAATCTTATTTCTTTTACTGTCATGTAATTAGTGACAACTTTAACTTGAATACATCCTCCTTTGCACATGGTAGATCTACCAAGAAGAACTCAAGTGAGTAGTGTGTATCCCTATCAGGGAAATTCTCTATGGACGGGTTTTGAGCTCAAACATCTTAACAAGTGTGGATTAACATTTCAGCTCTGAGCCTCACCATTTAAAAGTCAATTCAGTAAATGCACAACTACTCTTAATCTTTTGGGTGAGTTGCCAAGCAGGTCTCCTTCCTGTTACACTTGAGGTCCTTTTTTTAATGGAAACAACTGGATTACATAGATATCAGCATCTCTGCCATTATATTAATTGGATTACAACATGATGTGTAAGCATACATCTAAACCAGAAGCCATCGTTTGATTAAACTGCAATGAACAGGGGAGATTAGTCCTTCAAAGTCACCCAAGGATCAAACCTGTCCCAATCATACCTCCAGGGCTTTGTGGATGGCATAATCAAGAAATATAACATTATCCTCACCAATTGATCTACAACCCCTTGGTACACTTGGGTTATTCAGTATTTTACTTCAGCTGAAAATTCAGCCACCTCAGCATATTTCCATTGGATTAATTTTTGTTGAAAGCTACCTCCCCTGCTACATCCCACCAACTCCATTAACACAGAGAGACCATCTATTATTGGGTACACCCACAGATTTGAGCCCCATTTTACTGCTAATCCACTATGATAGTCCAACTAACCACAGCTACTACCATGTTACTCAAACATTGCTGGTGTCATACCTCATTAGGTTGTAGCTGTTCTTCATTTGGTGCCCTAATTTGAAGAAGTCAAGAAAGTGGCATATCCTTGTGATAGTTTTCACTCCACATTAATAATCTTGTCTCCTTCATAAAGATTTACTTTCTTTGGGTGGAATTCAAATTTTCCTCTAGGGATTGAAGTCTTAACAAGATCATAATAAAGCTATTTTCAGTTTGAAAACCGAAAGCTAAACTTATGTCTATGAGCTCCTTTCTTTCAAATCATACTCATAGTTTAAAAAGTATGCAAAGGAATATAACTGACCTCAATAAACCAATCATATAAGGAAATGAAGAGAGGCTTCCCAAATAAATCAGACACTGCCCCCTCAGCAATTGGCATTGATCCAATTCGACTCCCACTCAAAAAATTTGTCAGATAATTACTCGCATTGTCAAACAGTGTTCTCTTTGATTTCCTGCCCTCTGTCCTGCTTTCAGTACTCACCTCACACCTGCAAACAGAAATTAAATCCAATCTCAAATTCACAAAAATAAAAAATGAAAGCAGTTGTCATTTCCTTGTAAGCTGAATACACCCTACAAACAAAGAATCTGTAAGGTGCTTAACTCAAACAAATTAGAAACTAAATCTATTTCAGATTACAGCAGATATTTGCAGTCATAAACTAGTTTGTGCTGAATCCATGTGGTGTGTAACTTAAATGAATTAGAACAATGAAAAACATACAATTCCCTTTAACCTGATAACTATACAGTTAGATTCGCTACAAGTACAAAATATGTTACTTCATCCTGAAACCTTCCCATGGCAATGCTAGGCAAAGTGAGGTTCTCTGCTGTCTCATTTGAGCTACCAGCCCCTTTGAGGTTCAGAGTGAGATTTGTTTTTCTTCCAATCTCCCTCAAGCCACATTTCGAGGTTTGGCATCCTGGTCTATTTCTGACACCATGTTATTTTCAATGGA
This sequence comes from Sequoia sempervirens, assembly GCA_007258455.2. NCBI lineage: Eukaryota > Viridiplantae > Streptophyta > Pinopsida > Cupressales > Cupressaceae > Sequoia > Sequoia sempervirens. The sequence continues at coordinate 61,630,344 of VDFB02168118.1, forward strand.
CCAGCTAGAAATTAAACCTAGGACATTTCCATGAGTATACTCAACATGCTGGGGTGCTGCCCCTTAAGCTACTTACACATCTGATTCCTCATGCAGAATGTTTTTCATGGCACAATAACCTGCTACACATAGGACCTGTGAGCTATATAACTTTAATAAAGTGGAAGAAGAAACAAGTTTTCTCTTCACCTCCATGCAATACAACGATACCAGACATCTATTAAATAAATATTTGCAGTCATAGCCTACCTAACCTATGAAATTTCAAGTGAAGACAATCCGGCAAAACTTCACAAATTATTTCAAAATTAGATACCATGTACACAATCCCATCAACAAGTATGTTAACTAATATCATCTCTCATTAAATGCTAATAAATCTTTGCAACAAATTTCCTTTTCGCCTTCTTTCTATATAGCAGAGGCACAGTTCCCTTCGTCCCGAAATGTAAAAATAACTAAATAAGACAACGAAAAAAAATTACCAGAAATTTCAGCTTTCAGAATTCTGTCCTGGATGACCCCAACTGATGTCCATTATAAAATAAAGAATACTTATGCTAACAAGCAGAAGAATAAACACATTTTCCTTCTAACATAACGCTGTACAAATTATATTAGGCAAACAAGGCAAATATTTACAGAAAAGATCAGTAGATAAACAATCATATCCCGGCGGTAAGAGAAAGGATTCAAATAACACTTTGGGAAGTGCAATTCTCTACAAAAAACCATATAAAGAATCTTCTAAACAACTAAGCGTACACTAAAAGCTTCCACATAACCATATTGGCCTAATAAAAAACCATCTTATCTCATTTCTTACCAAAATCCTAATAAATCTATAATGGCATACATCTGCTATTTTAAATAAATTGAAGTACCTTGGGGGAAATAATCTTCTGGGTAATCTTGGTACTTGAATGGTATTGGCACTGTGGGCAAGAGAGATATTTGGGTAGCCAATAAATGAATTATTGAGTGAATTAATTGCAGGGTTATTGAGCATCGCCATGGCTATTTGTTACAAATAAAACGGAAATGTGGTCTTCTGGTTTTCAGTGTGCCTGTCTACTTTAGCCTTTCTTTCTTGACATGATTGGTAGATTTTTCATGGATTATTGGCACGCCGAATAATGTAGATCAAGATAATGGTGTGTCCACTACTTGTCTACTATATTTTACTTCTATTCATTTTATTTTTTGACGTTCAACGGTCAGGCTGATAAAAAAGCTTAGTAAGTAAAAGTTTCTGCGAGAGATTTTTTTTGTTCAAATTCTTAATTGCATGGAAAATTGTAATGTTTTATTTTTAATTAATTTAATTCATGGGGAAAATTGTTAGGGAAATAAATTTAATTAAAATTATTTATTTGAATTTCAATTAATTATTTTTAAATTTTTGATAGAAAGGTATAAGTAATTAATAAAATATTATTTAAATGTAATTTTTCAAAGTAGAATTAATAGAGATGGGACAAATTATTTGGCATTTTTTTAATGATAATTTTTTTGGTAGTTCATAAATGAACAGTTATAATTGGTAATTTTGGTAAATAATAGGAATTAAAGAATTGAAAATTAATGGAGAGTTATAAAATGTTGATTTGGAAAGACAATTTCCATTATCATATATTTCATGATAAGTTTTTATGACATTTGTAAGTGGGTGTAAGAAAAGCATATTTGACTAGTTAAATATAGTTGGATGTAAGAGGACGTTGTGTTAAATCTTTTAGTGGACCTCTATGGAGGAGAGTATTGAAATATTTTATTATTTTTAATATTTTTGGGTAATATTAGACATTGGGATTTGTGCTCCAACTTTTATATAAGTTAAGCATTTATTTAGTTGACATCTTTTGTTGATTTATCATTTTTTTTCAATTTGAACACTTGTGTTCAACTATAGGATTTAAGGTTGAAACCCCTTAGATTTTGGAGATTAGAGAACAAAAACCTTTTGGTTTCTAAGGGTAATCTCATACAAAGGTTACATTTATATTTTTTTGATGAATAGGCAGCTATCTATATTAATTAAAGATAAAGATACATATTCACAAAAAAAGATGGGTGGTAAAAAGGCACACCCCGAGGGTCATATGGGCAGCGCCCAGAAAAACCAAAAGATCACATGGGCCAAGCCCGAAAGTCCAAGATTACAAAACAATTAAAAAAGGCCATTAAGCGGCCAGAGCAGTGTCAGCAGATCCAAGAGGGTCTTTGTCATCCATATGCTTCCCCCATACATCAGCGAGGTTTGGAGTGACGTCAGGAGGAGGACCCCAACTATCATCATCTTTTTTCTCTTTATCTTCTTCTTCACGTCGGGGCGAGATTGCAAGCGCTAGACACAGAAAACTTTTACCAATAGCTGGCCAACCAGAGCCAAAAGCAGGAGGGTCATCTGAGGGCCACTCAAAACCGCCACCGCCGCTCCCCGAAGCACCGCCAGAAGGCCACCCTTCGCTAGCCCGCAGCGGAGGAGAACTGTTTCACCGAGAAGTGAGAGAAAGAATCTCATCGAAGCGGAGGCTCGGAGCGGGGGTGTGCAAAGCCACTCCGTTGTCGGCCCCTCGAGGGCGACCAGCCGCGGGAAGAGGTGGGAAAAGCAGGGACTCGGGCAACAATACAAGGGGCACTACCCCAGTGATCCAAGAAAACTTGAAGTGAGCAACTTCAAGTGCAACTTTGTTAGCTTGCACCTAAACCTGTAGAAGCACATTAGAACAAATAATAGCTTTAGCATACAAAGATACATGAATATCCATTTGAGTATGTGAAAATATGCAAGCATTTATGTCTTTCCAAATATTGAAGAGAATTTCCACCTTGAAAGTGTGACAAAGCTGGGTGAATTTTGCAGGAAATATGGGAGAATCTCCCAGCAACACCATATGCCAAGAGAAAGGCTTAGGCCTAAAGTGCCGAAAAAAGTCATGAATCCAAGTCCAAAGCTGCTGGGCTCTGGGAAAAAACCAAAAAAGATGATTAATATTCTCAGCTTGCCCACAAAAAGGGCTATGAGGGTCTTGGACCCCCAGGTGAACAAGCCGAGAACCCATAGGCAAGCCTTGGAAAAGAATACACCAAGCAAAGTGGGCAAGTTTTGGCTCAACACTTGCAGACCAAGTGGCAACAAATCTTTTATGCCAGACATGAGCGGGGGATTGAAGAAGCCACCTCTAGTTCAAACTCTGAATCATAGGAAAGTGTGGTGAAAGCCACCTATAACCAAGCTGAGGCTTGTAGTTCCTGAAAGGGGTGTCTGGATACCACTTCCAGTCTTTCCACCAAGGTTCGATCCCATGAATTCCAACCTTATGAAACATTTATGCAGGAATAGCATTCACTAGACCATCATAAGTAGCACGGTCCTGGTTATGAAGCCTGTACTGGGCACGAAAAACTTCCCACGACATAATACGCATGGTGGGTCTATGAAATATCTGTTGCAGGGTCTAGATACCCTTCTTATAAAATATGAGCGCCTTAAGCCAAGGCAACTTAGCCAACGGTTGACCATTACAAGCAAAAAGAGGTGACCACCAAATATTTTGTTGGTTAAGAGAGAGCCCATCTCAAAAACCAAAGCCAGCCCAATGGAGCCAGGGTTTGATAGCCTCCCAGGCTCGCTAGATACTTTTGGCCACAAATGTCCCAACAATCTGGACTAGTTCTTCCATGACTAGAAGGGTTTGAAAGCCAATCCCCTTCCAGGCGGGTCTATGGACAGGGAAGCCTGATTGAATACCATGCCTGAGAAGAATTTTCCAGGCCTCATCCCCAATAAGGGCACGAATAATTCATTTAACACACAAAGCAGTCCCTTGTCGTTGAATGGAGAGCAACCCAAGTCCTCCTGAATCTTTGGGAAGGCAATAGAATTCCCAAGCCACACGGTGAAACCCTTTGTGAGACTCGGAGGAGGCCCAAAGAAAATCTCTAAGCAATTTCTCAAGCTTACCATAGGCAGCTTTGGAAGGGGCCCAACAAGAAGAGTAGTAGACATGGCTGGCCGCCAAAAATTTGGAGCACACCTGGAATTTCCCTGCCAAAGAGAGGGGCTTGGTAATCCAATAAGCAAGCTTCTGCTCAACCCTGGAGAGCACAGCTTGCCAAAGGCTTGGTAATCCAATAAGCAAGCTTCTGCTCAACCCTGGAGAGCACAGCTTGCCAAAGTTCAGCTAGGGACACCGAAAAAGAAAAAGGAATGCCTAAAAACTAAAAAAATTCTCCTAGATCAATCAACTTTCAACCATATTGTTGCAACCAAGGAGGAGAAGGCAAGATGGACTGTCGGTAGCATAGAGTTTTGTGCCATTGAATGGCAGAACCAGAAGCAAGACAAAAGGTATTAAGGCACTCAAGGGCTACATCAATGGAATCTTCTTCTTCCAAAAGAGTGAGGAGTGAGTCATCTATAAAATGGCCATTAACCAGCTGAGCCTGAGAGTTGGGCAAAGAGATGCCCTTGACACGTTGTTGGGAAACCACATTGGCCAGGAGATAGCCAAAACCCTCAGCAGCAAGCACATACAAAGAGGGGGCAAGTGGGCACCCTTACCAAATGGAACGAAAGAGTCCAAAGGCAGAGGATTGACGGCCATTGATGGTGATGCAAGCCGAGGCATCCGCAAAGAGCATTCGAACTGATTGAATGAAGTTGGGCCCAAAACCCAAAGCTTGCAGCATAGCAAGAATAAAAGGCCATTCAATGCAGTCATAGGCCTTGGCAAAGTCAATTTTAATGAACATGACTTTCTGGTTTGAACGTATGGCCCATTCCATGCCTTCCCAAACAACAATAATATTATCTAGAATAAACCTGGATTTGATAAACCCAATTTGCTCTGGGCACACAATTTAAGGTAGAAGATGGCGGATCTTTAGAGCCAAAGCCTTGGCGATAATCTTGTAGGAGACATTGAGAAGCGTGTTAGGTCTCCAGATGCAAATGTCTTCCGGGTCACCAGACTTAGGTATGAATTTTATATTTCCTTTGTTAATTAAGTTATCTAGAGAATTAGCATGAAAAACCTCTAAGTAAACATGATGCAAATTGTGCCCAAAATAGTCCCACAGGGCCTTGTAGAATTCGCAAGGGAACCCATCAACCCCCAGGGCTTTGTAATCAGCCATGGAATGGACAACCTCTTTGAGATCATCAACTGTTAACAGTTGGTCACAAATTTTTTTCTGAGTTGAAGAAAGCTTATTTGGCACCACATCAAGGCAATCCTGAAGGGCTTGCACTGTCACACAGGCGTGGGTTCTTGTGCAATGAAGAATTGTTCATAATGACGCACAAAGGCCTAGAGAATGTCAGGAAGCTCAGAAAGCACATAAATTCCATCTTTTATTTTTTTAATGCCTAGGGATGAGTGTCTGGCACGTAGATCCAAAAAAAGCTCTTTAGAGGCACGATCACCAACTTTTAACCAATGTAACCAGGCATTGATTTGTGCACCTCTAGCAGCATAGTTGTCTACAACTTGTTTTTTGTGCCTTAATTCTGCCACCCTGACTTGCAATGATGGAGAAAAAGGGTTGGCCACCAAAGCCTCAGTAGTTGAGCGAAGGTCAACAGTGGTAGCCTCATAAGACCGCGGGAAAAAGATAGCCAGCTGATGCCCATAAATGCGTAGAAATCTAGTCGTGCGAGTGATAGCATCATTCCACCAATTAATCCAGCATGTATGATGAGCTGGCCTACACTCCAAATTCTAGACTCTGTGAATGTGGGCTAGGGTAGGCTTGTGGCAGAGTAAAGACGTGTTTAGAAAAAAATGAGTTTTACATGTGCGAGGTTGTCGAGTCTCCCATTCAATGTGAAAAGAAATGGGGAAGTGGTCTGACAAGGTCACATCCACTAACAGCTTAACTGGGAGAGAAGAGCTGTCAAAAGAGAAAAAAATTGAGCTGAGATCATGGCACGATCAAGGAACTTAAATATTCTATCAGAACCGGCTTTGTAATTACACCAAGCCAATATTGATCGCCCCAAAATGAGTAAGTGCAAGAAATGGCAACAAGAGCCAATAATAATGGAGATCAGAAATAGCCCCGGACTGTATTTATTAGTGGGCATGTCAAAGACCAAGCGTCTCCAAACTCTTCAAGCCAGCTGTCCATGAATCGTTTCTCTTCCTCTGAATGAAAGAAGGAATCGGATTTCGGAGAAATACCTCCGCTTTTCATGAACATATTCCCCTTCTTCCCTAGGAGGAGAAGGGCTGTGAGACCACCTTTGAGCTCCCATCACGGGAGAAGAAACATTCGGCTTAGTTAACATGACAACAGCAAGCTGAGGCATAGCCTTTGGCCTAGGTTGTTGCGGAACATAATCAGCTCCAATAGGAGCTTTCTTCCCCTTCAAAGAACATTTATATTTCAAAATTGTTGGATTTTAGCATAGTTAAGTAGTTTGTTTTTGCAGGATTTGTGAAAGGAGCTTCAACATACAAAGTTTATTCTAAGTTTCATATTTAGGTGCACATTGTTGTAATTTTCTAGTTTATTCAAGCATTTTGAATATAAACCAATTTTAATATTTTTTATGAAGTTTTATCTCATGTGTACAAATATTGATTAATTTTCTAGTTTAATTTGTGTGAAATCAACATTATAAATTTTAATTATTTCCATCAAAATAGTGTAGAAATCATTTAAGAAGTTCTAAAATATATTTTATATTAAATTTTGTTGGGTATATTTTAGATTTAAACACATGTATATAAAATTTATATTTAGAACTTTACAATGATATCAATGATATTGTCAACCTACAAAGTAAATGAAATTATTGTTATTATTCATTATTTTATTGCTCTTAGAATCATAAGAGAATTTTTTAGATTTCTAAAAAAAATACATTAATTGAAATTCAAAAGAGCCAAGATACGATGATGCAACTACAAAAGATCCAACATAATATGATCAATGTATTGGAGCAAAAATTACAATTGCAAACAAAAAGAGGAAATTAACAAAATCTTTGAGGAGTATCAAATGAATTCTAATGCTTTAAAAGCTACATTAAGTTTTGATAAGTACATAACTTTACTTGAAAAGGGTTCTCAAAATGGAAGAGGTAAGTATGACAATAAAAAAGAGTTTAAGCAGAAAGAGAAAAAATATAACCAAAGCTACAAGTTGTTAAGGAATAAATCATTGAGCATGAGCCAAAGAAAATGTTCTTATAGAAAGAAAAAAGTTTAAACTAAAGCCACAACAAGTTGTAAAAGTTGACGGTAAAAATTTCTTGATTAAAAATATATTCTAGTGATTTCTAATGAGATCTCACATCATAAAATTATTTGATGTAATGAATTCAATAAGAAGTCGGCATTTCATGATAAATAATTGGAGAAAATGTTCTAATGGTTTCAAATAATTTTCAAGGAACATCTATTAAGATTTTAAGCATTGAAAATATGAAGTCATTGTCATGTTAAAAAGGTCTACAAGACAACCATATTGATGAACATGAATTCATGGGGGTTTTAGGTGATTCTTATTTTATTAATATTTTTTAGTGAAAGGAGGTGAATATTTTAATTATTTTTTATTATAGCTCAAAAAAAAAAATAGCGCGACCCTTTGGTGAAGTGGTGGGGCTTCTTTCTTGTAGGTCCAACAACCAAGGTTCAAACCCCGCAGGTTCTTTCCCTACCATGTCAACAATTCAGACTGTTTGACCTTGGTGTTAAGGGGAGACCCTTTGGTGAAATGGTGGGGCTTCTTTCCTATAGATCCAACAACTAAAGGCTCATACCCTTAATATCATACAATTTTTTTCTTGCTTGTAGAGCCAACAACCAAGGTTCAAACCTCGCGGGGTTGCTCTGTACCGCGTCAACAATGGAGATGTTTACCCTCGTACTAAGGGGGGGCTCCTTAGTGAACTAGTGGGGCTTCTTTCCTGTAGTGCCAACAACCAAGGCCCAAACCTTAATATTTAAATTTTAAGGGGTGACCCTTTGGTGAAATGGTGGGGCTTCTTGCCTATAGAGCCAACAACCAAGGTTCAAACCTCGCGAGGTTGCTCTCTACCATGTCAACAATGAAATGTTTACCCTCATATTAAGAGGAGGCTCCTTGGTGAAGTGGTGGGGCTTCTTGCCTGTAGTGCCAATAACCAAGGTCCAAACCTTAATATTTAAATTTTAACAAGGGGAGATGGCATCAACGGCTTGGTGTTGGGGTGGATTTTCCTACAACCTGTAACTAGGTCATAGCTGCATGTTTCTCCCTCTCTGTGCATTTGTGTCAGTTGGTGTGGACCGGGCTTCTTTGTTTGCTATGGTGTTGGTGTGGGGTGTTTGAAGTGTCTGGGGGGTCTACTTCATTCTGTTCTACATCCTTTTATTCTACGTACTTTCCATTGTTTCTTCATTGATTGCTCAGGTGGGGTATTGGCGTCTATGTGTTTGGGCACTGATTTTCCTCCTTTCTTTTAGGTTGTGTGCTTGGTGGGGTTGGGTTTTATGCTCTCTTGTAAATGGATCTAGGAGTAGATTTGAGAGCCAAAGCGTCTATGGATTTTTGGACAATTGTTGGAGCGAATTCTTCTTCCTTCTCAATGAGGGTTTTTCAGAATAGTTTGTTCTCTAATGACTTGGGGAGCGGTGGGTTTGCTCTGGTGGGTGGACCTCGGATCCAAAAGATTAATGGCTTCATTGAATGAAGTAAAGAAAGGTTGGTGTTGGTGATTCAACTTGAATCAATTGCAGAGGACATAGAGTATTTTTTGAAAAATGCCTTAATTTGCAAATCTATGGGAATACAAGTTTCACTCCAATTTTTGGAGAAATGGGATCATATGAATTGGTCTCTCGAGGGTGAAATGGAAATAATGTTGTTGGTGAATAGTCATTTCATGGTGGTTTTCAATTGCATGGATGATCACAATAGAGTCTTTGAGGGCCTTACTTCCACAATCAAGTTGGCTTATTTATTAAACCCTGGCATGTTGGCTTTAACCCCTTAGAGGAACTTCTGAATCGTGTACCAATTTGGTGTGTCTTCCCTAATTTCTAATGGAGCGCTGGTGTAATGACATTTTTCACATGGTTGCTTTGACCCTAGGGAAACCAATGGGACCTTCTCAACAAACACATGATAGTAAGGTAATGAATTTTGCTTGAATCTGTGTTGAGATTGAGTTGAGTCACCCTCTTTTGAATTCTCTTGAAATTCATGTGGGGTCGTATTCTTGGGTGTAACAACTTGATTATGAGACTCTTCCTTTTTGGTGTTGTCTTTGTCATGAATATGGACATTTGCAGCATAGATACCCTCAAGCCAAATCCCTTGAACCTCAGGCTACTCAGCCTCTTAGTGACCCTCCCAAGGTTGATAAAGGCAAGGCCCCTATTCTAGGTGATGTTATAGGTGTCGAGGGGTTTATTCCTGTTAAGACTTGTAACATAAATCATGGTTAGAAAAGGACTTTTAAGGATCAAATGGAGAGTGGAACCTTTAATCACTTTGATGTTTTGGATGATCTCATTCAACAGGAGGTGAATTTGGGTTTGATGGCTTTGGATCAAGGTGCTTAAGAAATGGTTTAGAAGGGTTTTATTCTAGTTAACATTCATAATTCTCAGGAGGTGGATGCTTTGCAAATGGACACTGATCTTAGTTTGGTGGTTTCAGGGATGCCTAAGACCCGTATAGAGGTGAAGATGGGTGAGGGGGAGATTCTCAACCATTGGTGAAAGCAAGTTATGATTTGGTAAAAGGAAATAAGACTTCTCCCTCACTAGGAATTCTCTAGAAAGATCAAAGAAAAGGGGTTGTGGAGAAGTTCTCCAAGGCAGGGAGAAAGAAGGACTTAGAGAAAATCAAGATGATGGGGGAGACTTTGGTGGAGTCTGGATCTATCAAGATGTTGGGCTCTCATTTTTCTAACCCTCTGAAATGATCATCCTTTCATGGAATGTAAGGGGCTTAAATAGTGGCCCTCAAAAAAAGGTTGTTCATGATTTGGTGAGTATTCATTCTCCTGATGCTCTTTTTATTCAAGAGACTAAGTTGTCTATTGAGAGTATGGTTGGTCTAATGTCGAAGTTGTGGAGATGGGGTGAATGTCAGTGTATTGGAACTCATGGTAATGTTGGGGGTGTGGCTTGCTTATGGAACACTCTGAAGATTCATCCTCTTTGGTAGATGTCCTCTAAGTCATCTATCTTTGTACTTGTTTCAAGCTTGGAGATGGGGGAAACTATCCTTCTATCAAACATCTATGTGCCAACTGATTATCCTAGTAAGCAGTACTTGTGGTCTCATATCAATTTTATTTGGAGCCTTACTCCCTTTTTTCCTTGGATTATTGTTGGTGATTTCAATGCCATTGTTGAGTTAGATGAGAATAAGGGTGGTATTGCGAGGCTGGAGCCCTTGGCTTTCCTTCTTTGTGATAATATTTTTTCCTTGAATCTTGTTGATATCAAGCACCAGAATGGTTAATTTACTTGGAACAATAGGAGGGTGGGGGGGAATTGTATTGTAGAGAGACTTGACCATTTCTTGGTTTTCTATTTTTGGAATGGATTATTGTGGTCTACAAGCTTTGAGATTCTAGATTGGAGGTGCTCAGATCACTGGCCTATTGAATTATCTTCTACTTCAGCTCATGTTTCTCATTCACCCTCTTTCAAGTTCTAGCTTATGTGGTTAAGGATCCTTCTTTGCAGGAGTATGTGGCTGAATGGTGGCAAATGGGGAGACCCGCTCATGGCACTGTGATGTATTCTTTTGCTAAAAGGTTGCAATATATGAAGTACCAGCTCAAACAATGGAACATGCAATGTTTTGGAAATATTTTTCATGCTAAGATTGATGCTCAAGCTAACTTGGATGTCATTACCTGGGAGATAAGGGAGTTGGGTCTTTCAAAAAATTTACTCGAGGATGAGGTGAGGGCTTTGAAAGCTCTAGAAGAGTGTGAGTTGTGAGAGGAAATCTATTGGAAACAAAAGGCTCGTGTTGAGTGGTTACAAGAAGGGGACAAAAACACTGCTTTTTTTTAATGAAAGCTAAGAGACATGGTAACTCTATTTTTGTTATGGTAAATGATAGGGGTGAACAGTTATCTTCTTTGCATGATATGTTTAGAGAAGCTTCAAAATTCTTTATTGCCTTATTTTTGGAGGATTCATGAGATGTTTTGGCAAAAGAAAACCAAGTTTTGTCTTGTATTCCTTCCTTGGTTACTAGGGAGATGAATGAGCATCTGTTGGGCTACATTTCACTGGATGAATTGGAGGCTATTGTTTTTCAAATGAGGAAAGGGAAAGCACCGAGCCCTAATGGCTTTCCAGTTGAATTCCTTTAGGAATTTTGGGATATCATTAAGTTGGACCTATTGGAGTTGGTTCGTGAGTCTCAGAGGAATAAGCAGATATTAAGGGCTTTGAACTCTACCTTCCTGGCTCTCATTCCCAGATGTGAGGGGGCGGATTGGTTGAGCCAATTTTGGTCTATTTCCCTCTACAATGTTGTGTATAAAATCATTTCTAAGTTGATAGATAAAAGGTTGAAGCGATGGTTTAGATCGATTATCTTTGAGGAAAAGAGTAGCTTCATGGCAGATCGAAGAATCCTGGATGGAGTGGTCATTGCTACTGAAACTATTCATTCTATGGTGTCCTCCAAAGATAAGGCTATGTTCATCAAGCTAGATATGGCAAAGGCCTATGATAGAGTTAAGTGGTATTTCTTGCATAAAGTTGTTATTGCCTTTTGTTTTGCTAATGAATGGGTACAGTGGGTTATGTGTTGTGTTACATCCACTTCTTTTTTGGTGTTGATAAATGGTGAGCCTTCTCCTCTTTTTGGTGCTTCTAGGGGCCTTCGACAAGGGGATCCTCTTTCTCCTTATTTATTTATTATCCTTGCTGAAGGTTTGGTAAGATTGTTAAAGTGTAATGTGGAGTTGGGTCTTCTTCAAGTTTGGGGGTGGGGAAATGGTTTTCCTCCTCAATCTTACTTGCAATTTGTGGATGATACTATTTTGATGGGTCTAGCTAAGGTCAGAGAGGCCACTAATTTGCGTAAGGCCTTGGATACTTATCTTGCTACTTTTGGTCAAAAGATCAATGAAGATAAATCTTCCATTTTTTTCTTTAATACACCACAACCCATTTAGCAGAGGATTGATCATATTTTTTAGGTTTCAGATTGGTTCTCTCCTTTAACCTATCTTGGAATTCCTATTTCTTCTGGTGTACTTTCTAGGGGATCTTGGTAGAATATTTTGGACAAGTTTCATGTGAAGGTTAACCATTGGAATCATAGATGGTTGTCCTTTGTTGGGCATGTTCAGCTGCTTAAATCTATGGTGTAGGATCTTCCCATCTATAGGTGTATACTCCAGACGGCTCTGGTTGGGTTTGTCAAGGACTTGGATTCTTTGGCTAGATAGTTCTTATGGGCAGGTATTTGGTCTTCTTTTAAGTGGAGCCTTGTGAAGTGGGATACTGTGTGCAACCCAAAGCAGTTTGGGGTTTTGGGATTGAGGCTGTCATCTTTGGCTAGATTGGCATTGGCTGCAAAGCTTTATTGGAGGTGGTGCTTAAAATAAGATCATATTTGGGCCAGGATTTTATCTCACAAGTACCCATCTTGATGGATAGGGGTCGCTACTATCACAATTCCCTAATCATTTAATCTTTATTAGTCAACCCAGGGTGTCTAAATCTATCTATGGTAAGAGTTGGATCAATTTTGGGGGTGGTTTGTTGTGGTTCTGCCTTATCAGGAGTGGTTTACAATTGCTTCTTCCTTACCAAAAGCGGCTCTACGCTACCTTATGCTAGTCTTCTAACTTGCTCTTATTCTAAAGCTTTGAATCAGAATTACTTTAAAATAGAAAACGTACAGAGATAGGTCATATTCCAAGCTAAGTTGAATGGTGAGGACTGGATGATTAACTTAATCTAATTGCAAGAAAATAAGAATCTAACATTTACTCAAATTCAAGATCTAGAATTTAAATATAACTTTAAAAACAAACTACTCCAATCCTCATTCGTTCAATTTGACAAGTAATAATTTCTACTCTACTCATATTCCATTAAAAACATGGTCATTTATCAATGTTGAACTAGTTATCTAATCTGCAATATAGTTAACTGGAAAATAACATGAAAGGACTCTATTTATTTAATTAACACAGTAATCGATCTAAGATTTAATTAACACACTAATCGATCTAAGATTGCAATTAAATGCTTGAGATCTATTCTAACATTCAATTTGTAAAACCATTCCAAGAATAAAGATGAAGTTTTAAATAAATCAAGATCAGCTGTAAACTCAACAGAATCACCTTCCTTCACTAGAGCGGGCCCTGCTCTACCTCTGGAAGGATCCAACATAGAATTTGGATCAACTTCTTTTTATTTTCATCAAATGTGCCCAGAGAGGGGTGAATTACAAATTGTTTCAACTGGAAATTGAAAAGCAGAGAAAAACTTGAAATCAAAAACTAAGATAATCTAATAATCAACTAACTTGAGATTGGATACATATATCTGTCTCTTATTTTAAAATAGGGAAAAGTGGGAAATTAAACTAGCTCTAGTCTATTAAAGATATCTTGGAGCACAGGGGGAAACATTCGTGAAGATCTTGCAACAATATTCAATTAACATTGAACAAAACTTCAGAGCCAAAACATGTGCTTAGCTGGAACTGCTGCTTGGTTGACAGGTAACTTGGTCAAGGATGTTGAGTTGTAAAAGGTTAGTTGCCAATCTCATTTTGAATGGGAAATAGTTAGCACTTGACATTGATAAGTAAATGCTTCTTCTAGTTATGCATTAAATACACACCATCATGAAACAATCACACATTAAATATCATTTTAATCATGCATTTAACAAAAATAAGCATTCAAAACATTTATATTCTAAGTTCGTATGCATAATTAAGTTCATATTTGAAGTATATAAAAGGTAATATCATAAGTTCTTAAGCCAAACTTAAATTATTAAGTGTTAATATTGCAATGATGGATATGGGTCATTGCCTTCTTTTCATTTCCTCTTTTAACCCATGAATGATTTGTGTCTTGTTGGACCTGTGGCTTTAGATTTTCCATTTCGGCTTCATATTTTGATATTTCCTCATCCCTTTGTTTTAACTTCATTTCGAGTATCATATTTTGCATCATGTATTCTTGTATTTCTTTTTCTAATCTTGATAATTGCAATGCAATTTGAATTTGTGCTTCTTCCTCTTTTCTCCAATTTAAACCACTATCTATTTCTTTTGGCTATTCTAAAAGCTATTTTATTTCTCTGTGAACAAACACTTCTTCCATTTGTTCAGTAAATTGAGTTGGGGAATTGACAATATTAGGAATTTTAACTTCAATTTATTTTTCTTCTAAAGGGGATTTTTGAGTTGCAGAAGGGTTTTCTCCATGAATACTAGGGCTTGGAATAAACGATTCCTTAGCAGGGGAACTAAAAAATAACTCTAGGGAGTTGTCCTTTGGTGATTGAGAATATTCATTTTCTTTCTCAACCTCCTCTACCTCAGATTCTTCAATTTGAACTATGGGAGGAGATTTATGAGCTTTTCTCTTCCCTCTTTTTAATTTCTTTCCTCCCTCAAATTTTTCAAAATTTTCAGCCTACTTTCTCTTTTCCAATTTCTTATCTTTTCTAATCTCTTTTTCCTTTTTAGGGCTTTCTTTCTCAGTTTCAATTTCTTTTGAAGTTTTGATCTCCCTTACTTTCCTTTTCTTGGAAGGCGTTGATTCTTCAGGGTCTTGTTTTCTAAGCCTTCCTATAGATTTTTCCCTAGTTTCTTTTGAATTCATTCCCTTCTCTATTTTTAAAGTTTTAGTCATGGGCGTTTCATACTTCCCTAAACCCTCACCCTCAACATTCATTAGAAATTGTATTAAACCATGAGGCATAATTCTACTTTCTTTCTCTTTACATCTCATTGCCATGTCACTAATTTGTGAAAACAAGAATGCAGGAAAATTTACCCTTACCTCAGTTTTAGTTTGTCCATAGAAAACATGAATCAATAACTGCAAATCTAGCCCCAACATCGAAGCATACTGATCCTCACAAGTGAAATATTTCATCAAGTAGTGCACTATTAAAGACCAAGGCTCCTGAAGACTCCCTCTTTCAATACCCTTATTTTTCCCTTTGTGAACTTGAAAAACGAGCTGAGGTTCTGGGTCAACATGAAAAATTTGTAGAAGCTCCTTCAAATCATGTTGACCTCTTTTAACAATTTTTCCTTTGGTTGGAATTCCAAACAATGCGCTAATTATAGCTTTGGTTACTGGAATAGTTTCTCCTCTCACAATAGTGAAGCTAAGGTGGAAATTCTTTACAAATTCCTAAATGATGTCCCATTCATACCCTTCATATTTGAGTATAAGGTCGAGCCATCCTAATTGCTATAACCATCCCCTTGTTTCATTACCCAAAATTGATTTTTTTGGCTCGACCATTTTCTTGTATCCCATTTTCAATGTTTGGAGACGTTGAGAAATTCAGAAACAATCTTCAGTTAGGAGAAAATGCAAAAAAACTATTTTGTAGGAATGACAACGGGGCTTTTTCTTTTTGCTGAATAAATTTGAAATAGCTTATAATTGTTTCTTGACATTAAATATCATTTACTTGACATTATGTTCAGTTTGAACCAGAGTATATAGTTGTGCATACTAAAATAGTTTCTCCTCTCATGACAGTGAAGCTAAGGTGGAAATTCTTTACAAATTCTTGAATGATGCCTCATTCATACCCTTTATATTCTTTTCATGTCATTATTTCCTTTGATGTTGAATTATTTATGTTTGATGTAAAGCTTCCATTCTCATTTCATCTAGCCTGTTCAACTGCATCACTCTATTTTTTTGTGCCCCAGTTAGATCTATACCCAATTTTAAATATGTTCTAAGTGTCTCAAGTTCAAATTTTATAGGAAGAATAGGTGTATTCCCATAAACTAACTCATATGGAGAAAACCTTGTGGTTGTTTTTGATGTTTTGTTGTATGCCCAAATAGCTTGACTTTCCCTTATGCTCAACTTGTAGAGCTCTTCTATATAGGCTTGCACATCCATCTCCTTCTACTTGAGATTTTGAAGCCTCTTAAACAATTGGATGGTGTAGTCACTAGGAAGGAATTTTTCCTTGAGTTTAGCTACCATCCTATCCCAAGAGGTGATTTTAGGCTTCCACTTCTTTCTTCTTTCACTTTGTACATAATCCCACCAAAGCAAAGTGTGGCCCTTCAACTTTGTCTTGGCCAATTTCACCCGTTGATCTTCTGGTACATCTTCATAGTCAAAGTAGTTATCCAATGCTCCTATCCAATCTAGG
>VDFB02168118.1:61646810-61681719 GCA_007258455.2 Sequoia sempervirens
CCCTACATGTATGTGTCTGAGGTAGGAATAGGTTCAAACCCCAAGGTATGACTCAGAGTTTTGGAGGACCCCAATCAACAAAAGGCTATTCAACCACCTTTGTAAATTCCGTCGGTTTAATCAAAGAATATTTAACAGTAACCAACCTATGAAAAACAAGTCCTTTGGGAACCACTAAATCCTTGAGACACAATCTATGTGGACTAAACCCTTGAGATACAATCTATCTTGTATTTTCCACGGGGACTGTCAATAACAATCTACATATAAAGTCCAGAATCTGGAAAACAATGCACCCAGATATACTAAAAATAATGCATTTGTAAGATAAATTGTAAGACCAAAACACCAGCCATCCTTTACTCTGCTTTGGCGGTGTCGTCTTAGAAGCTTCATTCATCTTTTCTCTTAAATCTTATTTCTTTTACTGTCATGTAATTAGTGACAACTTTAACTTGAATACATCCTCCTTTGCACATGGTAGATCTACCAAGAAGAACTCAAGTGAGTAGTGTGTATCCCTATCAGGGAAATTCTCTATGGACGGGTTTTGAGCTCAAACATCTTAACAAGTGTGGATTAACATTTCAGCTCTGAGCCTCACCATTTAAAAGTCAATTCAGTAAATGCACAACTACTCTTAATCTTTTGGGTGAGTTGCCAAGCAGGTCTCCTTCCTGTTACACTTGAGGTCCTTTTTTTAATGGAAACAACTGGATTACATAGATATCAGCATCTCTGCCATTATATTAATTGGATTACAACATGATGTGTAAGCATACATCTAAACCAGAAGCCATCGTTTGATTAAACTGCAATGAACAGGGGAGATTAGTCCTTCAAAGTCACCCAAGGATCAAACCTGTCCCAATCATACCTCCAGGGCTTTGTGGATGGCATAATCAAGAAATATAACATTATCCTCACCAATTGATCTACAACCCCTTGGTACACTTGGGTTATTCAGTATTTTACTTCAGCTGAAAATTCAGCCACCTCAGCATATTTCCATTGGATTAATTTTTGTTGAAAGCTACCTCCCCTGCTACATCCCACCAACTCCATTAACACAGAGAGACCATCTATTATTGGGTACACCCACAGATTTGAGCCCCATTTTACTGCTAATCCACTATGATAGTCCAACTAACCACAGCTACTACCATGTTACTCAAACATTGCTGGTGTCATACCTCATTAGGTTGTAGCTGTTCTTCATTTGGTGCCCTAATTTGAAGAAGTCAAGAAAGTGGCATATCCTTGTGATAGTTTTCACTCCACATTAATAATCTTGTCTCCTTCATAAAGATTTACTTTCTTTGGGTGGAATTCAAATTTTCCTCTAGGGATTGAAGTCTTAACAAGATCATAATAAAGCTATTTTCAGTTTGAAAACCGAAAGCTAAACTTATGTCTATGAGCTCCTTTCTTTCAAATCATACTCATAGTTTAAAAAGTATGCAAAGGAATATAACTGACCTCAATAAACCAATCATATAAGGAAATGAAGAGAGGCTTCCCAAATAAATCAGACACTGCCCCCTCAGCAATTGGCATTGATCCAATTCGACTCCCACTCAAAAAATTTGTCAGATAATTACTCGCATTGTCAAACAGTGTTCTCTTTGATTTCCTGCCCTCTGTCCTGCTTTCAGTACTCACCTCACACCTGCAAACAGAAATTAAATCCAATCTCAAATTCACAAAAATAAAAAATGAAAGCAGTTGTCATTTCCTTGTAAGCTGAATACACCCTACAAACAAAGAATCTGTAAGGTGCTTAACTCAAACAAATTAGAAACTAAATCTATTTCAGATTACAGCAGATATTTGCAGTCATAAACTAGTTTGTGCTGAATCCATGTGGTGTGTAACTTAAATGAATTAGAACAATGAAAAACATACAATTCCCTTTAACCTGATAACTATACAGTTAGATTCGCTACAAGTACAAAATATGTTACTTCATCCTGAAACCTTCCCATGGCAATGCTAGGCAAAGTGAGGTTCTCTGCTGTCTCATTTGAGCTACCAGCCCCTTTGAGGTTCAGAGTGAGATTTGTTTTTCTTCCAATCTCCCTCAAGCCACATTTCGAGGTTTGGCATCCTGGTCTATTTCTGACACCATGTTATTTTCAATGGACCAGCTAGAAATTAAACCTAGGACATTTCCATGAGTATACTCAACATGCTGGGGTGCTGCCCCTTAAGCTACTTACACATCTGATTCCTCATGCAGAATGTTTTTCATGGCACAATAACCTGCTACACATAGGACCTGTGAGCTATATAACTTTAATAAAGTGGAAGAAGAAACAAGTTTTCTCTTCACCTCCATGCAATACAACGATACCAGACATCTATTAAATAAATATTTGCAGTCATAGCCTACCTAACCTATGAAATTTCAAGTGAAGACAATCCGGCAAAACTTCACAAATTATTTCAAAATTAGATACCATGTACACAATCCCATCAACAAGTATGTTAACTAATATCATCTCTCATTAAATGCTAATAAATCTTTGCAACAAATTTCCTTTTCGCCTTCTTTCTATATAGCAGAGGCACAGTTCCCTTCGTCCCGAAATGTAAAAATAACTAAATAAGACAACGAAAAAAAATTACCAGAAATTTCAGCTTTCAGAATTCTGTCCTGGATGACCCCAACTGATGTCCATTATAAAATAAAGAATACTTATGCTAACAAGCAGAAGAATAAACACATTTTCCTTCTAACATAACGCTGTACAAATTATATTAGGCAAACAAGGCAAATATTTACAGAAAAGATCAGTAGATAAACAATCATATCCCGGCGGTAAGAGAAAGGATTCAAATAACACTTTGGGAAGTGCAATTCTCTACAAAAAACCATATAAAGAATCTTCTAAACAACTAAGCGTACACTAAAAGCTTCCACATAACCATATTGGCCTAATAAAAAACCATCTTATCTCATTTCTTACCAAAATCCTAATAAATCTATAATGGCATACATCTGCTATTTTAAATAAATTGAAGTACCTTGGGGGAAATAATCTTCTGGGTAATCTTGGTACTTGAATGGTATTGGCACTGTGGGCAAGAGAGATATTTGGGTAGCCAATAAATGAATTATTGAGTGAATTAATTGCAGGGTTATTGAGCATCGCCATGGCTATTTGTTACAAATAAAACGGAAATGTGGTCTTCTGGTTTTCAGTGTGCCTGTCTACTTTAGCCTTTCTTTCTTGACATGATTGGTAGATTTTTCATGGATTATTGGCACGCCGAATAATGTAGATCAAGATAATGGTGTGTCCACTACTTGTCTACTATATTTTACTTCTATTCATTTTATTTTTTGACGTTCAACGGTCAGGCTGATAAAAAAGCTTAGTAAGTAAAAGTTTCTGCGAGAGATTTTTTTTGTTCAAATTCTTAATTGCATGGAAAATTGTAATGTTTTATTTTTAATTAATTTAATTCATGGGGAAAATTGTTAGGGAAATAAATTTAATTAAAATTATTTATTTGAATTTCAATTAATTATTTTTAAATTTTTGATAGAAAGGTATAAGTAATTAATAAAATATTATTTAAATGTAATTTTTCAAAGTAGAATTAATAGAGATGGGACAAATTATTTGGCATTTTTTTAATGATAATTTTTTTGGTAGTTCATAAATGAACAGTTATAATTGGTAATTTTGGTAAATAATAGGAATTAAAGAATTGAAAATTAATGGAGAGTTATAAAATGTTGATTTGGAAAGACAATTTCCATTATCATATATTTCATGATAAGTTTTTATGACATTTGTAAGTGGGTGTAAGAAAAGCATATTTGACTAGTTAAATATAGTTGGATGTAAGAGGACGTTGTGTTAAATCTTTTAGTGGACCTCTATGGAGGAGAGTATTGAAATATTTTATTATTTTTAATATTTTTGGGTAATATTAGACATTGGGATTTGTGCTCCAACTTTTATATAAGTTAAGCATTTATTTAGTTGACATCTTTTGTTGATTTATCATTTTTTTTCAATTTGAACACTTGTGTTCAACTATAGGATTTAAGGTTGAAACCCCTTAGATTTTGGAGATTAGAGAACAAAAACCTTTTGGTTTCTAAGGGTAATCTCATACAAAGGTTACATTTATATTTTTTTGATGAATAGGCAGCTATCTATATTAATTAAAGATAAAGATACATATTCACAAAAAAAGATGGGTGGTAAAAAGGCACACCCCGAGGGTCATATGGGCAGCGCCCAGAAAAACCAAAAGATCACATGGGCCAAGCCCGAAAGTCCAAGATTACAAAACAATTAAAAAAGGCCATTAAGCGGCCAGAGCAGTGTCAGCAGATCCAAGAGGGTCTTTGTCATCCATATGCTTCCCCCATACATCAGCGAGGTTTGGAGTGACGTCAGGAGGAGGACCCCAACTATCATCATCTTTTTTCTCTTTATCTTCTTCTTCACGTCGGGGCGAGATTGCAAGCGCTAGACACAGAAAACTTTTACCAATAGCTGGCCAACCAGAGCCAAAAGCAGGAGGGTCATCTGAGGGCCACTCAAAACCGCCACCGCCGCTCCCCGAAGCACCGCCAGAAGGCCACCCTTCGCTAGCCCGCAGCGGAGGAGAACTGTTTCACCGAAGTGGCAGAGCAATTCCATCGGCTGAGGCCTGAGCTGGTGCAGCTTACCCATGGTTTTTACCTCGAAATGTAATACTCGTACCATGTAAAGAGGTGGGAAAAGCAGGGACTCGGGCAACAATACAAGGGGCACTACCCCAGTGATCCAAGAAAACTTGAAGTGAGCAACTTCAAGTGCAACTTTGTTAGCTTGCACCTAAACCTGTAGAAGCACATTAGAACAAATAATAGCTTTAGCATACAAAGATACATGAATATCCATTTGAGTATGTGAAAATATGCAAGCATTTATGTCTTTCCAAATATTGAAGAGAATTTCCACCTTGAAAGTGTGACAAAGCTGGGTGAATTTTGCAGGAAATATGGGAGAATCTCCCAGCAACACCATATGCCAAGAGAAAGGCTTAGGCCTAAAGTGCCGAAAAAAGTCATGAATCCAAGTCCAAAGCTGCTGGGCTCTGGGAAAAAACCAAAAAAGATGATTAATATTCTCAGCTTGCCCACAAAAAGGGCTATGAGGGTCTTGGACCCCCAGGTGAACAAGCCGAGAACCCATAGGCAAGCCTTGGAAAAGAATACACCAAGCAAAGTGGGCAAGTTTTGGCTCAACACTTGCAGACCAAGTGGCAACAAATCTTTTATGCCAGACATGAGCGGGGGATTGAAGAAGCCACCTCTAGTTCAAACTCTGAATCATAGGAAAGTGTGGTGAAAGCCACCTATAACCAAGCTGAGGCTTGTAGTTCCTGAAAGGGGTGTCTGGATACCACTTCCAGTCTTTCCACCAAGGTTCGATCCCATGAATTCCAACCTTATGAAACATTTATGCAGGAATAGCATTCACTAGACCATCATAAGTAGCACGGTCCTGGTTATGAAGCCTGTACTGGGCACGAAAAACTTCCCACGACATAATACGCATGGTGGGTCTATGAAATATCTGTTGCAGGGTCTAGATACCCTTCTTATAAAATATGAGCGCCTTAAGCCAAGGCAACTTAGCCAACGGTTGACCATTACAAGCAAAAAGAGGTGACCACCAAATATTTTGTTGGTTAAGAGAGAGCCCATCTCAAAAACCAAAGCCAGCCCAATGGAGCCAGGGTTTGATAGCCTCCCAGGCTCGCTAGATACTTTTGGCCACAAATGTCCCAACAATCTGGACTAGTTCTTCCATGACTAGAAGGGTTTGAAAGCCAATCCCCTTCCAGGCGGGTCTATGGACAGGGAAGCCTGATTGAATACCATGCCTGAGAAGAATTTTCCAGGCCTCATCCCCAATAAGGGCACGAATAATTCATTTAACACACAAAGCAGTCCCTTGTCGTTGAATGGAGAGCAACCCAAGTCCTCCTGAATCTTTGGGAAGGCAATAGAATTCCCAAGCCACACGGTGAAACCCTTTGTGAGACTCGGAGGAGGCCCAAAGAAAATCTCTAAGCAATTTCTCAAGCTTACCATAGGCAGCTTTGGAAGGGGCCCAACAAGAAGAGTAGTAGACATGGCTGGCCGCCAAAAATTTGGAGCACACCTGGAATTTCCCTGCCAAAGAGAGGGGCTTGGTAATCCAATAAGCAAGCTTCTGCTCAACCCTGGAGAGCACAGCTTGCCAAAGTTCAGCTAGGGACACCGAAAAAGAAAAAGGAATGCCTAAAAACTAAAAAAATTCTCCTAGATCAATCAACTTTCAACCATATTGTTGCAACCAAGGAGGAGAAGGCAAGATGGACTGTCGGTAGCATAGAGTTTTGTGCCATTGAATGGCAGAACCAGAAGCAAGACAAAAGGTATTAAGGCACTCAAGGGCTACATCAATGGAATCTTCTTCTTCCAAAAGAGTGAGGAGTGAGTCATCTATAAAATGGCCATTAACCAGCTGAGCCTGAGAGTTGGGCAAAGAGATGCCCTTGACACGTTGTTGGGAAACCACATTGGCCAGGAGATAGCCAAAACCCTCAGCAGCAAGCACATACAAAGAGGGGGCAAGTGGGCACCCTTACCAAATGGAACGAAAGAGTCCAAAGGCAGAGGATTGACGGCCATTGATGGTGATGCAAGCCGAGGCATCCGCAAAGAGCATTCGAACTGATTGAATGAAGTTGGGCCCAAAACCCAAAGCTTGCAGCATAGCAAGAATAAAAGGCCATTCAATGCAGTCATAGGCCTTGGCAAAGTCAATTTTAATGAACATGACTTTCTGGTTTGAACGTATGGCCCATTCCATGCCTTCCCAAACAACAATAATATTATCTAGAATAAACCTGGATTTGATAAACCCAATTTGCTCTGGGCACACAATTTAAGGTAGAAGATGGCGGATCTTTAGAGCCAAAGCCTTGGCGATAATCTTGTAGGAGACATTGAGAAGCGTGTTAGGTCTCCAGATGCAAATGTCTTCCGGGTCACCAGACTTAGGTATGAATTTTATATTTCCTTTGTTAATTAAGTTATCTAGAGAATTAGCATGAAAAACCTCTAAGTAAACATGATGCAAATTGTGCCCAAAATAGTCCCACAGGGCCTTGTAGAATTCGCAAGGGAACCCATCAACCCCCAGGGCTTTGTAATCAGCCATGGAATGGACAACCTCTTTGAGATCATCAACTGTTAACAGTTGGTCACAAATTTTTTTCTGAGTTGAAGAAAGCTTATTTGGCACCACATCAAGGCAATCCTGAAGGGCTTGCACTGTCACACAGGCGTGGGTTCTTGTGCAATGAAGAATTGTTCATAATGACGCACAAAGGCCTAGAGAATGTCAGGAAGCTCAGAAAGCACATAAATTCCATCTTTTATTTTTTTAATGCCTAGGGATGAGTGTCTGGCACGTAGATCCAAAAAAAGCTCTTTAGAGGCACGATCACCAACTTTTAACCAATGTAACCAGGCATTGATTTGTGCACCTCTAGCAGCATAGTTGTCTACAACTTGTTTTTTGTGCCTTAATTCTGCCACCCTGACTTGCAATGATGGAGAAAAAGGGTTGGCCACCAAAGCCTCAGTAGTTGAGCGAAGGTCAACAGTGGTAGCCTCATAAGACCGCGGGAAAAAGATAGCCAGCTGATGCCCATAAATGCGTAGAAATCTAGTCGTGCGAGTGATAGCATCATTCCACCAATTAATCCAGCATGTATGATGAGCTGGCCTACACTCCAAATTCTAGACTCTGTGAATGTGGGCTAGGGTAGGCTTGTGGCAGAGTAAAGACGTGTTTAGAAAAAAATGAGTTTTACATGTGCGAGGTTGTCGAGTCTCCCATTCAATGTGAAAAGAAATGGGGAAGTGGTCTGACAAGGTCACATCCACTAACAGCTTAACTGGGAGAGAAGAGCTGTCAAAAGAGAAAAAAATTGAGCTGAGATCATGGCACGATCAAGGAACTTAAATATTCTATCAGAACCGGCTTTGTAATTACACCAAGTGTGCCAAAGAGAATGAGAATGGCAACGGCCAATATTGGGATCAAAAAGCCCCAATTTATTGTGCATGTAAAACCACGTCTCCCTTTCGCCAGCTGTCCATGAATCGTTTCTCTTCTCTGAATGAAGAGGAATCGGGTTTCGAAAATATGGAGGAGTTCCATTCATGAACATATTCCCCTTCTTCCCTAGGAGGAGAAGGGTTGTGAGACCACCTTTGAGCTCCCATCACGGGAGAAGAAACATTTAGCTTAGTTAACATGACAACAGCAAGCTGAGGCATAGCCTTTGGCCTAGGTTGTTGCGGAACATAATCAGCTCCAATAGGAGCTTCCTTCCCCTTCAAAGAACATTTATATTTCAAAATTGTTGGATTTTAGCATAGTTAAGTAGTTTGTTTTTGCAGGATTTGTGAAAGGAGCTTCAACATACAAAGTTTATTCTAAGTTTCATATTTAGGTGCACATTGTTGTAATTTTCTAGTTTATTCAACCATTTTGAATATAAACCAATTTTAATATTTTTTATGAAGTTTTATCTCATGTGTACAAATATTGATTAATTTTCTAGTTTAATTTGTGTGAAATCAACATTATAAATTTTAATTATTTCCATCAAAATAGTGTAGAAATCATTTAAGAAGTTCTAAAATATATTTTATATTAAATTTTGTTGGGTATATTTTAGATTTAAACACATGTATATAAAATTTATATTTAGAACTTTACAATGATATCAATGATATTGTCAACCTACAAAGTAAATGAAATTATTGTTATTATTCATTATTTTATTGCTCTTAGAATCATAAGAGAATTTTTTAGATTTCTAAAAAAAATACATTAATTGAAATTCAAAAGAGCCAAGATACGATGATGCAACTACAAAAGATCCAACATAATATGATCAATGTATTGGAGCAAAAATTACAATTGCAAACAAAAAGAGGAAATTAACAAAATCTTTGAGGAGTATCAAATGAATTCTAATGCTTTAAAAGCTACATTAAGTTTTGATAAGTACATAACTTTACTTGAAAAGGGTTCTCAAAATGGAAGAGGTAAGTATGACAATAAAAAAGAGTTTAAGCAGAAAGAGAAAAAATATAACCAAAGCTACAAGTTGTTAAGGAATAAATCATTGAGCATGAGCCAAAGAAAATGTTCTTATAGAAAGAAAAAAGTTTAAACTAAAGCCACAACAAGTTGTAAAAGTTGACGGTAAAAATTTCTTGATTAAAAATATATTCTAGTGATTTCTAATGAGATCTCACATCATAAAATTATTTGATGTAATGAATTCAATAAGAAGTCGGCATTTCATGATAAATAATTGGAGAAAATGTTCTAATGGTTTCAAATAATTTTCAAGGAACATCTATTAAGATTTTAAGCATTGAAAATATGAAGTCATTGTCATGTTAAAAAGGTCTACAAGACAACCATATTGATGAACATGAATTCATGGGGGTTTTAGGTGATTCTTATTTTATTAATATTTTTTAGTGAAAGGAGGTGAATATTTTAATTATTTTTTATTATAGCTCAAAAAAAAAAATAGCGCGACCCTTTGGTGAAGTGGTGGGGCTTCTTTCTTGTAGGTCCAACAACCAAGGTTCAAACCCCGCAGGTTCTTTCCCTACCATGTCAACAATTCAGACTGTTTGACCTTGGTGTTAAGGGGAGACCCTTTGGTGAAATGGTGGGGCTTCTTTCCTATAGATCCAACAACTAAAGGCTCATACCCTTAATATCATACAATTTTTTTCTTGCTTGTAGAGCCAACAACCAAGGTTCAAACCTCGCGGGGTTGCTCTGTACCGCGTCAACAATGGAGATGTTTACCCTCGTACTAAGGGGGGGCTCCTTAGTGAACTAGTGGGGCTTCTTTCCTGTAGTGCCAACAACCAAGGCCCAAACCTTAATATTTAAATTTTAAGGGGTGACCCTTTGGTGAAATGGTGGGGCTTCTTGCCTATAGAGCCAACAACCAAGGTTCAAACCTCGCGAGGTTGCTCTCTACCATGTCAACAATGAAGATGTTTACCCTCATATTAAGAGGAGGCTCCTTGGTGAAGTGGTGGGGCTTCTTGCCTGTGGTGCCAATAACCAAGGTCCAAACCTTAATATTTAAATTTTAACAAGGGGAGATGGCATCAACAGCTTGGTGTTGGGGTGGGTTTTCCCACGACCTATAACTAGGTCATAGTTGCATGTTGCTCCTTCTCTGTGCATGTGTGTCAGCTGGTGTGGACCAGGCTTATTTGTTTGCTATGGTGCTGGTGTGGGGTGTTTGAAGTGTCTGGGGGGTCTGCTTCATTCTGTTCTACATTCTTTTCTTCTATGTACTTTCCATTGTTTCTTCATTGATTGCTCA
This sequence comes from Sequoia sempervirens, assembly GCA_007258455.2. NCBI lineage: Eukaryota > Viridiplantae > Streptophyta > Pinopsida > Cupressales > Cupressaceae > Sequoia > Sequoia sempervirens. Next base: position 61,657,251 of record VDFB02168118.1, read on the forward strand.
GGTGGGGTATTGGCGTCTATGTGTTTGGGCACTGATTTTCCTCCTTTCTTTCAGGTTGTGTGCTTGGTGGCGTTGGGTTGTATTCTCTCTTAGCAATGGATCTGGGAGTAGCTTCGAGAGCCAAAGTGTCTATGGATTTTCAGATGATTGTTGGAGCGAATTCTTCTTCCTTCTCAATGAGGGTTTTTCATAATAGTTTGTTCTCTAATGACTTGGGGAGCGATGGGTTTGCTCCGGCGGGTGGACCTCAGATCCCAAATATTAATTGCTTCCTTGAACGAAGTAAAGAAAGGTCAATGTTGGTGATTCAACTTGAATCAATTGCGGAGGACATAGAGTATTCTTTGAAACATGCCTTAATCTACAAATTTATGGGAATACAGGTTTCGCTCCAATTTTTGGAGAAATGGGATCATATGAATTGGTCTCCCGAGGGTGAAATGGAAATAATGTTGTTGGTGAACAGTTATTTCATGGTGGTTTTCAATTGCATGAATGATCAGAATAGAGTCTTTGAGGGTGGGCCTTACTTCCACAATCAAGTTGCCTTATTTATTAAACCCTGGCATGCTGGCTTTAACCCCTCAGAGGAACTTCTGAATCGTGTACCAGTTTGGGTGCGTCTTCCCTGATTTCTAGTGGAGCGTTGGTATAATGAAATTTTTCACATGGTTGCTTTGACCCTAGGGAAACCAATGGGCCCTTCTCAGCAAACATAGGATAGTAAGGTAATGACTTTTGCTTGAATCTGTGTTGAGATTGAGTTGAGTCACCCTCTTTCGGATTCTCTTGAAATTCATGTGGGGTCATATTCTTGGGTGTAACAACTTGATTATGAGACTCTTCCTTTTTGGTGTTGTCTTTGTCATGAATATGGACATCTACAGCATAGATACCCTCGAGCCAAATCCCTTGAACCTCAAGCTACTCAGCCTCTTAGCGACCCTCCCAAGGCTGATAAAGGCAAGGCCCCCATTCTAGGTGATGTTACAGGTGCCAAGGGGTTTATTCTTGTTAAGACTTGTAACAAAAATCATGGTTAGAAAAGGACTTTTAAGGATCGAATGGAGGGTGGCACCTTTAATCGCTTTGATGTTTTGGATGATCTCATTCAACAGGAGGTGAATTTGGGTTTGATGGCTTTGGATCAAGGTGCTCAAGAAATGGTTCAGAAGGGTTTTATTCTAGTTAACATTCAAAATTCTCAGGAGGTGGGTGCTTTGCAAATGGACACTAATCTTAGTGTAGTGGTTTTAGGGATGCCTAAGACCCATGCAGAGGTGAAGATGGGTGAGGGGGAGACTTCTCAGCCATTGGTGAAAGTAGGTTCTAATTGGGTAAAAGGAAATAAGACTTCTCCTTCACTAGGAATTCTCTAGAAAGATCAAAGAAAAGGGGTTGTGGAGAAGTCCTCCAAGGCGGGGAGAAAGAAGGACTTAGAGAAAATCAAGATGATGTGGGAGACTTTGGTGGAGTCTGGATCTATCAAGACGTTGGGCTCTCATTTTTCTAACCCTCTAAAAAGATCATCCTTTCATGGAATGTAAGGGGCTTAAATAGTGGCCCTCGACAAAAGGTTGTTCATGATTTGGTGAGTATTCATTCTCCTGATGCTCTTTTTATTCAGGAGACTAAGTTGTCTATTGAGAGTATGGTTGGTCTGATGTCGAAGTTGTGGAGACGGGGTGAATGTCAGTGTATTGGAACTCATGGTAATGTTGGGGGTGTGGCTTGCTTATGGAACAATCTGAGGATTTGTCCTCTTTGGTGGATGTCCTCTACGTCATATATCTTTGTAGTTGTTTCAAGCTTAGAGACGAGGGAAATTATCCTTCTATCAAACATCTATGTGCCAACTGATTATCCTGGTAAGTAGTACTTGTGGTCTCATATCAATTTTATTCAGAGCCTTACTCCTTTTTTTCCTTGGATTATTGTTGGTGATTTCAATGCCATTATTGAGTTAGATGAGAACAAGGGTGGTATTGCGAGGCTGGAGCCCTTGGATTTCCTTCTTTGTGATAATATTTTTGCCTTGAATCTTGTTGATATCAAGCCCCATAATGGTTAATTTACTTGGAACAATAGAAGGGTGGGGGAGAATTATATTGCAGAGAGACTTGACCATTTCTTGGTTTTCTATTTCTAGATTGGATGATTGTGGTCTACAAGCTCTGAGATTTTGGACTAGAGGGGCTCAGATCACTAGCCTATTGAATTATCTTCTACTTCAACTCATGTTGCTCATTCGCCCTCTTTCAAGTTCCAGCTTATGTGGTTAAGGGATCCTTCTTTGCAGGAGTATGTGGCTAAATGGTGGCGGATGGGGAGACCCACTCATGGCACTGTGATGTATTCTTTTGCTAAAAGGTTGCAATATATGAAGTACTAGCTCAAACGGTGGAACATGCAATGTTTTGGAGATATTTTTCATGCTAAGATTTATGCTCAAGCTAACTTGGATGTCATTACCTGGGAGATAAGGGAGTTGGGTCTTTCAAAAAATTTACTCAAGGATGAGTCGAGGGCTTTGAAAGCTCTGGAAGAGTGTGAGTTGTGGGAGGAAATCTATTGGAAACAAAAGGCTCGTGTTGAGTGGTTACAAGAAGGGGACAAAAACACTGCTTTTTTCTTCAATTCGATGAAAGATAAGAGACATGGTAACTCTATTTTTGTTCTGGTGAATGATAGGGGTGAATAATTATCTTCTTTTCATGATATGTTCAGAGAAGCTTCATAATTCTTTGTTGCCTTATTTAGGGAGGATTCACAAGATGTTTTGGCAGAAGAAAACCAAGTTTTGTCTTGTATTCCTTCCTTGGTTACTAAGGAAATGAATGAGCATCTGTTGGGCTACATTTCACTGGATGAATTGGAGGCTATTGTTTTTCCCTTATTTGAAAATAGGGAAAAGTGGGAAATTAAACTAGCTCTAGTCTATTAAAGTTATCTTGGAGCATAGGGGGAAACATTCGTGAAGATCTTGCAACAATCTTCAATTAACGTCGAATAGAACTTCAAAGTCGAAACATGTGCTTAGTTGGAACTGATGCTTGGTTGACAGGTAACTTGGTCAAGGATGTTGAATTGTAAAAGGTTTGCTACCAATCTCATTTTGAATGGGAAATAGTTAGCACTTGAATTTGATAAGTAAATGCTTCTTCCAGTTATGCATTAAATACACACCATCATGAAACAATCACACATTAAATATCATTTTAATCATGCATTTAACAGAAATAAGCATTCATACAAATCATTTATATTCTAAGTTCTTATGCATAATTAAGTTTATATTTGAAGTATATAAAAGGTAATATCATAAGTTCTTAAGCCAAACATAAAGAATTAAGTGTTAATATTGAAAAATATATGAAGTCCTTAGAAGGCTTAAAAAATGATGGATAGGGGTCGTTGCCTTCTTTCCATTTCCTCTTTTAACCCCTGAATTTCACTATCTTTTTGTTCACACTGTTCAGTCATCTTGGATAGATCTCCTTTCACATTTTCTAGTTGTGTAAGTAGCTAATTTGTGTCTTGTTGGACCTGTGGCTTTAGATTTTCCATTTTGGCTTCATATTTTGATATTTCCTCATCCCTTTGTTTTAACTTCATTTCGAGTATCATATTTTTCATCTTGTATTCTTGTATTTCTTTTTCTAATCTTGATAATTTCAATGCAATTTGAATTTGTTCTTCTTCCTCTTTTCTCCAATTTAAACCACTATCTATTTCTTTTGGCTATTCTAAAGGATATTTTCTTTCTTTGTGAGCAAACATTTCTTCCATTTTTTCAACAAATTGAGCTGGAACAAACAATATTAGGAATTTGAACTTCAATTTCTTTTTCTTCTAAAGGGGATTTTTGAGTAGCAGAAGGGTTTTCTCCATGAATACTAGGGCTTGGAATAAACGATTCCTTAGCAGGGGAACTAGAAAATAACTCTAGGGAGTTGTCCTTTGGTGATTGAGAATCTTCCTTTTCTTTCTCAACCTCCTCTGCCTCAAATTCTTCAATTTGAACTATGGGAGGAGATATATGAGCTTTTCTCTTCTTCCCTCTTTTTAATTTATTTCCTCCCTCGGGTTTTTCTAATTTTTTAGCCTACTTTCTCTTTTTCAATTTCTTATCTTTTCTAATCTCTTTTTCCTTTTTAAGGCTTTCTTTTTCAGTTTCAATTTCTTCTGTAGTTTTGATCTCCCTTACTTTCCTTTTCTTGGAAGGTGTTGATTCTTCAGGGTCTTGTTTTCTAGGCCTTCCTACAAATTTTTCCCTAGTTTCTTTTGAACTCATTCCCTTCTCTATTTTTAAAGTTTTAGTCACGGGGGTTTTATACTTCCCTAAACCCTCACCCTCAACATTCATTAGAAATTGTATCCATTTTTCTTCACCATTATGTTTTTGTATGAAATGATGCTTAACAATCAAATGTATTAAACCATGAGGCGTAATTCTACTTTCTTTCTCTTTGCATCTCATTGCCATGTCACTAACTTGTCAAAACAAGAATGCAAGAAAATTTACCCTTACCTCAGTTTTATTTTGTCCATGGAAAACATGAATCAATAACCGCAAAGTTGGCCCCAACATCGAAGCATACTGATCCTCACAAGTGAAATATTTCATCAAGCAGTGCACTATTAAAGACCAGGGCTCCTAAAGACTCCCTCTTTCAATACCCTTGTTTTTCCCTCTGTGAACTTGTAAAACGAGTTGAGGTACTGGGTCAATGTGAAACATTTGTAGAAGCTCCTTCAAATTATGTTGACCTCTTTTAACAATTTTGCCTTTGGTGGGAATTCTGGACAATGCGCTAATTATAGCTTTGGATATTGGAATAGTTTCTCCTCTCACAACAATGAAGCTAAGGTGGAAATTCTTTACAAATTCCTAAATGATGTCCCATTCATACCCTTCATATTTGAGTATAAGGCTGAGCCATCCTACTTGTTATAACCATCTCCTTGTTTCATTATCCAAAATTGCATTTTTTGGCTCGACCATTTTCTTGTATCCCATTTTCACTGACTGGAGACTTTGAGAAATTCAGAAACAATCTTCAGTTAGGAGAAAATGCAGAAAAAACTATTTTGTAGGAATGGCAATGGGTCTTTTTCTTTTTGCTTAATAAATTTGAAATAGCTTATAATTATTTCTTAACATTAAATATCATTTACTCGACATTATGTTCAGTTTGAACCAAAGTATATAGTTGTGCATACTGGAATAGTTTCTCCTCTCACAACAGTGAAGCTGAGGTGAAATTTTTTTACAAATTCCTGAATGATGTCTCATTCATACCCTTCATATTCTTTTCATTCCATTATTTCCTTTGATGTTGAATTATTTATGTTTGATGTAAGGATTCCATTCTCATTTCATCTAGCCTGTTCAACTGCATCACTCTATTTTTTTGTTCCCCAGTTAGATCTATACCCACTTTTAAATATGTTCTAAGTGTCTCGAGTTCAAATTTTATAGGAAGAAGAGGTGTCTTCCCATAAACTAAATCATATGGAGAAAATCATGTGGTTGTTTTTGATGTTGTGTTGTATGCCCAAATATCTTGGCCTGCCCTTATGCTCAACTTGTAGAACTCCTCTATATAGGCTTGGACATCCACCTCCTTCTACTTGTGATTTTGAAGCCTCTTAAACAACTAAATGGTGTAGTCATTGGGAAGGAATTTTCCCTTGAGTTTAGCTACCATCCTATCCCAAGAGGTGATTTTAGGCTTCCCCTTCTTTCTTCTTTCACTTTGTACATAATCCCACCAAAGCAAAGTGTGGCCCTTCAACTTTGTCTTTGCCAACTTCACCCTTTGATCTTTTGGCACATCTTCATAGTCAAAGTAGTTATCCAATGTTCCTTTCCAATCTAGGAGCTCTTCACTATCCATCTTGATCTTATGACCATCTCCCTTTACTGCTTTCAAGAGCTTTGCCATCCTCAAGTCATTAGGATCCATCTATTCCTTGGATACTTATTGGGAACTTTCCTCTTCCCCTTCTTCTTGGTCACTCAAGTCTCCCGTTACCACTCCTCTATTCTGACTCATTTCCAAGGTAGCAAGCCTCTCCTTCAATTCTCTCATCTCTCTAGCATGCTTTTCCTTCAACTCATTCACTTCTCTGGCAATGGTATTCCCTTTTAGAGGCATATTATTCCTTCTTCACTTCAACAAACCACTTCAAAAAACCCTCTATAGATCAAACCTACACTTTGATACCAATTTGATGTAGAGTAGGGGCAAAAGTTACATGATTGATACCATATTTCACAACAATGGGTTCATTCATCTTTCAAAGTTCAAGACTCTTCCAAAATGGAACATGCCCTCAAAGGTCACAAACCCAAATAAGGCATCAATAAACCAAATATATTATCCAAAAATTAGAAGACCCTACACAAATTAGAAATGGAAAATCCAACACAACAGAGCCTCACAAGAAACTAGGAACTCCAAACTAAAAGGCTTTCCTTGGTAAACTACCCCTAGACTTAGTAGCCTTCCAAATTGACTTATTTTGCCATAACTTCAGGAGCATATCTTGAAAAAAGAATATAAATGATGTTTCAGACACCCATTCAACTTCTCTAACTCATGTGTGGAAATGGGTTAGGGTTCCTTTGGAAAGAATTGGTCTAATTTTGACTATCCTTCTGGAATTAGGTCTAAAGGGTAATTTGGTTTGTCTACAACTAGGGCTTGGGGTCTCGAAAGAACTTCCAAAAGGTATTCCAGCCACTCCTTAGCTTAGGTAGGGTCCCCACACATCTAATAATGTGCTCCACTTTCCAATCAATCCTCCCTTGTCTCCTCCAACACAAAATACAACTTTTTCATGGGCTTCTGGGTCTATTACATAAAGTTTTCGGACCTTCAATCTTCTCCTGCACGTGCTAACCAACACCCCAACATCTGCAAGCTTGGAATCTCAAAGAATACACAAAAAACTATGATTCCACTAAGTTTCAATAATTTTCACTAGTGGAATGGAGAGAAAAGCATTTTATTTTACTCACTGCTACCCCCCTAACTAGGGTTTCAAACCAACCCGTAGAGAATTGCTCGTATCTTCTTCAAAACTTAATGAATTTGGATTCAATCAAAAGAAATAGAATTTAGATTCAATGTAGATTCATCTCCAATTGGTTGTAGGTTAGAATAAATCTGTACAGTCACGTGCAATGCAAAGGAACAGGAAAAAACACACTAGAAATACAAAAAATTAGATGTTTTATTACTTCAAATTTCATCAATGCATCAACCAACCTCCTTGATCGATGGAGCAAAGAATTTTAAACATTTTCCAACCTGTTCCAATGGCTATCAACTACTTTTCAAATTACAACTAACAAAACACCCTTCTAATCACTTTTAGGCAAAAAGATGCAAAAGTTGCTTTACAACATTTGTGCAACTTTGTCAATTTCTTGCAACTAGACCCTAACTCACCTCTACTGACTCAAACACACTTGAAATGATATTATATGACCTTATTACATAAAATTGACTCAAACAAAACAAAATATTGATCTTTGACCCCTCTTGGAGCATGAAGACCTATGGTTCCCCTGCACCAAGCTTACAAATAGAGTATTACAATTGTTATTTTTAGTCACAAGACTAAAAATATGAGTTAAAATATTGCAGAGAAATGACTGCAAGAAAGAAACTTCTCCAAAATACTTCTACAATGATGGAAACACATGCTTGAATCCCTTCAATGCAAGCACATGCCCCTTTCATCTCTTAAAACTTCTACAATGTGGGAAATCTTCCTAGAGCAAGTTGTAACGTGTAGAATCCAAGGAGAGTGTTGATCGTGTCCCATAAATGAAGCTCTCTCCTTCAATGTAGTCAACAATAACCCAGCTAGAATATTTCCTCCTTTATATGCAATGTGCCATCTGATATGAGCAACAGGGTCTTGCCTTTTTTTCCATGAATGAAGTTGTGCATCAATGCAACAAAAAAAATAATATTAGTCTCAATTCATAAAGACTAAAATTGTATTGTATATTGCAAGTTTACAAAAGAAAGTCCAAACACAACAGAAAGATAAATCAATTAAAAAATTGTAGCCTTTTCAACAAATGCCTTAAATAGAGTGTTCAACATAGGCCTGAAAATATGCATATTGAACCCTTGAATTCATAACCTTGTTCAAAATTTAGGAAAGGTGATACATTTAGATTATAGAATGAAGTTGACATATTATAGAATGAAGGCTATCAACACTAAGCAGACTAGAACAACATTATCAATAGAATCTTCCTAGAAACCAAGCCCAAGAATGCCATTAGATTTGGACAACAAAAATGTCAACCCTGGTTCATGTGTTGTCTCAGTAAAGACCTACACCATTAAAGAATCCATTTATAAATAAATTCCAAATTAAGTCGATGAGAAAAGATATTTGATATCCAACTAGGAAGCCTAAACATCCAAAAACTACTAACATGATGTTTCACAAAACGTTTCCCAACTGTGACATCATCTTCCCCATTCACTTTACAGGCATCACCCAATTCAACTTTTGAAGGCACAAAGATTCTGCAACGGTAATTTTCAAATTAATGATTAATAACAAAACTTAATGCATCCATTAAACTTGTAAGAAAAAAACTACTTGAACAAATACACATAAGCATCACCAAATGGTTCAAAACTCATTGTTAGTATAAGTCCAAAAATTTGATGTTCTTGTGCAAGTTATTTAGGTTATTCTCTTACAATTCATCAAAATTAGAAAAAAGGGTAGCAAGTTAGGGGATTTGATCGTGGGAAAATTTTGCAGTTACAAGGGTTTTGTACTATGTTAAACATCATTTCATTAGTTTCAATCCCACCATTTTACCCATGTGATTACTGCCCTATACAATAAGAATCAAATTGTGTTCATTTTATTGATTTTGATCCCTTCAATCCACCTTTGCAACATCTACATGATGTAAAGATTGCTAGTGAACGGTTGAAACATATTAGAGGTGATTGAAGGAAAGCCTCTCACAAATTAAGGAATGATTCAGGTATTGCATGGCACATGGAGTTAACCTAAAAATGTTGCAATGCCCATCTGACATCTTAAAAGGTTGCAATAATGTTGAAATTCAAAATGGTACAAGGAGAGAGAAAAAATCAATACCTTATCTTTGGCCAATGAAATCAAAGGATCAAGAATGGTAGGAGGATCTATATCAGCCACCATAACTATAAACTCTAATGTTCTAAAGTATAACGTCTTGGTTGTTGCAACACCCTAAACTCATTTAGTATTAGCAAAAAAGAAACCGGATATTGATCCACTACCATATTGGATGTCACAAAATTCTCCTTCACAAACAACAAATGATATATATTAATTGTTTAGCAACTTCCTTAATATCCCCATGTAAGTAGACTAAACTAAGTGAGGTTGAGGGTTTGAAGTAGAGTACCATCTTCTTGGTATGTGCTTAACTTTGATCATGACTTGTATCTTGAATGAAAATAGCAAGTTACCTGCACTGTAAAATCATTGTTAGAAAAATAACCACAAAATCATATTTAATTAAAACAATCCTTCTAGATATTTCAAGACAAGATATTTCAGTTAATTTCTAAGTGAGCTAAGCTCACTATCCAAACAACCACCAATCTATTTACTGCATATAATTTCCTAGAATTTAGAATTTGAATGTAATGAAACTAACCATAATTATCAAATATTTGACACCAAAATGTAGTACAAAATGAATTGTTTGACAACAAATGTGTTTTGATAAACCAAATTTACCCTTGATATATTAATTTAAATAACAAGGAAAGATCAAACTGGAGACAACAAGATAACATTCATTAATTCACTTCAACAAATAATTGAAACCAGAATTCAACCACCAATTATAACTTCATTCTATTGATCTTCAAAAAGATTTTACAATATGTTTCAAAAAAAATTCTTGACTGACATTTCAAATAGTGTCTTGTCAGTTACCCACTTTTAATATAAATAAAAAAGTCTTAATTATCGTTGTTTACATAGGATTACATAAAAATTTAAAAGAAATGAAAGATGAAAAGTGAAGAAAATTTATTAGATGTTGAAGTCCACAACACTCACAAGATATGGAAGTTTGTTAATCATCGTAAGGTACCCGTGATCATTCAAATCTGGCAAGGTCCTCTCTCCATGATAGTATTTGCAAGGCTTGGTACTTCACTACAAGGCATATTCTTCTAGGGGAGCTAGATATGTCTGCTCCCATTGGCACACCATGTAATCATGAGGCCATTTGTACTCTTGGATTTTTTGTGTGTTGGCCAAGCAACTCTTTCATCTGCTATCTAATAACCCTTTGGTATCCGTAAGGAATTTTGAGTACCCAACATCCAATGCAATTATTCCATCCAAGGTTAAATTGAGGTGGTGAATATTTATGTCACCATCCTTCTGTACATTAGTGAGGCAGTTGGGAACAATTTTGCTAAACTCATCTGTCCAATCCTTGGAGCCTTTCAGTTGATCATCATCCCTTAGTATCTTAGGCATGAAACATTGCTTTAGCGTGTGAAATGAATCCATTCTTTCCTTGATCTTTTGGTCTTCTACATAAATGTATTGAAATTCATCTATGACCATTTGGACCATTTGCTTAGTAGGATTTAAAGTTGCGGAGGCCTCAACACTCCTTTGTAAAATTCTGCACAAAGTCATTAAGGTGTGATGTGCAGGTTGCCATTTCTTGAATAAGGGGTCCAATATAGGTACGTGGGCCTTTATCTGATCAATTGCTTGTGACAAGGAGACATAACATTCATACACATTTTCCAATTTTTCCACAATTAGTTTAACCCTATGCTCCAAGATCTGTTCCAATACCCTGAGGGTTTCTCTCTTTGCTCTTTCCATTGTTTCTTCATTACTCTTTTTCAACATCTCAATTTCTTGTTTTAACACATTAACTTGTTCAACAATGATTGCACCTGTATCATTCTGGATGGTAGGGGGCTAGCATATTGTTAATTTTATGCTTTGGGAAGGACTTTCTCCCTTCAACTGTTGTTTCAATTTCACATTTTCTATGAATAACCTATTCACTTCATCATTTAGATCAGTCTATGCTTTCTCATATTCTGCCAATCTAAGCTCCATAGATTTAACAACATCCCTAGTAAAAATTGTTGAGTGCATTTTCATAGTAGTTGCCTCCAATGTTGATGTGTCTTGAAGTGTCTTTACCATGACAATCCCTCTCATTTATTTTACAACATCAAGCAATCTTGGTTTTTCTATTCTTTTTTTCTTTGTCCAAAAGGCTAGGGTTTCAAGTCTTGGATTGTAACTTGTGCCACTCATTCCCTCATCTGAATTGAATTCAAAAACCAACATGGGATCTTCTTGGGTTCTTACATGATTTAGTTAGAATATCTTTTTTAACTCCATCCCAGGAATAATTAGTATATTGCTTTCTAAGACCAATTTTCTTGCTTCTTGGGGGCTAATAGTAATTTCATTAATCCTGAGTACTTCAAGAGTCTAAGCAAAAATTTGGTCATGTTGTGACTCCTCAGTGCCCATCTTATTAATTTTGAGTCTCTCCTCAAATTCTTTCATTTTCATCTTAAACCAAAAATCCTTAAACTCAGGAGTTTGAATAAATTCATCATCTTCAATAAATCTAAGGGAAACAAGACCCTTCCATCATCATGCACTTCTTGATCATTATGCCTGTGATGTGAAAATACCGGTATGGGCCGAATTATGCTTAATCCATGAAGAATCGAAGCATAACGGAGCCACCAATACTCAAATCTCAACAAGATCAATCAAACAAAATTGAAATTAAACATTTCATCAAAACCTAACATGCTAAATCATGAAAGCTATCAAAACATCTATTCTAATCTATCTAAAACTTATCTTGTTGTGGAATTGGTGTTGTGTTGATGTGGAACGATGACCCTTTCCCAATCCTGTGATTAGTGAGCTTGTTTCAGTTGATTCTATGAAAGAGACTCGATGAAACTATTGTGTTTGGTGTATGAAAACCTAATTTATGCTAAAATGAACATGATGCAAGCTAAGTTACCATGATTTTATGCTACAAATGATCTAATTATGCAATTACTAAGCTAATCTAAGCTAAAATTATGCTAAAAGATGAAAACCCTAATTTATTTACAAACTAAGATGGATGCATGGAAGCCATTAATGGAAGCTTGAAACTAATATGCAACTAAAATGAACTAAAACAAGTTAAATAGTGAGTAAAAGATGAGTGTGTATGTGAGTGAATTCAATAGCATAAGTTTTCTCTGAAAGATGGATCCATTTGTCTCCAAATAGTGATCTATTTATAGGAGAGAAAATAAGGATGTATGGTTGAGATCAAAAATCTTAATCAACGATTCAAGATGAAGGGGATGAGATGCATGGATCATGGATTCTCATCAACGGATTAGAATGCATGATGAAATTTAATCAAGGGCTCACACTTGCCTGAAACAAACACACTTTTGACCTACTCACACAGGTCAAAGGTAACTTGCTTAAGAGGTTGAAGGTTTAGCTTGTCCAAGAAGCCAAGTGAGTTGATTGGAGGAGAGAGAATATTCCTTTTGGGTGAAGAAAAAGGTAATTTACAAATTAAAACAAATTTTTAATTATGCAAAAAGGATAAAGAATATCCCATGGGAATATTCCCTTTGATTAGAGGAAAATTAGTTTAATTTCTAATTAAACAAGGTTTAATTTATGCAATTAGGGAATTAGAAGAATTAAGAGATATTTATTAGATTAGATGATTTAATAAATAGGGGAGGGGTGAAATAATATTTAATTAAATAACTTAGGGTTATTTAATTAAATAAAATGACTTAGGAGATTAAATTAAATATTTTGATTTATTTAATTTAATGAGATGAAGTGTTAGTATGAAAAAAGATGAATTAACCCAATTTAATTAATTTGGCCAAATAGATGAAAGTGATGCAATTAATTAATTAAATAGGATAATTAAATTAATTAAGCAAAAAAAGGATGGATTAAAGAGGAAATGATGTTAGTAAATTTGATGTATGTGTATGACTTCAATTAGGACATTTTTTAGTGTCTACATTTTGCCCTTCTTTGAAGCAAGGTATCTATTGCTTCAGTTCAATGAATAACACTTTTTAGATTAAAACTGCTGCCCAAATCAAAAAATTAAAAAAATTCTAATTTTTTAGATGCCCCAATAGAAGGATAAAGCTAACTCCCCGCCCCCTCAAGAAATTAGGCAAAAATCTCAAATTTTGGGTTGATTTCTCGATAAAGGTTCAAAAGCTACCCCAAGGGTTCTGAAAGGATCTGGGATGCAAGAATAATGCCAAAAACACAAAAAATGATGCAAATTTAGGTCTAGATTGGAAAAATTGTTGAAAATGATAATAAACCCCATTAATAAGGTTAAATTAGGGCAAAAATCCCTAATTTTCTAGCTTAAATAGGCCAAGAGGGGTCATTTTTAATTCATTTGTGCATTCACACTTAAGAAATTCTTGTGATTTGAGCTCTAACCCTTCGATGAAATGGCACGCCGTGAGCTTCCTCAACACGTCTCTGATCAAGTTAGTGAGTTCCAGTAGCTTCCAGGCGCAGTACCACCGGTATGTGATTCAAAACTTGATTTGAAATTTGAATTTTCAATGCATTTATTAGGCATTAGAATTTGAATTATGGCGACATCGCTATATAGCGATGCCCAAACTTAAATCGGCAACACCCAAATGATTTATAGTGACACATGTGTATATGGTGATGCTTCTTTCGATTTAAAATTATGGCAACATGAGCTTTTTCGATGACGCACTTGCCGATTTAAAAGTTAGGGTTAGGTTAGGCTAGAAGACAAATCGTGACCCCAGCATGTCTGGCAATGCATTTTCCAATTTGAAATTTGAAATGCATCGGGCGTCGCTATTTTGATTTTGAATATAGCAACACTATTATGATTTTTGAGCTGAAAATTCCAAATAATGTCAAATTTTTGTGATTTTCTGACATCATGCACTTCATGAGTGTAGGAAGTCTTCCCACCATTGATGTCAAGGGAGCACATGCCGACAATACTGAAGAGATTAGGTGATCTTTCAAAGTTGTTCCAAGAGAACCTAGGAGAAATTGGATTGTGGTATATTGCATACGCACCTATGATCATGACTCATTTGGCTATGATGACAGCTCTTTGCGAGATATGGCACAGTGAGACCTCGTCCTTCCACCTTCCGACGAGGGAGGCAATAGTTACCTTGGAGGACGTGTGGAGGATACTGTGTCTGCCTATCCATGATGATCTCGTGATTTATGACCTCGATGCTAGATTCGATGCCTATTTAGAGGTGATGGAGATGAACCAGATCGCATTGGTCACATTGCAGATTGATTTAGTGACATACAAAGGTCACGTGCCGACCTTCAGATTGATCATTATGGCCATCATTTCAGGTTTGGTGGCTCTAGATAGACAGGGTATATTTTCAAGTCCAGGATGGGGTTTGACATGGCAGTGGATGTTGTACAGGAGGACTCTTTTTGTATGGGGGCCCATGATGTTGGCCTCTCTATACCATGATTTACATGCTTTTTTTTACTACGATGGGAGAGCCCTCGTTGTAGGTGTTACTCTTCTTCACATCTAGGCATGGGAGCACAATGTCATTCTTCGACCCATTGTATAGATGACAGACGTGGAGCTAGATGATCTTGTCGTATAGAGATATTGAGGTGCCATCACACTTAAGCACACTGGAAAGATTGGGCTCCCGTATTGGCGGTGGGTGATTGATCATATGACCTTTTTCCATTGGTTCCCATGGCTTTAGATGTCGCCATGGTTCGATCATATTCAGTAGCTTTATTTCACCAGACAGACCCGTTACATGTAGGGTCGGGAGCATACTATGATTGAGCAGTATCTCCTTGATAGGGTAGCCAGATAGTTTGGTGATGTACAGGATAGGCCCGATGATGCTTATAGAGCCATTTTTACTAGACCGGCTAGGGAGGTTCCTACATGGGGACCGACGATTCCGACTCCAGAGGCTGTTAACAACTTCCAATAGTTGGTTGCTTAGCCTTGGGCATATGATCAGGGTCAGCCCATAGCACAAACCACTCTAGCTTATGATGCATGGTTCATCCCTTCGAGGTGACTTACAGATCTAACAGGTGCTCCTCCCAGAGAGAGACCGCAAGGCAGAGGTGTTAGGGGCAGGGGATAGGAAGGCTAGGATGGCCATGATGGATAGGTTCTGGGGGATATTCTAGTTATACAACAATAGCCTCCTCAATAGCCTCTAGTAGTTTAGTAATAGCTAGTACCACCACCACCACCACTAGATGCACAAGACACACAGATTCAGTAGTTGCAACAGTAGGTGCAGGCTTTGACGGGTGAATGGGACCAAGCCTGCCAGCAGGTTTTGGCTCTTATTGCTGAGTGAGACCAAGCTTGACAATAGGTGGTCGCAGTGACAACTGAGAGAGATGCGACACTATAGAGAGTATATGCTGTCACTAGAGAGAGAGATAAGGAGGTGGCAAGGCAATAATAGATCAAGGTTATGGTGGCAGCCACACATGGTCGGACCGTGTCAACACGGTTGAATAGAGAGGTTGTCACAGAGGCTGCATATTACAGGCAACATTATCACCAGGATGCTCTAGTGGCTCTTCATCAACTAGATTTTTCGCAAGGCTAGCTTTTCAATGTATAGAAACTTTTTGATTTTTCCCCATTGTTTATATTGATATACATTTATGAGATCCTTTTTGATAGCCTTGTGGATATTTGTACTTATCATCAATGTACATACATTGATCTAGATTTTGTACCATGACACATTTTTTGATATACATATGATACAAATATGGATGATTCATGCTATGATGTGTTGACTTTATTTCATGTATGGATGATGTATGGATGCTTATAGATGATCATGTATGGATGCATTTTATTTTATGCCTATGTGATATGCGATGAGCATGATATGGATGCAATGCTATATTCTTTTTCATTATCTTTTCATGATATGATATGCAGATGTTATGAATGCACATGGATGCAAATGCTTATGATATGCAACAATTTAAGATGCTTAGAATAACAAATCTATATTATTCATCACACTTAAATGATAATGCAAAATGTATGATGTGATATGCAATGATTATGCTATGCTTATGTTAATGGATGTTTTGATTATGAGATGATTATGAAATGCATGTATGTTGATGGTTTGTGGATGCAAGGTGGATGCATTGATGATGTTTTTGTTAAGTGTCATGATACCAGGTTAGCGCAGAGAGAAGATGGAAGAATAAAGAATGAATGACCGTTGCTAATGATGATTGCTTCAAAAGATCCAACAAGTCCTTGATCCATCAAGACTTTATTAGAGATGGAGACGAGACAATGCAAAATGCAGGATGAAATGCAGGATGGGATTCTCACACTTCAGGATTGGGATTTTTTATCATTCCTTATTGTTTGATATAACACATAGATACGATGCATAATGGTATTGATAACTAGGATGGCATTGTATCTAGTGTAATGGACTTTGACTCAATAAGCCGATAGGATAGTTTTTGTTCACACCTTGACATACGGAAACCTCGTTGGAATGAAAGTTAGAAGTTTAGAACATATTGGACCAAGGTACACACAATAGTCAACAACATACCCCAAACGACCTTCCTACACACAAATAAGCAAGTATGCACCAAGATTATTTTACAAGAGTATCCACAAGCACAAAAAATGAAAGATAATGATCGATGCCCCATTCCTTTCTCTCTAAATCATTTTGTTAGACATCATTGAGAGGTCCTCAGAATGGGTCATTAAGATAAATCATAAGAAAAGATCAAAGACAAACAGTTTGTGTTATCTATAGCTCTTTCCTATTTTAAGTTTAGCTTAAAGTGATATCTGATACTAATGTCCATCACAGGAAGGATACATCCTAGGACATGTTGATCAAAGGTTGTTTGATGTTAGGACTATGATGCTAAGATGAGCCATTGCTATAAACTTCACTGACGCATTTACCTATGATTTGGACTTTTAAGTTTGCACTTTACAACTTGCTATCTTTGTTTTCTACTTGTTTCGCCAAAGGTTGAAGGTGACGATCGTTTATTATCAGTGAAATTTTATTGCGGGTGAAAGTAGGATGAGATGGATGGGTTTTGGATTTTCTGGAATATTTCAATGTTTTTGGTATTTTGAAATGTTTTGAGGTTGTTTTTGGTATTTTTGAAAGTTTATATGAATGTTTAGGTTTTTCAATTTTCTAAGGTTGTTTAGGGTTTTTTGAATATGTGAGGCTTTTTAGGTTTTTTTGTTTGAACATTTTTATTGTTTTTGTGATTTTCAATTTTCAAATGTTTTTGTGTTTTTTGAATATTTGGATGTTTTTGGATTTTTGGAATATTTGGATGTTTTGGGATTTTTGGAATGTTTGGATGTTTTTGGATTTTTGAAATATTTGGATGTTTTTGGATTTTTGGAATATTTGGATGTTTTTGGATTTTTGGAATTTCGACCAAGAACCTAACCTAAAGACCTATCCTAGGGGCCTCAGGGGCTGATCAAAGATTAGCCTTGCCTACGTTACACTCGTAGAGACCACATAGTTCGACTGACTCGACCCATTTACAAGACAAAGATATGAACATATGAGAGATGACAACTAATTACAACAGACTGCTAAATGACTGACTTAGGGTGTCTTGGGGGCACACCAATGATGGCCTTGCCTACGTTCAAGCTTAGAGACAACATAGTTCAACAAGAGGACATTATTTTTTGGATTTTCAATGTTTGACCTTTTTATGGATTTTGATGTTTTCTAGATGTTTTGGAATTTTCCTTTACAATATTTTGAATGTTTTTGGATTTTTACTGTATAGGATTTTGCAAATGTTTTTGGATTTTCTGAATAAAATTTTAAGAATGTTTTTGGTACTTTCTGATAAGATGTCCCATGACCTCAAGATATACAAGAAACCAATTGCGACACATAATGAAATGCTCCCAATGTGATATGTTAGCCTACTTCAATAAAGGCAAGACAAATTGACCTTGGGAATATGCCAAGTAGTGCTAAAGAGTTCATGATACCTTACAATGACAAGCCATGATAAGGATGTGGATGAGGGATGAATGGTGGTGCAAAGAATGATAGGCCAAAAGAGCCAAAGAATAGATGGAGATGCTTTATTTACACAAGGCGCCTGTTTTCCAAGTTTTCACCAAGGTACTTGCCCAAAGCGCCACCGAAGTGGTTTCCACTAGAGGACGAATTTTTTCTTTACTTTTTTCAATCCTTTTTCTCTTTTTTTTTTGGATTTTGATCATTTTTTGATTTACACCCTTCATGTTCAGGCATAAAACTTTATGAGGTGCAAGCTGTTGATTGGCTTCTGCAAGGGTTCACCTTCAGGGGTTGACAATTGGTATGCTCCCGATTCATAGCTTACTATGATGACAAAGGGGCCCAACTAGTTAGGCTCAAAATTTCCTTTGTTGTCTTGGTCTGGAAGGTTCTTTTGGTTTTGCTTCAATACAAGATTGCCTACCTGGAATGACCGACATTTGATTTGCTTGTTATAGCTATGTTTCAGTCGGTTTTGATATACTTGCAAGTGATTAAGGGCATCAAGACGATGTTCATCCAAGAATTCTAGCTCATTCAATCAAGACACTCTGTACTCTTCCTCAGTTATCATATTCTTCAGTGACACTCATAATGATGGGAGCTCAACCTCAATAGGCAAGATGGATTCTGAGCCATAGACCAGGGAGAAAGGGGTTTCACATGTAGGTGTGCAGATGTTGGTTCGATAAGCCTAAAGAGCAGGATTTAGCTATAGATGCTAGTCATGACCAACTTCATTAACTATTTTCTTTAGGATTTTCAAGATAGTTTTGTTCGTTGCTTCTACTTGGCCATTGCCTTGGGGATAGTACGGGGTAGAGAATTGATGTTGGATATTAAATCTTTGGCACAACTCTTTCACATCCTAATTCTTGAAAGAGGTTCCATTTTCTAAGATGAGGGTTTGTGGTACACCATAATGAAAAATTAGGTATTTTCAGGATAAACTTGGTTATTTGCTTTCTCATTATGTAGGTCATAGGAATGGTTTCAACCCACTTAGTAAAGTACTCAGTGGAGGTTATGATAAACTTATGGCCATTGGATGAGGTTGGAGTGATTTTTCCTATGAGGTAAAGTCCCCACTACAAAAAAGGCCATGGTGTGATTATTGGTTGCAATTCTTGAGCTGGAGCATGAATTAGATCCCCGTGTTGTTGACATTGGATGCATTTCTGCACATACTGATGAGCTTTTTCGATGGTTGGCCAATAGTACCCCATCCTCAACAGTTTCTTAGCTAATTTCATACCGCTAGAATGGGACCCACATATTCCATCATGTACTTTTGTTAAGGCAGTTAAGGCTTCATCTTGGTTAATACATCGTAATAATGTCCCTTTGATGCTTCAACGGTAAAGGGTATCACCTAGGATCACAAATCAGGATGCCTTTTTAACAAAGGTATTTTTAAGGTTTGAGGTGATGTTTGATAGAAGGGTTCCTCTATTAAGGTAAGCAAAGATGTCATGGTACCACAGGGATGCAGGGCCAACAATGACACACGTGAATTTAGATTCAGGGATTTTGAAAGTTGGTACAAGAAGTTGTTCTACCAAGAATTTACATTGGAGGGTGTTGTTCGACATGTCTAGTAGTGATCTGATTGTTGCCATGGCATATGCTACTCTATTGTTCATGCGAGAAATTTTCTCAAAGGTTATGTCTATAAAAATATCTTTGAGATTCTCCACCATCTTCTTGTAAGGAGTGAGCTTGTCATCTTTAGTTTGATAATCGTGATTGACTTGGCTGATAACTAGTTGTGAGTCCCCATAGACTTTCATCTCTTATATCTACCACTGAGTTGCTATCCTGAGACCTATGATCAAGGCTTCATACTCAAAAATGTTACTGGTACATGGGAATGATAGCCTATAAGATTTTTGGATGCAATCACCTTGGGGGGTGATGAAAAGAATGCTTTCTCTTGATCCATGTTGGGTGAACGATCCATCAAAATATGTCTTCTACTGAGCTATGAGATTAATAAGGAACACTGATTCATCAGGAAACTCAAGTATTAAAATGTTCTTATCATAGATGGGTGCTTCTGCTAGCTAGTTTGTGATCACTTGTCCTTTGATTTCCTTGCACTCCACATACTCTATGTCAAACTCTATCAAGATCATTACCCATTTAGCCATTCGTCCTGTGAGGGTTGCTTTGGATACATATATTTTAATGGATCAATCTTTGTGATTAAGCTTGATTTGGTGTGACAACATGTAATGCCTGGAATTTTGTGAAGAGAAAACTATTGCTAGGTATGATTTCTCAATGGGTGAATAGCTCATCTCGTAGCCTACCAAGGTTCTGCTGATGTAGTATATGGATCTTTCCTTTCCGTTTTCATCATGTTGTGCTAAAAGAGCTCCTAGTGTTGTTGGTGTTGTTGAGATGTACAGGATCATTGGCTTATTTGGTATCAGTGACATGAGCACTAGATGTGTTAGTAGACAATCCTAGATCTGCTGGAAAGCTTTATCACATTTGTCATCCTATTTGTAGGTTATCCCTTAATGGAGAAGATGTGAAAAGGGATGAATCTTATCTGATAGCTGGGCTATGAACCTTCTAATGGACTGCAACCTTCCTTGTAATCCTCTCATCTGTTTTAATGTCTGTGGTAGTTCCATGTCTAGGATGGCTTTTACCTTTGTTGGATCAATTTCTATCCCTCTTTGTGAAATGATAAAGCCAAGAAGTTTTCCTAATGTGACCCCAAACACATACTTTTTTGGATTCAGTCGTACCTTGTATTCTTCAAGCCTATCAAAGATAGGTCCTAGGACTTGTATCTGCTCACTTCTCTTCTTTGATTTTTCTAAAGCTAAGAAGTTTTTCTAATGTGACCCCAAACACACACTTTTTTGGATTCAGCCGTACCTTGTATTCTTCAATCCTATCAAAGATAGGTCCTAGGACTTGTATGTGTTCACTTCTCTTCTTTGATTTTTCCAAAATATCATCATTTTTTTTGTGGATCATGTCGTGAAAGATGAGGGTCATTGCTCTTTGATAGGTAGCTCCTGCATTCTTCAAACCAAATGGCATCACATTTCATTGGTAGGTTCCCCATAGACAAGTAAAGGAAATTTTATGTTGATCTTCCTTAGTGATTATGATTTTATTGTAGCCTAAAAAGCCATCCATGAGTGACAAAATTTCATGCCTAGCTATTAAATCCATAATGAGAATGATGTTGGGAAGAGGGAAATCATCCTTCGGACATGCCTTGTTCAAATCTCTGAAATCAGTGCATATTCTGATGCCCCTAGTGGGTTTTGAGACTGGTACCAAGTTTGAAACCCACTTAGGATAATCTATCGGTTGGATGAATCCAACATCAAGAAGCTTTTGTAGTTCCAGTTTAACCAAGAGTGCTATCTGAGGGTGCATCTTCCTTAATTTCTGCTTGATTGGTTTGGCGTAAGGATAAACTGCTAAGTGATGTAAAACCACTTCTGGATCAAGGCCTGGCATATCTATGTATGACCATGCAAAGTTAGCTCTTCTCTCCTTAAGGAATGTTTCAAGGTTCTTCTATTCTTTGTCTGACAAAGATTCAACACAGAAAGTGATCTTAGGTGCTTCTTTTGTTCCCACATTGACTGGAGTAGCCTTTTCTGCTAGTACCACTAACTTTTTTGGATGCATGGTACTAAGGGGGAGATTGAATCCTTCATCCTTGGGTGCCTCAAAGAGGTTTTCACCATCAGATGCATCCTTTGCTTTTACTATTTTGGGACCAGAGAGTGCCACTAGGTGGTTTTCACTCAAGGATCTACATGTTAATTGCATTTCATTTATTTTGCAATTGAAGGATTCAATCATCTCTCCCTAGTATGCCCCTGTATTGAGCTCTATGTCAAATCCTGCTTTGTGATCTGCCCATGACAAGTTGTCTTGGAGTCCCATGAATTATGAGATTGCTTCATTGTTTTTGAATAAATTTAGAACCATTGGTCCTTGTTGGTCCATGTCAATGAGTTGTGGGTATACTAGGCGTATTTTAGTTGGTTGGTTGTTTGAGACAAAGGATGTTATAGATATCATGAAGAGGGTGTTGTTCTCAAATAGGCCAGCAACATCAAGAGTAAAGTCATCTAAGGTTGTCTCACATGATGTAGGTGACGAAGAGGAAGCCTCAACTCGTTTAGTAATAATACCTTTGCCAATAAGTGTGAATTTACTAGTAGTACAACCTAAGCCAATATTTTTTAGTCATTTCTCAAGAACGATGGGTTATAGTAAACCATTGTCATTTTGTCCTAGCTTCTCATTCTTGTTATACCCCATACTCTGCATTAGCTATAGACCTTTGTTGTCATCTTCCATGGGAAGAATAGGAACATGTCGTTCATCTTGATAGAGGAGTTTAGAGGTATCTTGCTCATGGACATCTTCTTGATTCAAGTCTCCCCATTTGGTGAAGGTAGTAGCTACCATCTTGATTATTTCTGGTTCTTTGGTGCTAGATGTTGAGTTTGAGGAGAAATAGGTAACTCTCCTAAGACAAAGGTGTCTTTCAATATTTTGCAGCTTCCATAGCCATCATCTTGGATGATTGCTTTGACGCCAGGTATGCTTTTTACAATAGGTATTTGTGATGCTGAGGTAGAGGATAGGGATGATGTGTCAATAAATGAGCTTGATGGTGTAGGTCCTTCATCATTTTTGGGTATTTGTGGGATCTTGTAAAAATTGGCCTCAAGACTCTTGCAATAGTAGAAAGGCTCGAGATCTCCATGGATAGTGATTTCTCTGCCCTCAAAAGGAAACTTCACACACTAATGATAGGCTAAGGCTACAACTTCCAAAGCATGGATCCAAGGTCAACCAAGTAGTATGTTATAGGGAAGATCAAGATCAAGTACTTGGCATGTAGTTTCTGCAATAAGAGGTCCCACTTGGATTGGAAGTGCAATGATTCCTTGTGATACCCATTCTTGGTCTTCATATGCTCTGATGGTGGTACTCTTTGTCTTCTCAATAGTATCTTCTAAATAGCCTAGATGCTTGATCAACTATAGGGTACAAATGTTCATACCAACACCTCCATCTACCAAGACTCTTTTGACCTTGTTTTTATGAATGACAACCTCAAGGTGTAAAGCATAGTTATGAGATGGTTGTGATGGAAAATCTTGCTCAAAGAAGGTGAGAAGATGGTTGGTGATATTCCCTACCATAGCTTGAAACTAATGGGTATCAACGTTCTCGGGAACAGATGACTCAGGCAAGGCTTTTTCTAGTATTTCGCTGTGTGCAGGAGATAACCTTAAGAGTTCTAAGATTGATATCTAAGTGGGGGTCTGTTTAAGCTGATCTACAATATTGTATTGCTAGGATTAGATGCAGGAAAAGTAGGTTGTGTCCTAGATTGAGTTGGGATAGCTCCTTGAACGGTTATTTTTCCATGTTGTGTGCTGACTCCACATTCCGTACTAGCTCCTTTGATGGTGACAATAGTGATAACGCTATCATAGGAGGTAACTAAATTGGAATAAGTATGTTGAACATTGGTGTAATCCTTAGCTTTACCATTGTTGTTTGCTTTGTTATGATCAGGCATAGGGGTCTTGTATATCTTGAGATCCTGGTTCCTAGTTGGTACCTCAACAGATATGGTATCGTTCTCTATGAGATCTTGGATGATATTCTTGAGTTTCATGCAGTTTTCCATTTTATGTCCTTTGATTTTATGAAAGTCATAGAGATCATGCTTGTTGTACCAAGATGGCTTTTCTTGTGGTTCTTGGTAGTTTTCAAAGTTAGGAAGTGTTATCAATTTTGACTCTACCAGTTTCTTCATGATTGTCTTGATGGGTTTCAATAACTGTGTACTTGCGTTTGGGATAGTTGTTCCTGTTGCCGGTTTTCCTTTGTTGCATGTTGGTGTTACTGATCTAATTGTTCTGAGGTGGTACCATTTGTTGCACAGTTGGTTGGATGTTAGCAACTTGATTGTTATTGGGTCTAGGAGAACTTAGTATGACATTAGCATCTACCACACCATCATTTGTTACGTTTTTGTTCTTAGCCCATACATGAGGTTTCTCATTCAAACTATTTGAAGGACGATTATCTTTGTGCGCTTGAGTATTTCCTTGTGAGATTAGGGATCTTTCAATGTTAAGGGCTCTTGGAACAAGCTCATCATATGATGTGATGCATTGTATTTTCAAGAGGAATGATAGATTTGGATCAAGGTTGGCTATAATGATTCCCACTTGTTGTTTGTCAGGAAGAGGCCGCTTGCTTTTACT
>VDFB02168118.1:61683831-61811091 GCA_007258455.2 Sequoia sempervirens
CCCTCTACCCTCAACCTTAAACTATCAACCCTCTACCCTCAACCCAATACCCTCTACCCTAATCCCTCAATCCTATACCCTCTATCCTATACATTGGACCCTCAAACCTAATCCCTCAAACCTATACCCTAAACCCTCTACCCTCAACCTTAAACCCTCAACCATAAACTCTTGGGTCTATATGTGTAAAAATCAGATATCCAATTTAATTGGATATCTGATTTATAACACCAAAATCTTACGGTTATAATACATTTTGAAATGTTTTTCAAATCAGATATTGAATTTTATCTGATATCGGATTTGTGGGCCATAGAAAAGCCCCAAGTGGGCCATTTTGGGCATCCCAACGGACCCTACATTCTGTTTGCAGGCTTTGCAGGCGACAAAAACACGATTTCAAAAAGGAAGAGACAAAGATCAACTTTTTGGAGCATCTTATACTCAAATTTGTCATAAGTAATAATTTTTTTAGCATCTTTTTGGAGGTATAATGGGGAGCAACAGTCGTTGGAAGCAAGAACGTAAGAGAAAGCTTACAAAAGAACAAATTGAAGCATATAGACAAAGATATAGAGAAAGTCATAGGAAGAGAAGATAAGGTATGTCAAATATTGGTGAACCTAAGCCCTTTGGTCTTTCAAGTGAAGAGGAAATTGAATATGTTCAAGGTGAAAATTTTGAACATGATATTGAAATTGGGAATGAAAATGTTCAAGGTGAAAATGTTGGAAATGAAGATGTTGAATATAATATTGAAATTGCGAATGAAATTATTGAAATTGATATTGAAAATGTTCAAGGTGAAAATGTTGGAATTTAAGATGTTGAACATAATATTGAACCAAGTGAAAATTATGTTTCACCAAATTACATGAGAAATGAAAAACCTTGTGTGGAAGAAAGACATATTCCAATTTCAAGACCTTCAAGAACCCCTAAATGGTTACTTGAAATTGATGAGAACATTATAAACAATTTTGAAGGAAAGAGATCAAAACTTGGTTATGGGCTACACAACTTTCCAACCAATATTTTAGTAATAATACATTGATTGATCAATGCCAACTTTTTGTACAATTGCTAAAGATACAAAAGATGAGACCTTTGCTAGCCAAATTGAAGATTCATGTGAATAAGAAGACCAAAAAAATTCTATTATTGTCAAAAATATTTTTAATGCTCTCAAGTCTATTGGAAAAAATAACAAGGAAAAAGATAAGAGAGCTGCTCGGAGAGTCATTACAACTGCCCTAGTAAGCCATCAATTGAAAAAGGCTCACTTTATGAGAATAACTTGTATTGATTTTGACATAAATCATAAAAATTTGGATAAAGCACTTGCAAGAAGAGAAAGAATAGATGATCCTCTTCAAAATGATACATGGGATTTTTCTAGGAGGCTTCCACCTGTTGATAAGAAGCTAACCGATAATGTAAAGCAGGTAATTCAACAATTTTGGCATGATAACTCTAGAGTATCACCCAATGCAAAGGATGTTTTAAAGTTAAGAATTGGAAATTGAGACCATACACCACATCCTAAAAATTTCTTAGAATCAAGCCAAACAATGTTGTTCAAATTTTTTATTGAAACACATCCAAATATGGAAATCTCACAAAGGACTTTTGAAGGTTTGAATCCATTTTATTGTGAGCCTCTTAAAATTCGTAATACTTGTTGTTGCAAATACCATGTGGAGTTTTCAATGTACCATGAACTATTATGCTATATCCGTTCTACTTTGCATACTAATGAAATGTTGTAGGAGTGTGGTGCAATGCATCTTCTGAAATCATGAAGGGACTTGCTAGATCTATTTTTATGTTCTAGAGATGATGGTTGCATTTTCTATAGAAATGATTGTTTAAATGTGAAGTGCTCACAATGTGGTGGCTTGTCAAAGTTTGTTCAATGTTTTCATGAGGGTTCCAAACATGAATTTGGAAAGAATCTTGTTGAGAAAAAGAGATATGAGATAGTCAAATATACTTTGCATAGTGGAGGTGAAGGTTCTAGATGCGAGTTGGTTACAAAAGAATGCAGTGTTGTTGATTTTATTTCAGATTTTAAGGACAATCTTTTCTACAAGTATGCAAGGCATAGCCATAGGTCTTAGTGGTTGGATCAATAATTCAAGATGTGTAAGGACTCTTTTCTGATTGACACTATTATATCAGTGGTTGATTTTGTAGAAAACTACACATTGCAACCACAAAATGAGGTACAATAATTTAGATTGCTATTTTTGTCCACATAACATATAGACATGCACCTAATAGTACAAAAGAGGATCAAAATATAATCAGAGAGTATCATTTTTATATGAGTGGTGATAGATCTCACTCGTCTAAGTATGTCCAACATTTTTTCAAGAATTTTTTTGAGTTCTTGCAAGAGCATGATATAGTAGTGGGCTGACATCTCATTTGGTCAGATAACTACATAGGTCAATTCAAGAATGCTCGTATGTTTTATTGATTGAGTAGAATGCATGTAGAGAGGGGTGTACCTCATATTTGAAGTTTTTTTGAAGCTAGGCATGGGAAAGGGGAGCATTATGGAGCATATGCATGTGTAAAGAGAGCTCTAGTTAAGGAGCAATTGAAGATTTCAAGAGAAAAATTCAGTGATGCACTTTCTATTGTTGATTGGTGTAGTTCAACATTGTCACACGGAGGGACACTTGATTCAACAGTGCACAAATTCTTTTGGTCAGTTGAGGGGCGCAGTGGGAGGTAGATTGGATTGTCATACAATCAAAGATTCTTCAAAGATGCATTCATTTTGAAGCTCAGATGCAAGCACATGGACCATTTGGACACAAGAGTTGGCTTGTTTTTGTTAGAGTTGTTTTTAGTGTGAGTGGGATCAATGCGATTCAAGTGAGTGGGTGGATACATTGGTTTCACAATATCTAAATCCTTTATCTCAAAAAATATCTATGACAAATGACACAATGGAAAGTTCAGTTGATTACAACCGTCTTTCAGATCTACTACAGCTAGGACATATTTTTGCAGTTGTTGTACCACAGGGGAATGAAGAGAGATCAGACTATTGGTTGGATTGATGTGTGTAGGTAAAGCATAAGCTAACACAATTGATGGAAGATGATGATGGGTTTGTGTATCTTACAGGTTCAGTTGTGGTTGTAAGAACTTGATTGCGAACATACATGATTAGAAAGAATGACATACCTGTATTTGAAGACTACAAGAAACACAAAACGATTCTCATGTATTCACACCTTGTTATAACAACAAATATTAAGTTGTTGAAGCATCATGTCAAACCAAAGACAAAACAACTGTGGACACTTAGTAATGTTGATCATGAAGCAATATTGGATACTCTTAAGCAAAGAGATGACCCTTCAAGCACACTTGAATAACATATTCAAGAATGGAAGGTATAATTCTTAGGTTCATTATGCTTAAGTTCATTAGCGTTCTTTATCTAATACTTATATTTTGTATATTCTTGTAATGCAGGTGTCTTTAATATTGATATTTTGTATACTCTTGCAATGCAAGTGTCTTTAATACTGATATTTTGTATACTCTTGCAATGTCTTTTCATGAGAGTTCTCCTCATTTAATGATTGCAACTTGATTGTCCTAAGAAGATAATATGCACTCTGTCAATGTGTTTCACTTCGTTGTCAATATGGCATTGACTTTTCTTGATGGTTGTCACATATGTTATTTTCCTTTCCTTCTTGTGATTAATATGACTATCCTATAATGTGATTAATATGATTCTTTTATTGTACTTTTAATCTACCTTGCATGTGTGAAAGGGGATCATACCTGATTAGAATAATATAGATTTGTTATTCTAATCATCTTTTATAGTTTGCATTACCAATTCATCGTCATTCATGTTGTTTAGAATAATATAGATTTGTTAGTCTAAGCATCTTTTCTATTGTGACAATATAGATTTCTCATTTGAAGTATATTGCGATATTCCTATCACAATTGATCATGGACCTGTTGCAACAATAGCCAACTCTGATCCTTTGGGAGAGGTATGCAATAGATTACAATAATATAGATTTGTTATTGTAAGTGTCTTTTATAGTTTGCATTACCATTTCATCATCATTTAGGTCATTTAGAATAATATAGATTTGTTATTCTAAGCATTTTTTCTATTGTATGTAGTTTAACTGCTACCTTGATGGTTTGTACAGGTGCTTGTCACTCGAAAACATCAACATGATACTATTGTGGAAGAATGTCTTGACCGCGAAGGAAATGTGTGCTCTATTTCCTTCCCCTACTAGGAAATGACTATGTATTAGGGTCGTTTGTTGTATGCCTACATGGCATTTTATAAATCCTATATTTGATAGCAATTATTGAATGATAATATCATGCATATTGTGTACACTTTACGTATATTCAAGTGTATACTTTACAACTTATGTGTATACTTTGTCACTTATGAATATTCCAATGTATACTTTACAACCTATATGTTTTAATGTGTATACTTTGTATTCATGTGTGTAGTTCATGACTTAAATGTATTTGAATATTCTAATGTATACTTTATGACCTACGTGTTTTAATGCATATACTTTGTATTTCACTTACTCACGAGGAACAAAATGAACCCTAAACCCCTTTGTACTTTTACATCACATCCATCTGACCCTTTTTCCATCAATGAAAAATTCAACACCACAAACAAACACCTTAGAGATATAAAAAAAAGATAGGTTATTGTAGAGGGTCCCAACACGATCCCATAACCTCAGATGAAGAGTCTATAAGCATCATGATTTCCAAGAAATAGCCCTTCAAAGATTGTTGCCTTTTAGCACTTTGAACTCTTAAGGGAAATCACTGGTCCAATGTAGCTCGAAGTGATTCAACGTATTTGGGTGAAAAATATGACCATCCTTAGTGTAAACGTACCCATCCAGATGTGTTGGAATAATCCATTTGGTCCTACGAGTTGTAGAACGAAAGTTGCACCACTGTGGCATTTGATAACTTTTTCCTCAATTAAAAACTTGTCACCATGGGAAAACGCCTCCGAGACAACGAAAACCAAGAGAGGTTATTGTAGAGGGTCCCAACATGATCCCATAGCCTCAGATGAAGAGTCTATAAGCATCATGGTTTCTGAGAAATAACCCTTCAAAGATTGATCCCTTTTAACACTTTGGACTCTTAAGGGAAATCATTGGTCCAATGTAGCTTAGAGTGATTCATCGTATTTGGGTACAAAAAAGGACCATCCCTAACATAAACATACCCATCCAGACATGTTGGAACAATCTGTTTGGTCATACGAGTTGTAGAACAAAAGTTGCACCACCTTGCAACTTTAAATTGCTTGCATTTGATAACTTTTTCCTCAACTAAAAAAATCGTCACCACGGGAAAACATCTCCAAGATAGAAAAAATAGAGAGAGGTTATTCTAGAGAGTCCCAACATGATCCCATAGCCTCAAATGAAGAGGCTATAAGCATCACGATTTCTAAGAAATAACCCTTCAAAGATTGCTGCCTTTTAGCACTTTGAACTCTTAAGGGAAATCGTCAGTCCAATGTCGATTAGAGTGATTTGGCGTATTTGGGTACCAAAGAAGAATATCCCTAGCGTAAACGTACCCATTTGGACGTGTTGGAATAGTCTGTTAGGTCGTATGAGTTGCAAAATGAAAGTTGCACCACTTTTCAACTTTACACTGCTTGCATTTGACAACTTTTTCCTCAACCGAAAACTCATCACCACAGGAAAAAACCTATGAGATAGAAAAAACTGAGAGAGGTTATTGTAGAGGGTCACAACATGATCCCATAGCCTCAGACGAAGAGTCTGTAAACATCACAGTTTCTGAGAAACAACCCTTCAAAGATTGCTGCCTTTTAGCACTTTGAACTCTTAAGGGAAATCACCGGTCCAATGTAGCTCAGAGTGATTTGGCATATTTGGGTGCAAAAGAGGACCATCCCTAGTGTAAAAATACCCACCTGAATGTGTTGGAACAATTTATTTGGTCGTACGAGTTGTAGAACAAAAGTTGGACCACTTTGCAAATTTACACTGCTTGCATTTGACAACTTTTTCCTCAACTGAAAACTCGTCACCATGGGAAAATGCCTCTGAGATAGAAAAAAATAAGAGACGTTATTGTAGAGGGTCCCAACATGATCTGATAACCTCAGATGAAGAGTCTGTAAGTGTCACAGTTTCGAGAAATAACCCTTCAAAGATTGTTGCCTTTTAGCACTTTGGACTCTTCAGGGAAATTGTCGGTCCAATGTAGCTTAGAGTGATTCGATGTATTTGGTTGCAAAATAAGACCATCCCTAGCGTAAACGTACCTATCTGAACGTGTTGGAATAGTCCGTTTGGTCGTACGAGTTGCAGAATGAAAGTTGCACTACTTTGCAACTTTACACTACTTGCATTTGACAACTTTCTCCTCAACTAAAAACTCATCACCATGGGAAAATTCCTTCGAGATAGCAAAAACCAAGAGAGGTTATTGTAGAGGGTCCCAACACAATCCCATAGCCTCAGACAAAGAGTCTATAAGCATCACGGTTTTTGAGAAATAGCCTTTCAAAGATTGCTGCCTTTTAACACTTTGAACTCTTAAGGGAAATCGCTGGTCCAATGTAACTCAAAGTGATTCAACATATTTGTGTACAAAATATGACCATTCTTAGCATAAATGTACCCTTCTGGATGTGTTGGAAGATTCCATTTGGTTCTACGAGTTGCAAAATGAAAGTTGCACCACTTTGCAACTTTACACTGCTTACATTTGATAACTTTTTCCTCAACTAAAAACTTGTCACCACGAGAAAATGCCTCCGAAATAGAAAAAAAAATAAGAGAGGTTATTGTAGAGGGTCCCAACATGATTCCATAGCCTCAAATGGAGATTCTGTAAGCATCATGGTTTCTAAGAAATAGCCCTTAAAAAATTGCTACCTTTTAGCACTTTGGACTCTCAAGGGAAATCGTCGATCCAATGTAGCTCAGAGTGATTCAGAATATTTGGTTGCAAAAGAGGACCATCCCTAGCATAAATGTACCCATCCTGATGTGTTAGAACAATTTGTTTGGTTGTACGAGTTGTAGAATGAAAGTTACACCACTTTGCAACTTTACATTGCTTGCATTTGATAACTTTTTCCTCAATTGAAAATTTGTCACCACGAGAAAACACCTCTGAGATAGAAAAAATAAAGAAAGGTTATTGTATAGGGTCCCAAAATGATCCCATATCATCAATGGAGAGTCTGTAAGCGTTACGATTTATGAGAAATAGCTCTTCAAAGATTGTTGTCTTTCAACACTTTGGTCTCTTAAGAGAAATTGCTAGTCCAATGTAGCTCAGAGTGATTCGGCATATTTGGATGCAAAAGAGGACCATACCTAGCATATACATACCCATTCAGACATGTTGGAACAGTCTGTTTGGCCATACGAGTTGCATAATGAAAGTTGCACCACTTTGCAACTTTACACTGCTTGCATTTAACAATTTTTTCCTTAACTGAAAACTCGTTACCACAGGAAAATGCCTCTGAGATAGCAAAAACTGAGAGAGGTTATTGTAGAGGGTTCTAACACGATCCCATAGCCTCAGATGGAGAGTTTGTAAGTATTACGATTTCTGAGAAATAGCCCTTCAAAGATTGTTCCTTTTAGCACTCTGGACTCTTAAGGGAAATCGCAGGTCCAATGTAGCTCAGAGTGATTCAACGTATTTAGGTGCAAAATAGGACCATACCTAGCGTAAACGTACCCATTTGGATGTGTTGGAATATCCCATTTGGTCGTACGAGTTGCAGAATGAAAGTTGCACCACTTTGCAACTTTACACTGCTTGCATTTGACAACTTTTTCCTCAACTGAAAACTCGTCACCACGGGAAAATGCTTCTGAGATATCAAAAAACGAGAGAGGTTATTGTAGAGGGGCCCAACATGATCTCGTAGCCTTAGAAATTTTTTTTGTAGGCATCATGGTTTTCTAGTAATAGCCCGTCAAAGATTGCTGCCCTTTTGTACTTTGGACTTGTAAGGGATTTTACTAGTTGAACGTAGCTCAGACTGCTTCAGCCTATTTGGGTGTGAAAGGGGACCATACCTAACCTAATTTTACCCATCCAAATGTGTTGGAAGAATTAGTTTGGTCATACGAGTTGCAGAATAAAAGTTGCAAAAAAAAAACAACTTCCAGGTTGCGAGTGGTATAATTACCATAACTTATTCAAATATCCATAAAATTTGACCAAATCGAAGACATTTGAAAAATAAATCAATTAGCTAACCATACCACACATGTGAAAATTATAATAAGGCCATAAAAACCATACAAAATCAAAAGAACAACACAAAACGTTGGAAAAACACAAAAATCTTCTTCCTCAAAGATGCAAATTCTTATTTTCAACTTTTCCAACCCCGAGGTCATGTTTACAAGACTTATTTATGCCATTAAAATTATTTTTCATCCTCCAACTGAACTCCAACTAACTTTTAACAACATTTCAAAAAGTTGTCATTACAATTGAAAAGTTGTCATTGACAGTATTGACAATATTTGACAATTTTTTACATCTTTTACCCAAACGACCCACAAACTTCCAAAATGACTCCAAATGATCATTAATGGTATAAAATGGCCTTATTAACATGAAAGAAGACAAAAAAAAGACAAAACTCAAACTTTGACTCTTGGAGGCATGATAGGCCTATGGGTGCTCTTACACCAGAACATGATAATTATCATTAGTTTACTTTCTAAGAAATGCTACATGAAACAAAACATGAATTTGTGAGAGAGAAGGAGAAGAAAATAGTAATATTTTCTATGGACTATAGAATATATATGATATTTTTTGAATTTCAATATGTAATGATAATCCAATATGAAATATGTAGTGTGAGACAATGACATTTGTGTATTTAAACTTTAAAGTTAAAATGTTAAACTTTACCATTGTTCTTGTCTTCAAAGTTGTTTAAACTATATAATATAACCATAATATAACTAAGAAATATATGATATAATTTAACCATTATTCATTATTTTTGATTGTGAACTATATAATATAACCATTATTTTTTATGCTATTGTACATTGATATTTAACTATTGCTCAAGATTAAATTTTTGAAGAGTTTAAACATGCACACGAGGAACAAATTATTTCAATTTTCAACTTCCATATATCAAATTTTCCAATAATCAAGTGTATGTCCATATACAAAAATGGCATCAACACCAACTCAAACAAAGTTTTACAAAATGTGGCATATGCCATTTCAATATCTATTCAAAATATATATGCCAAAATGTCTATCTCATTCTAAAATACTGGTGGATCATCAAAATGGAGCCTCTTTGAAGCACTCTTTGGCTATAAAGGTACCTGCACAAGAAAAATTCAAACCACAAATGAGATTAGTTATATTATATAATTTAAAATCGAATAATTAACATCAAAATCAATATAGATTGAATGATAATTGAACTCTAAAATTGAAATCTTGATTACCTCATGTCTATGTCTCTTCAAACGGTCAGGATTCCTAGAATATGCCCCTCTCAAAGGACCAATCAAACCAACTTTTGCAATTTCAATCTATATATGTGAACAAAAACATAAAATTGATACAAGTTAGCATACAATTGTTGGTAATAGGAACATATTTACCAAACACAAAATAAAATAAACACATACCTCTTTAGGCATCTCTTTTTCTTTATCTCCTTGAAGTGTTTCGACACCTACTCCTTGAGGTGTTCCAACACCTACTCCTTCAGGCATTGTGACACTTTTCAATAAGGATGTGTAGCTCATAACTGCCTGTACATAAAAATGACAAGTATATGAAACTACCAATCTATGTTTATGTATGTATAATCACTATAAGATCTTAAAAATATTAATTCAATCGAATTTGAGTTCAATTACCTTTCCCTTATCTACCATTGTGCCTCCAAAGTCTAGACAGCGCTGCACCTCAATCGCACTAGATGTTTCCTACAAGAGGAAAATAAGATAAACACATAAGTTAATATATAATTTCATTAATGACAATTCAAATGAGAAGCAAGTATATAATAAAAAAATGTAAACGAGTGAGTGCGAAAATATATACCGCGTGCATGTTGAGGCCAAATGAAATGGCCATGAGGGTGCTATCAGTAACCTGTAAAAGCTCCTCCTTAGACATCAACTGTTAAATAGACCATGCAAATAAATATTAGTACTTGATACTATCTCTTATTGATATTCATTTAAAAACAAATGCAAGTTATGAAATTACAACTTAAATATTACATGTGTAACTATTCCAACGCCCCCCTCTCTAGTAGGAGAGGACTTTGTAGGGTGTGCTCCAATCCCCTACGTCTAATCTCCTATATTGTCCACATCATGGAGGTCATAATCAAAAGTGTCCAAGGGATGCTCAACGGGCTGTACAAGAGGACCCAATCATATCTGGTGGCACATAGTGCAAGTATGTGGCACACAGATATGTGCACCTAAGGATGATGATGCAGTAGCACTCGATCCATCGCCAACATCACCAGCATGTGGTTGAGCTACTGTAGTAGTATGGGAAACCAAAAGATCACTCAAAGAGTGAATAGCCATAATATTTTTTGTGGCTGCATCCTCGATAATATCTAGATGATGTACTGGAGGTGGCTAAGGAAGGGGAGGAGGGGGAATATATGGGCCCTAGACTACTCTAACTTCCCCCGGTCTATCTTGGGGCATACCTCCACCAACGCCCTAGAAGGGTTTAATGTCAAAGTCATTGACATGTTTCCCTAACACAAACTCAACATATAATTTTTTAATAAAGTAAAATGGTACATCAATATTGTTGTTGGGTGGTTTATCAAAAACCATTCACCAATGATCCCAAAAGTTATCTACAATGTCCTTATTTGTGCACCATTTATAGAAATTTTTGGTTTATTAACATCAACTGACAGATAGGTGCGGGGTTTAACAAATAAAGAGGCTATTTGGGCTTTTGTTATTTTGAAATCTTTCACCTCTTTGTAAGACAACCCATTAGAGTAATATTCCCTCATGGTTTCTTGCCACGAAAGAATGGAATTATGTTGGGTGGAGAGGGTTTCTATATTTTTAATTATTTCTTTCAATGTGTTTGTCATCTAGGATAATCGAGAGATTGTCTTATAAAAATCACAAATTCCCCTCAATTGCTCTAATTTTTCACCAATTAATTGTTCAATTAATGGGCACGTAGGTGGTGGAGAGTTTGGAATTTGTGGGTTTTGATTCTCAGCCATAATACCTGATTGAAGTTGAAAACTAATTAATCTAATTGAAATTACACAATATAAATGAAATTATTCTAAAAACCCTACTTTTTAATAAAAATCCGTAAAAAACTAGTTAAAATTATACAAAACTAATACAAAAATTGATTAAAACAAAAAAAAACCAAAAACTTACCTTATAAATCAGATATCAAGAAAAATATGATATCGGACACGCCCTCATCGTCACTACCTGAGGCACTGTGGCTGCAAGTTTAAAATGACTTGTGGCAACCACTTTTTAGGTATTTATTACCCGACACAAATTGGATATTCGATAAAATCGGATAATCTGATTTTATCGGATATCTGATTTGTATTACTTTGGCTTGGGCATTGCTATGGAGAAATGTACTGACACCCAACTCAAAAAAAAATTTAGCTCAAGATTTTCACATTTTTTGGTGAATGCAAAACGCTACTTTTTTTATATTGCCACTTTTTGGCCCATCATGATCCTACACATACCCTTGTTTGAGAGTGTACAACTCTTCTAGACTAACGTCCATGTCAAGATTGAAGGAGAAGTGATCGATGAATTTTTCAGTGATTTATTGAAAAGTTTTGATACCAGGAGGAAAATGAGAGAGCCAATCCATAGCAGTACCTGTTAAAATTCAAGGGAAGAGGCACATTAGATATGAATCGTTGTAAGCCACTTCCATGCACATGACGTTAAATTCTTTGATATGGTCCACAAGACTTCTTCTCCCTCTGTATTTGTCAAATTTGGGGATTTCAAAACCAGGAGGGAATGGTATCATTGCTATGTTTCAATCAAATGGGTAAGGACAAAAGTTCTGTGTATGAGGCTTCTTTGTCTTGCCCATGCGAAGGTCCTACATTTCTTGTGAAAGTGCTTTCAATTGCAATGCTAGATCGTCTTGCAGATTGGGTGGAGGAACATATGGTGGGATGAGAGATGAATTATATGGGGTGTATGAAGGTGTGATATTTTGTGAAAGTGATGAATATGTTCCTGATGCATTTGGATTGACGATGTTCATATGAGGAAAATAGGAACCTTGTTGCTATTGTTGGAAATATTTTTTAGCTATTAAGGCTTACTGTTGAGCTTGTTGTTGTTGTTGCGCCGCTAGGGCTTGTTGTTGGGCCTATTGTTGTTGCCGTGCTAATAAAGCTACTTGTTGTGCTTATTGCTATTGCACGACTTGTTGTGCTGCTAAGGTTGCTTGTCGAGCTTGCTGGGAAATGGCCACTTGATTTTGTTGTTGTGCTAAGGCTGCTTGTTGGGCTTGATGTTGTTGTGCTAAGGCTGCTCATTGAGCTTGATGTTGTCGTTATGCTAAATCTACTTTCTATTGTTGTACGACTTGTTGATAAGTTTGTTGTCCTTGTTGTAGAGCTAAGGCATATGCTTGCAAGGTGGAATCAGGTGGTTGTTGAGACATTTGCGAAGGATTAGGGATATTGAAGTTTTTAGTGGTTAGAAGATTGTTGGTGAAAGGTGGAGGGTTCCCTTGGTTTAACATTCCTTGCAATATGGTAGAATGAGGTGGAGGAATGCATGTTTGAGGTCCTGATTGATTTGGCATAGAAAAGGGAGCTGTTGGAAATGACGATGTCATTAAATTTTGCAATGGAAATGACACACTAGGACCTTGAGTCCATTGATCAAGAAAAAATTCCCTTGTCCTATGTTTTGAGGATTTCCTTGTGCAAAAGATGTAAACAAACAATTCATGATCAAGGTACTCCCAAGATTGCTAGAATTGGTAACCAAGGGATTGTTTTGAGGTGGATTGATAGTGGATGATGTTGTAATGGTAGATGGAATGGATGAACCCACCAGAGGTTTTGATAAAGATGTCCCTATTTGCATTGAGGGTTGATTCTGTGATACAATATTGACATGCCCTAGTGTGTTGTTTTGATATTTTTGGTCTGTACCGCTCAATGTGATGGTAGGAATACTAGTGGTACTCATAGGTGTGGATGAAGAAGGGTTTCCCTGAAATGTCAAAGTGGTGGTGGAATAGTGAATTTTAAGTGAAGTGTGTAGCTGTTTTGGATCTTCAAGAATGGGAGGAGCACCAAAGGTAGGTGTCCAAACAGTGGTGGGAGGTGTAGGAGTAGTTTCGAGAGTACCCACAAGTATACTACTTTCAAATGGTGAGGTATGACCAAAATATTTAGCAAGGCTAGTTGTAAGACTAGGTATGTAAGTTTGACTTAGCCCTTGTGATGGAGTTGTGAAATCCTATGTTAAAACTCTGCTACAAATGTCAGGGAGATATGAGCTACACTTTCAAAATGTTGTTCTAAAATTTCTTCTCTAGTGAGCTCAAATGGGTTATTCGTGATGTCTTTGATTCATATGGTCCTGAAGGAGATGATGGTTGTTACGATGGTGTAACATGACTTCTAGGATCAAATTATAAAGGATTTGGATCACTTGAGGTAAATGTAACTCTGTCTTTTTCCATGATTCTCTTGTGTTGTGATCTCATCTTTACTATAAATTTGGTGTCAGCTATGGGAGAGTTGTGTTGAGTTTTGTAATGTTGGAACTCTCTAGTTGACTCAAATCTAGGCAAAAGGGATGCTCTAAGTCTTTTGGGAGAAATGATGATAATGTGGGATGAAAATATGGGTGGTGTGGGAAGTGATCTTTGCAAGCGTTTTGGGACAACACTTTTGACTTGAGTTTGGTGTTTTGATGTTGGGATAAAGGATGCTAATGAACTTAGAAATCTTTAGGGTAGACTTGTGACCTTCAAGATACACTAGTTCAAAGATGATAACTATCTCAACTAAGTGCATGGAAAAGGATACATTTCACGTACACAGTAGCTAAGGTAGCAAGTTAGTTTGATGTTTAAGTCCCAAAGTGTTGGTGTTTTTGAAATTTTGCAAAGATAGATGAGGTGAAAGATGAAATTTGATAAAGGGGTGAGTGAAATGTTGGAACCAATGTTGACCTAAAGTGAACCTTTTGTTTTGACAAGATCAAGGTAGTGAGAATGATGCTAGACCTCTAAAATGTTCAAATCCTAAAGACTCAATGATTTAGAAAAGTTATTGATCTTAAAAAAGACGAGGATTCTGGCTAATAAAGAATGTGTACATGTCAGGATATTTTCTCAGGGTGCATTCATAAAAGTTTATCAACTTATTTTTGTTTTTGTAGAGTGCCTCAATGCGGTTGTTGATTGCTTTTGCACTATAATGTCTAAGTTTAAAGTGATGAATAGTTGACCTTCATTTAGGGATCCTTACTTTGCGTGAGATCATCTAGTAAAGTGAACCTTTGTTTTAAAAAGATCAAGGTAGTGAGAATGATGGTAGACCTCTAAAATGTTCAAGTTCTAGAAAATGAGAGGATAGAGGGGAATGTTGAAACTTGTTCGGGTTCTCCTAGCCCAAGCATAAAAGTTTCTCAAAAAAGTGTAACGGTTGCGATAAAATATGGATGCCCACTTTTGATTATACTTTGTTCTACGATTTCTATGTCTGAAATGGAGTGCTAGAGACTTTCCCCTACGGATTTGACTGTTTGATGAATCATTTATAGGAGTTGAGTATCATGAAAAAGACCAATATTTTGACTCCAAAAGAATGCATACAATTTCAGACTATACCTTGAAGCATGTCTATAAATTTTTTCTACCAATCTGTTTCTATTCTTGTGAATTGCTCGAAGGTGTTTCTTAAGAGCTTTTGGAGTGAGATGCCTAAGTCTAAAATGAGGACCTGTAGACTTTGCCTTAGGAATCCTAGTTTTTTGTGAGATCATGTGGAAACAGTTTAAGTTTATGGAAGAAAGGAAGATGTTTATTGCCACACGGGTGGTGGTAATAGGGGCCTTCCAGCCTCAATATCGGCGTGTTCCTCTTCTTCGTCTAGAATGGTTGTTTCATTTCTCCACTGTGTATTTGTTTCCTTTTTTTCAAAAGTGAAGGTTCTCAAATTGCTAAAGAGATCTGTTTGTTCACCGTTTATGAGTTCA
Source organism: Sequoia sempervirens (assembly GCA_007258455.2). NCBI lineage: Eukaryota > Viridiplantae > Streptophyta > Pinopsida > Cupressales > Cupressaceae > Sequoia > Sequoia sempervirens. Next base: position 61,699,152 of record VDFB02168118.1, read on the forward strand.
ATGTTTGGCTGAATTATAGCACCTGGAAGATCAAGTTGTTCAATGGGAGCAATTAGTCTCCAAATAGTCATGTGGGGTTCATTTTCCAAATTATCTTTGCTTAAGTGAATTGATTTTACCACAAACACGTGTCTTTGATTATGTTTCCAAACTAGATGTTTATGTCAAAAACATCATAACTTTCACAATGTCCATTTCATGAAAATCATGAGGTTAAATTCATAATTTCCTATGTTGTCTTTGGTAAATATGGGTTTGAGATTTATGTCAATATATTTAGAAATCACTAAGGATAAATCCTTAGGACAAGCAATAATATCAAGGCTAACTCAAGAAGTCCATATTTGAGCCAAAGTGTTTGAAATTTGGATGGTGAATGTTTGTTTTTGGATCGTTTTGAAATCAAGAAAAGTGTTAAACTGACTCACAATCATTACAACCCTAGGATAGAAATGACTATATTTGTTGAATTCCCACTTGGATTTCTCCAGCTGCGCTTATTTAGAGTGGATGATTAGAAGCTTGACCACATAGGCTCCCCTCCAAGACACTCACTTCTATGGGTCAACTAAGCTTCGAGTTCTCATGAATCTCCCATGACAAACTCTTCATCTCTACTAAGAACCACAAGTATGTGGGACGACTTCAGAGGTCCGACCTCTTGACATCAACAAATATTAAGGTTTTTTGGCTTCTACACAAAGGTTCATAATAAGGGCATCTAGTTTAGGGGGTGCAATGATAAAATCCTTGTGAGAGGTCTCCCAACCCTTAAAAAAAGGGATTTACACACCATAAAGATACTAAGGGAGAGCTATCATGTACCGTTTCCCATTGATTATGATTTCAATCAAAACCGCAAATTTGTATAGCGGTTTGGAAGAGACTAGCTTATGCTCGTTACCACTTGGGTTGTTCCCTTGGGGTGATTAATTTTTCCCACTAAGGCAAGCCCTCTAAAGGTGCACAATAGCGAGTAAGTACATCCATAGTTTGATCATCTTTGCTTGCATGAACAAAGAGAGAACACACACTATGCCTTTTCTCACACTAGCATGGTTGTTCAATTTTAACCCAAATTGAAAGATGTGGGTGATTTTGTAAAGTGTTAGAGAATGTTTCTGTTTCTCAAGATCGCCAAATGGTGTGAGAGAATTGCATACACATTCACTAGCAACGTTGAAAAAATCACAAAACAAAGCAAATAGTTGTCAATTTTATCCTTCAAAGCAATAATGAGTTAATTTTATGCACCAATTGAAAGATGAGTTTTCATTTTTCAATTTTAAGCCCAATTGAAAGATGTGATGTGAGGGTTAAATTTTATCCAACTTTGAATGTTCATTTTAAACCAAATTGAAAACTAGTGAGTTGCCTAAAATTGAAAGTAAAAAAACATGAAATTGGGTTATAATTGCCCCAAAGCGTTGGACACTTGTTACAATTATAGAATGTTAAGATAGAAGAGAATTTCTTCAATTTTTCTCCATGCCTTTAAACCCTACAAAACCTTGTTAGTCTAACAAGCAAAACACAATCAGACATTCATCAATGATCATATAAGATTAGATAAACCAAATAAATTAAGTCACATGTCAAAAAAACAAGCGTAAATTTTCTTACCCTGATTGAGCATTGTTGAACATGATAGCGTTGTAGTTTGAGATTTGGGTGTTGCTCTGCAACAAGACCAGTGAGCATGATTGTGTCGCTATTTTGATGGGCATCGTTGCTAACAAATGCGTCACTATTTGTAATTTGAAAGCATCGGTTTGGTGAGTTTTAGCATCGCCATTTGTGTTTCATGATATCTTCAAATTAAATACACATCGCTATATTTAAATCAACATTGGTAGATTAAATATGCATCGCTATTTCAAATTGACTGGGCGTCGCTATATGGTGACGCTATTCAAATAACATCGATGTTTGTGGTTTGAGCGTCACTACAACCTGCAAAATAGCATGGACATGGAATTTGAGCTAAAAAATAGTTAAATGATCAATTTTCCTTCCCTTTAGCACCAACATGTGATGCAGAAATACTAGTATGGGCCAAATTACACTTGATCCATAAAGAATTGAAACATAATGAACCCACAATACTCGAATCTCAACAAGATCAATCAAACAAAATTGAAATTAAACATTTCATCAAAACCTAACATGCTAAATCATGAAAGCTTTCAAAAAGCCTATTCTAATCCATCTAAAACTTATCTTGTTGTGGAATTGGTGTTGTGTTGATGTGGAACAAAAACCCTTTCCCAATCCCATGATTAGTGAGCTTGTTTCAGTTGATTCTATGAAAGAGAATTGATGAAACCATGGTGTTTGGTGTATGAAAACCTAATTTATGCTAAAATGAACATGATGCAAGCTAATTTACTATGATTTTATGCTACAAATGATCTAATTATGCAATTGCTAAGCTAATCTAAGCTAAAATTATGGTAAAAGATGAAAGCCCTAATTTATTTACAAACTAAGATGGATGCATGAAAGCTTGAAGCTAATGTGCAACTAAAATGTACTAAAACAAGATGAATAGTGAGTAAAAGATGAGTGTGTATGTAAGTGAATTCAACAGCATAAGTTTACTCAAAAAGATGGATCCATTTGTCTCAAAATAGTGATCTATTTATAGGAGAGCAAATGAGGAATGGATGGTTGAGATCAAAAAGCTTAATCAACGGTTCTAGATGAAGGGGATGAGAGGCATGGATCATCGATTCTCATCAATGGATTATAATGCATGATGAAAGTTATTCAAGGGCTCACACTTGCCTCAAACATACACACTTTTGACCTGCTCACATAGGTTAAAGGTAACTTTCTTAAGAGGTTGAAGGTTTAGCTTGTCCAAGAAGCCAAGTGAGTTGATTGGAGGAGAGAGAATATTCCTTAGAATATTCATTTTGGGTGAGGAAAAAGGTAATTTACAAATTAAAACAAAGTTTTAATTGTGCAAAAAGGATAAAGAATATCCCAAGGGAATATTCCCTTTGATTAGAGGAAAATTAGTTTAATTGTTAATTAAACAAGGTTTAATTTACGCAATTAGGGAATTAGAAGAATTAAGAGATATTTATTAAATTAGATGATTTAATAAATAGGGGAGGGGTGAAATGATATTTAATTAGATAACTTAGGGTTATTTAATTAAATAAGATGACTTAGGAGATTAAATTAAATATTTTGATTTATTTAATTTAATGATATGAAGTGTTAGTATGAAAAGAGATGAATTAACCCAATTTAATTAATTAAGCCGAATAGATGAAAGTGATGCAATTAATTAATTAGCTAGGCTAATTAAATTAATTAAGAAAAAAGAGGATGGATTAAAGAGGAAATGATGTTACTAAATACAATTTAAGTGTATGACATTGATTAGGACATTTTTTAGTGTCTACAATGCTCATGTACATCCACTATTTCTTCTAGTTTGTGAGCATCATGCAATCTTAGGCGGTGGTTGATCAACTTCATCATCTTTAAAATCCAAAAGTACATTGGCTACCTCTTTAGTATCCCCTACTCCTTCACTTATTTCATATGCCACTAAGGGGGACACTCCATGTGTCTTCTGCGTTTTAGGAATTGGTTGCATAGGGGTAGTGTCTAGTAGGGGCTCTGTGATTACAATACCACTTGGTTTGATGGGAAGCTTGGAGGGTTTTGAAGACCAACCCTCAGGTTTCTTTTCTAGTTCAACATATAATCTTTCAAAGTTGTCAATTATTATGTTCATCCTTTTGATAAGATCCTTTTCTTCAACATAAAATCCTTGGAATCTAGTGTCCCTTTTCTTCTTCTCCTCCTCAAGCCTCTTTATGATTTCCCACTTCCTTTTCCTCTGAAAAACTTCATTAGGTGTAAAGAAATTTATTATTACATCTTCGTAATCCATTATATGGGTAATTCCAGCTTTAGTGAGAAGTTTCTACTTTATAAAATTAATATGCCCTTTAGGATCAAAGACCCTTTCTCCTCGCGACTTCAATGAATACCGCATCTTCAAATAGTTTTGCAGTTCTTCAAGAGTGTCAAACCCTATAGATAACTCCTCACATTCAGTTAGGTCAGGGAGGAATGTCCCCTTTTTTTGTCTTTTCATAACATCCCGCTTCATCCAAAAAAAATTCCACATAAATTCTAAAAATACAATTCGAATAGAAACAAATTTTGATAAAACATGTGGGGGCTTGAGGACACCCATAGACCCTTATTACTGTTTGGTCTACTAAGAAGAACTAGTCACCGAAATTGTGAGTGTGTCCCTGCTCTGGCTTCAATGCTAAAGGTCTTAATACTTGCATGATTTTATTAGACAATCCTGGTGAAATATGACCAAGAGCGGCCATGACCTTTACTATGAAATCATCATGAAATATTACATAATCACTAATTTTACATATACTATCCTAGATGTAACACCAATTTTGTATATGCAACCTATTCCCTTCATCATCAATCATTCCCAAACACATTATTTTAGTCCATCTGTTTCTATTTTGGTACAATATTAAATGACATAGCAGAGAGTATTTCCAGAAAGTGATGTGAGCTAAGTTCTCTCTTACTTGCAAAAATCCCTGATATAGCCCTTAATTTCAGCAACAAAGTCATACTCAATGTTGACTTCATGATTTTGTATCCTCATTGCCATCATCATGAGATAGGTTGGCATCCTCTCTTCAACATCTATTCCAAGCACTTGGTACAAAGAAAAATAAGTTATTTTAAAATATACTTGGAAGTCTTCTATGGAAAATGGCTCATTTTGGGAGGGGGAGATAGGTATCCTCCATTGTTTACACTCTTTTTCATGTGTAAAGGAAGTTCATCACTCATGTAGGTTTTTCTCAATCTCCTATAATCCTCCCCACTTCTGTCTAAGTTGATCTTAGTGATAGCTTGCTTTTTTAACATAAAAAATTCGATAACTGCTTCTTTAGTCAACACCACTAATGGTGAACCATTTGGCATTCTTATAGTCCTGGTAGCTGGGTGATAATATTGTGCCAATACTTTAATAAACTCAACATCTACGAAGACATTTGGGACTATCAATTTGGCCAAATCTAAGGTCCAAGGATTCAAAACTAGAATATTCTCATCCCCTTTTTCATAGTACATAAATAGATCCCACCCTGAGATAGGGATAATTGGGTCTCTACATCCATGGGTTGTATCTTTAAACACCTTTTTGGATCCTTTGTCTACAAAATTAGATAACACATCTAAAATGGATTGTTGCAGGGACCTCTTCTTTGATTTAGAAACTGTGGACTCTTCCTTTTTGCTTGCAAGTTGACTTCTTTTGGGTGGCATGATGAAGAATTTAATCCTACTTGATGTTTTAAGTGTCTACTTGTAGAAGCAAATTCAGTTCTTATACACTTGCTATAGAGGGTTTTTGTGAACTTACCCAGTGAAATAATAGCTGCAGAGTTTTCCCGCTTGAACTCCCTTGCCTCCAGTACACTGAGATTTGTGAATGATTGCCAAAATCTTGTCGAGTCCCAAGTAATATTTGCTGCTGAGCTCGGTCACCTCACTATTAATGTCAATTCGTGCAAAATATTTCAGAATCTACCCATATTTTGAGTTTGAATACATGTCGTTGATCTTGGGAAATCGAATGGTGTAATCATTTAATGCTTTGAAAACTTGTACCATAGTACCACTTTGTCATTTAAAGATTGCTGCAGGGTAGCATTAGTAGTACCCCCACCCCGCACACACCCCTTTGGACTCCTGCGGGACGATGAGTTAATTCAAGTAGTTGAGTGACTATTCATTACCATACCACTCTGTCATATCAAAACCACTACAGGGTAGTGGTAGCAGTACTGTCAGCCCGCGCACACCCCTTTGGAATCCCATGGGACAATGCGTTAATTCTAGTGGTTGAGTGATTCTTTACCGCCATACCACAATGTCACTATTTACCCCTTGCGGGGCTGTAGTTTACTTTAGTTTTTAACATGTTCTCACTACCACCTCGTGGTATTCATATTTGGTTGCCACAATATTGTGGTAAGCATTTGTACATTGACATATATGTCCCGCCATCCCACACATACCTCTATTGACTATCACGGTAGTGCAGTATTGGATTTCATTATGAATGCAGTATTTTAAATATCATTTTATTGAAAAGATTGCACAATTTTCTAATTTTGTAGTCTCTCAGTTTTAGTTTTCAGTGTCAGTCAGACCTAAGAGATCATTTCTTTGTTTGTAATGGGGAGGCTTAGTTCACCTAATGTTAAGATATCTATATGTATTATTAAATCACAAATGTTCTTTATATGTTTGCATCTAGAAAACATATAGGACATACAAGAAATTATATTCTAATTAAACAAAATTAATTTCAAATTTTCAACCAAAGTAAGAAAAAGAAGAAGACTGATTTAACCTAACTTTAAATGCACTTCAAATCAACAGTGAACATCTCAGGTTTTGTATACAATATGCCAGTAGAATAATGATGATTACGTTAAAAAATGTATTAGTAAAACAATAGTGAATAAGCATACCTATACTTAGATCTTTATTACATTCAATAATAAATTACACAATACATATAACCAAAGTTTAGGTGACAAGCTAACCTCTTAAGGTGACAAAACATCATCATAATCATCTGCATTGCCAACAAGATTAGAATCCTGATCATTCATGTCTGCATTTGCTTGATTTTCTTCCTCATCCTCATCTATGACATGCAATGCATTCTCTCTCCCAATCTCTTCATTGGTAATCAAAATTTCTTCTTCAAACACTCCATCATTGTCTTCATCCACTTCTTCGAATGTTTCATGTAAATTAACATAATTCCCATCGGGCATTATATCAACAACTTCCATGAATTTTCGTCTTGAACGTGATTCTGTTTGAATGAAATACGACCATCCTAGGATTCTTACATCGTCAATTATAAATGATTTGTTAATTTGAAGAGGGAAAAAATACAACTCATCTATCTCTAATAAAAATTGTCTTGTATTTGTGCGTACAAATCCATACTCATCAAATTGTACTACAGATGGTTAGATCCACTTAAATTGTAATAATATAGGACTATTTTCACCATAGTCCACTAGAATAATTTGTTGGACGAATCCAACATAAAATTTCTTCTCAGTTTCATGAATAAATTCAACACTAGCAACATAATCACAATTTATCTGTCCTTTGTCTTTTTCTTCCACTCTTAAATGACTACCATAGGCCTGCATTCTATTAAAATGCGTAGCCCATAAATGTGGAGATTGTGAAAGCTCACTTTCCTCTGTTGTTATATCTTGACCTTCTTCTTTTGCATCACTGACTGCATTAGCAATCCATTCTTTAGATTTTGGAAAAGAATCACCTCCAATAAAATCAACATGATGTCTGTGCCTTTGAGGTCGATGTTGTTTTTACCAAATTTCACTTACATCATTTTGGTAGAGCTGAAACATTTGATTGCATTAAAAAGTGAAAGGTATTCTAACAAATTTCTGCTAAAGCTTAATCATTGAATATCAATGCTTCAAAATGGGGTTTAGTTTTTATTGTGAAATGTTTTACAATAGATGGAATCACATAAATTACATGATATTGTTTTTTTTTTAGTCATTTTGTAATGGAAATATACACAAGATTGCATAAACATTGTTGTCTTATATATTGTGAGGAAAAGAATGCTCAAATGTATCACACAAGCCTTGGGAGTAGCTGAACTAATGCAACATAAAGGAAAGCTATACAACTCAAGATAAAGTAGAAAAAACACATGAAAAGAGAATATGTCCATCATTGCCCATTGTAGAATCTTGTTTTGGTCTTCATTCTCTTTAGCTCCTCCTTGCTCCTGATCTTCAGATGAACCTGCATTATGATGAAAAGGTTTGGTTAGAGCTCTGGATATAAACTCTGATCATATGTCCTACCAACAGAAATATAACCTTCATTCAGGATGCATTAAATAAGTTGATCCATTATCACATGTTTCCAAGAGAGCTTGAAAATCAAACATCACAGGAGCATTGAGCTTCATTTTTTTATCTAACATGTTTGTTCACTATGCAGGTATAGGTGAAATTTTCATTGTTGGAATACTGTCATTTAACATCATAGCATGTGGAGAAAAATGGGCTCCCACAAGGGTTGAGCCCAACATGCTTCCCTCTAGATCTCGAGAGGGGCATGGGATAAGCAAGGGACATTTAGATTGTTCCAATAAAAGATTTATTGTTTGATGAATAATTTACAAAGTGGCTGTAAGAATCAATAGCACATTGTCCATTCATGATAGCCAAGTCAAAGGTGTAATGAGGTAGCCCTCCACTTTGAAATTGGAATAAAAAATGAGCAATGAGGTCATTTAAATGATTAAGTAATATGTAGAACAAAATAAAAGTGCACCTTTTTCTCATTAAGGAGTTATGTTTGCATACAAATTCTTTTTGCTGTCATTGTTTAGTCTCATTGAATGGTTTGTCATCATGATCTTATATCTTTTATTGATGTCATACATCATGTTTTCTACTGTCTATATTATTTGAAGTGCATATCCTGAAGGTACAACCACCAAGGATCAAGAGGGGTTGACAAACAATGCTCACATAGAAGGGACAAGAAAGAGTGGATTGTTCATGGAGTGCTAATATGGAGCAGTCATAAGGAATTTACTATAGAGGAATACAATAAATCCATAATGGGGCAGCAATTAAAACAACATGAGGAACATTTTCAAAGCACAAAATTGAAGGGTTGCAATTCATTAGGACAGTGAGCAAATGTTGGAAAATGACTACACTATGCAAAATTCCATTTGAGGTATATTGAGATATTGATGATTTCGAATCAAAGGAAGTAATAAAATCATTAAAGAGCAGTGAGTGGAGCCCTTCAAAGGTGAAGAATCATGTTAAAATCTGCATTTTCTATGTTTGCACAATGCATCAATAGTGGTATTATTCATTTATCAAAAAATTGCAAAAGTTGTTGAAAACACAAAAAAATGATATTCAATGGAATGGATACAGGATAAAGAGATCATTAAAAACAAGGACTATTTTATCAAGAGACAAAGGAACCTAGAACAAACAATAGATTCAAGGAGGGTTTCCAAAACACAAACCCAAATTTTTGCAAGTCTTAAGGCTGCGGGTGGGTGTTATTGTCTTTGTTTTCTCAGAACAATGGAGATGTTGAGCTAGGGTTTCAAGAAAATAACCCTCAAGTTTGTGTTTAGCAAAAGAATAAACACAGATTAAAAGAAGTGAAAGATTTTATTCTTTTTAGAAGAGAGCAGTCTATAAACTTGATATGGTCGTGGCCATGAAGCTCTATTGAAGGTGGCATAAAAAATAAAAACCAAAGCGAACCCTAGCCATGGCGACCATCATGGCGGTCAATGAAAATACATGGAGAAATGGATAATCCACAACCCACACTTTAAATTTAAAGCCAACATCTACAATGGAGGTCATGGGTTTTCAAAGCCTTATCTTGTATTTGCACTATGAAGGAAAATATACAACCGCGACTTTGGAACCCAAAAAGTCTTTCATTCCAAATGGATACAAAATGTACATAAAAATAGAAAGGAATTTCATTCACAGAAGCAGATGAAGGCTCATAAGAATGTGCAAAAAAAAAAAATGTTCATCAGTTAACACTCATTGAGCTCTAAATGATAATTTTATTGATTGAAGTAAGAAAGAATGCAGAGTTCGAGCAATAGAGATCTTACCCAAGCTCATTTTTTGTTGATTTCTCACAAAATATGCAAGGTTCCTAAATTCCTGAACAAATACCAACAATGGCAGCGCCCAATAAAGTGCTTGCTAAAGTGTGGAGTGGAAAATGAATAGGGCATGGGTAAAAATTCAAAATATGCATTAAAAAATGAATTAAATGGAGGAATTGTTGTAGTTTCTATATAGAAGCCTTACCCAATTCAATTTCAACTTAGAGATCTACATATGAAAGGCTCAAAAAGGCTCAATGTTGGCTCGATAGAAGCTTTAGAACTCCATGGAGTTCCACACCAAACCTAGCAGTCACGACCAAGGAGACTCAGAAAATGATGAAGTGCAAAATGAATGTGAAAAGATAGGAGGCCGTAGTTTTGTGTTTAGGGTTCCCATTTACCCTAAGTTGGCCCCCTAGGGTATTTTCCACATTGTTTTAAAATTTTATACCTTGATTAAGACCTTGTGGTATTATTTTGATCCTTTTATTCATTTTGAAAGCCTAAGCTATATGCCTTAGAGTTTAGTTTCTTGATTTTGAGAAAATCAAGTGTGCAAATACCTTAGAATATTTTATACTTTGCAAATATAATCAAAGCCATATATACCTTGCCTTTTTTGCAAAATCAAATCAAAGCTAAGGTCAAACTTCTTTTCTATTTTTCAAGTTAGAGCCATAAACAATGTAAGGCATTATTAAAGCAATGTTTTTATAAATTACTTTAATAAGTGTCAATAAAATGCAAAGAATAAAGCAAGTGTTGAGTGTCCTTATATCAACTTTTAGTTTACCTTCTTTTTCTGTTTGAGTTCGAATTCTGCAAATTGGAAAAATTCAGCGAGCTAAGCTTTCTACTTCTGATTTTCAGTCAGAACTAAGTAATTTTTGAGTCCTTTTGGGTCGATCTACTTAGGAGGGAAACTTGCCACCTATTTTCACTCATATTAGATCAATTTTGGGCCCGATTTTTGAGGTTTTTTCCCTTTGCTCAAAAATGACACTTGAGTTTCTATTTTGGTGAGTAGTTAACTGATATTTTTCCCCTTTCACTGATGGAGACTCATTGGAGATATATATTGGAGAAAAACTTAGTTTTTTTAACGTTCGAATTATTGCTTCTTCCTCTGTTGATCACTGGCAGAGAGTTTTGTAAGTAATTTTTGTAACTCAATTTGTTACAGTTGATACAGAGGCTCCTTTCAGATCAATAAAAGAAAAATTGCATCCCTATCTCATGGTTTTTGTGTCATTTTGCAGTAAATGATTTGATGTTTCTTTGTGATTCTAAGTGTTGAATCCTTTTAATGTCTCATTATTGCAAACTTGTGTGCAAAAGTTTCATGCAATGCAAGTTGTGTGTTGTGTTTAATTTCAATCCTTCATACAAATCAATTTTGTATTGCATGTTTGACATGAGCTTGTGAGAGTAAATGTTTTTTGAGAGTTGATTATGAGTTGAACTAGTGAATAAGTTTTAAAGTTTCTGGTGCATCAGCCTTTAGGTTTTAGGATTTTCATTTCAGTTATCCTTCTATCTCTTTTATCAGAAAAGTTAATATATTTAGGTGATCTACCAGGGGAACCGACCCTCTCTGGAGATTCATTCTTGCCATAAGTCACCCACAACTTGAGAATGTTTCCATGTTACATAGGATAGTTGAGTCTAACTTAACTAGGGTGCAATCCTCGTTGATAACAGTTTTTGGCACGCCTTTTGGGACATTGAACTAAGTTTCAGTCCACTGAAACACATTTTTTTCTTTGCTATTTTGGTATGCACAACAAAGTTTTACCCTTTTGAGGTAAGAAATAACATACCTGGCGACTATGTTCTCTAATTTTCAAGCAGATCTAGTGTGAACAACACATGAGAAGTGTACATACTGAAGGATCTGGTGTTTTCTTCAGTGTTATCAGCCTTTGGAGGAAAATTAATCAAACACCATGGCAACTCTAAGCATATATCAACTAGTTTCAGCAACCCAAGAGTCTACAATGAATCAGGTTGGTGGTGGTTTTCTTAATGTTCATGTTTTGATTGCCATATGATTCAGGCCTACTATACAAAATGGAAAGACAGTTGCCTTTTGTTAAATTTAATCCTAGTAGCCCATTACTGCTTGCAAAAAAATGATATTCTAGTAGCATCGTTGAGAGGCTTGCCTTTCTTCACCAGTGAAAATTAGACTACTCCAATTGAGCATATCAAGGATGTGGCTACATTATGTTCAATCCATCATATCACATAAGAGAATGTTGCAGTGAGGCTTTTGGTTGCATTTATGAAGGGTAAGGAAATTTAGTGGTTTAGAGGATTGGCTGTAGGTTCAATTACTTCATGGGATATGTTAGGTGAAGCTCTAAATAAATAGTTTGAAGACAAGTTAGACAACCTATCATTTATTGAACTATTGACTACCATCAAGAGAGCCCCACAGGAGCATACGACAAATTTCAACCTTTGATTTCAAAGGACTTGGGATCGAATACCAACAACAGTAAGACCTACTACTAATCATGCATTTTTGTACTTTCTAAAACCTTTAAATAGTGATATAGCAATGATGGTCCAGTCAATGGGTGGTGAAAAATTACCAGGTGCCTATGACATAGCTATTAGAGAAAAAAATACTTCATACAAGCTAGTAGAATAGCCCCAAGGCCTTTTATGCTAATTTTTCCTGAGGTGCAACCAACTATTCCTATGTTATTATCCTCTTTAGCTACTGTTTTGTCTATTCCCACAATAGGTTATCAAGCTACAACACAAGAAGTTGTTGTCCCAAGTCCATCTCAAGAAATCCAAGAGTTAAAAGGCATGCTTAAAACCTTTAGTAAAACTGTTAGTAATGAGTTTTCCAATCTCAAGAAATAGGTTGGCCAAGATCCTAGGCACTATCAAGCTTCATATCAGCCTAATCAGTCAAATAGGCCACCATTTCAAGCTAATTCTCAAGGTCAAAGAAGAAATTTCAATCCTAGACCCTTTCAGCCTTATAATCCTAATGCTTCCAACTCTTCAGGGAGCTCGTGCCTACACAAAACAATATGGCACAAGAGTACGATTAGTGTCACTTATGTAACCAACCACACAACCAGTCAATTTGCTCAAATGGCATGATAAATCAGGCCTTAATGGTGCAAAATAATGTTGCTGTTTAGCAAGATGCAACACAAGAAGATCCAAAACAATAGAGTTCCCATCCTGAATATGGCCAACATGATGTAGCACTAATGAATTGGAAAGGTGAGGATTTTTGTAGGGTTAATCATACACAATAAGCTGATAAAAAGCGTGGAAGGGGTGGTGAAAAAGAAGAGTCTACATTTTGGCTTGATGAGTTGTCTTATTTTGTTGACCAAGATGAAGAAAGCATGCTCATACCCACGATTGTTGCAAGTCAAGGGAAAGAACAGATTTTGGAAAACCAAGACTAGTTTGAACAACAAAACATTGACAACTATTTTGAGGTATCCAACTTGTACAATGATGATGAAGATTTAGAAATTCTATCAAAAGAAGATAAAATCACAATCCATATAGAAGAGCAAAAGGATGGTTTTGTTTTGGAGTTTGGAAAGCTTGTTTTGCATGAAGATAAGACTGACTATCAGATTGAACATGAAAATAAATTAGATTAGGTTCCCCATGAAGGAGAAGCTAACATAGATACAAAGAAGGCAACTTTCCTTGAAGAACAGTCAAGTAAACTATTTGAAGAAGATCAGTCTTTCCAAGACAATCCAATGTTTGAATTTTAAGATCCTAGCTGTTCAACTTGTAGAGAGTTTTCCACTCTACTAAATTCTCATGATGACCAAGTAAATGATGAAGACAACAAAGTAAAACAAGTTTTTGAACATGCCCTGTTTGCATTTGAACAAGATGAAACTAATTAGTTTGAGGACTGCAAGGAAGGTATTCAACTAAAGCCTTTGGAAGAAGAGGCCGAATGTCAAGAGGTAGTTTTGAACAAGTTCCTTGATCATACATTCACTCAAGAAGAGGAGCAGGAGTTAGAAAACTCCAATTTGGGTAAGTTTTCAGATTCCCCTAATCAAGCCATAGTTCATATTCAGGTTGAGAAAGCATTAGAATGCAAGCAACAAATCAACATTGATTCTTTGCACGTTGGTTTATCAAGAGGATGTCCAATTCGACATCTAATCCAATTGGAAGGAAGTTGGGACAAGCCACCACCTATCAGGCCCATTGTAAGGCATAAGGAAGAATCAATTGAAAAAGAGGAAAGCAACAAAGAAATTCCAAAGAGAAGCATCTCAATAGGATGCCCAATCAGAAATTTTACCAGACTAGAGGAAAAACATGAGATTGATGTTGAAAAAAGACAAATTTCACCTACTTATGCACTTCAAACTAGCAACATTATTGAACAAGCTCAAAGGTAGGTGGTTTTTTCTATGTTTTCCAAGAAGTTTTACAACAAATGCTTGTTTTTCAAGCTATGTTTCACTTCTTTTTAGTGGTTCAAAAGTGTGTAAATTATTCTTTTCTAAGAAGAAAAGGAAGCTAATTTAACCAATCTGTGAATGGATGTATTTAAAGGTTTCAAGGATGATTGGTTAAAGTAGGATAGAATAGGTTTTTTATTTCTGTAAGTGCTTGAGGCACATCTTTCAGTTCTGTTTTATTTTCAATAAGTGTTGTTGCACAGTTTGTTGGCCATTAGGGCCTTGGTAGTTTGCTTTCTGTTTGGTTTTTGCTACTGTTTGGAGTATTTGCAACTAAGTTACAATGTTTTTATGAGTTTGGAGGGGAAAAATTTGACTCCATTCCTAATGGATTGTTTAGGCAACTGGTCTAGCATGCTTAGCAGGCAAGCATTTAGCAAAAATCACCAGAAATGTTACCAAATTTCACTTACAACTCAATTTGGTAGAGCTAAAATAGTTGATTCCATAAAAAAGTGAAAGGTATTCCAACAAATTTCTTCTAAAGCTTAATCATTGCATATCAAAGCTTCAAATGGAGTTTAGTTTTTATTGTGCAATGTTTTACAACAGAAAGAATCACATAAATTACATGATATTGCTGTTTTTTAGTCATTTTGTAATGGAAATATACACAAGATTGTACAAACATTGCTATCTCATACATTGAGAGAAAAACAATGCTCAAATGTCCCACACAAGCCGTGGGAGTAGTTAAACTAATGCAACATAAAGGAAAGCTATACAACTGAAGATAAAGTAGAAAAAACACATGAAAATGGAATATGTCCGTCATTGCTTGTGGCCAAATCTTGTCTTGGTCTTCATTCTCTTTAGCTCCTCCTTGCTCCTGATCTTCAAATGAACCTGCATCATGATGAAAAGGTTTGGTTAGAGCTTCAGATATAAAATCTGATCATATGTCCTACCAACAAAAATATAACCTTCATTCAGGATGCATTAAATCAGTTGAGCCATTATCACATGTTTCCAAGAGATCCTGAAAATCAAACATCATAGGAGCAGTGAGCTTCACTTTTTTTTATCTAACATGTTTGTTCATTATGCAGATATAGGTGAAATTTTCATTTTTGGACTATTTTCATTTAACATCATAGCATGTGGAACAAAATGGGATCCCACAAGGGTTGATCCCAACATGCTAACCTCCAGATCTTGAGAGGGGTATGAGATAAGAAAGGGACATTTAGATTGTTCCAATAAAATATTTTTTAGTTTGAGGAATAATTTACAAAGTGGCTGTAAGAATCACTAGCACATTGTCCATTCATGACAACCAAGTCAAAGGTGCAATGAGGCAGCCCTCCACTTTGACATGGGAATAAAAAATGAGCAATGAGCTCATTTAAATGCTTAATTAATCTATAGAATAGAATAAAAGTGCACCTTTTTCTCATTAAGGAGTTTTGTTTGCATACAAATTCTTTATGCTGCCATTGTTTAGTCTCATTGAATGGTGTTGTCATCATGATCTTATATCTTTTATTGCTGTCATACATCATGTTTTCTACTGTCTATACTATTTGAAAATCATATCCTGAAAGTACAACCACCAAGGATCAAGAGGGGTTGACAAACAATGCTCACATAGAAAGGACAACAAAAAGTGGACTATTCATGGAGTGCTAATATAGAGCAGTCATCAGGAATTTACTATAGAGGAATACAATATATCCATAATGGGACAACAATTAAAACAACATGAGAAACATTTGTAAAGCACAAAATACAAGGGTTGCAATTCATCAAAACAATGAGCAAATGTTGGAAAATAATTACACTATGTAGAATTCCATTTAAGGTATATTGAAATGTTGATACTTTTGAATCAAAGCAAGTAATAAAGTCATTAAAGAGCAGTGAGTGGAGCCATTCAAAGGTGAAGAATCATGTCAAAATTTGCATTTTCTATGTTTGCACAATGCATCGACAGTGGTATTATCATTTATCAAAAAATTGCAAAAGCCTCTTGAAAACACAAGAAATGATATTCAATGGAACAAATACAAGATAAAGGCACCCAAAACAAACAATGGCTTCAAGGAGGGTTTCCAAAATACAAATCCAGGTTTTTGCAAGTCTCAAGGCCGGGTGGGTGTTATTGTCTTTGTTTTCTCAGAACAATGGAGATGTTGAGCTAGGGTTTCAAAAAAATAACCCTCGAGTTTGTGTTCAGCAAAAGAATAAACACAAAGAAGTGAAAGCTTTTATTATTTTTAGAAGAGAGTAGTCTATAAACTTGATAGGGTCATAACCATGAAGCTCTATTGAAGGTAGCATGAAAAAAAACCAAAGCGAACCCTAGCCATGGTGGCCATCATGGTGGTCAATGAAAATACACGGAGAAATGGAGAATCCACAACCCACAATTCAAATTTAAAGCCCACATCTACAATGGAGGTCATGGGTTTTCAAAACCTTATCTTGTATTTGCACTATGAAGGAAAATATACAATTGCAACTTTGGAACCCAAAAAGTCTTTCATTCCAAATGGATACAAAATGTACAAAAAAATAGAAAGGAATTTCATTCATAGAAGCGGA
Organism: Sequoia sempervirens; assembly: GCA_007258455.2. NCBI lineage: Eukaryota > Viridiplantae > Streptophyta > Pinopsida > Cupressales > Cupressaceae > Sequoia > Sequoia sempervirens. The sequence goes on from VDFB02168118.1 coordinate 61,715,928, forward strand.
TGAAGGCTCATAAGAATGTGTATAAAAAAACCAAATATGTTCATTAGTTAACACTCATTGAGCTCGAAATGAGCATTTTATTGAATGAAGTAAAAAAGAATGCAGAGTTCGAGCAATAGAGAGCTTACCCAAGCTAGTTTTTTGTTGATTTCTCACAGGAATCTGCAAGGTTCCTAAATGCCCAAAATCCTAGCAATGGCAGCACCCAATAAAGTGCTTGCTAAAGTGTGGAGTGAAAAATGAAGAGGGCATAGGTAAAAATTCATAATATGCATTCAAAAATTAATTAAATGGAGGAATTGTTGTAGTTTCTATACAAAAGCCTTACCCAATTCGACTTCAACTCAGAGATCTATAGGTGAAAGGCTCGAAAACGCTCAATGTTGGCTCGATAGAAGCTTCAGAACTCCATGGAGCTCCACACCAAACCCTAGCAACCGCGACCAAGGAGACTCAGAAAATGATGAAGTGGAAAATGAATGCGAAAAGATAGGAGGCTGTAGTTTTGTGTTTAGGGTTCCCATTTACCCTAAGTTGGCCGCCTAGAGTATTTTTCACATTGTTTTAAACTTTTATGCCTTGATTAATACCTTGTGGTATTATTTTGAGCCTTTTAATCATTTTGAAAGCCTAGGCTATATGACTTAGAGTTTATTTTCTTGATTTTGAGAAAATCAAATGTGAAAATACCTTATAATATTTGATACTTTGCAAATATAATCAAAGCCATATATACCTTGCTTTTTTGTAAAATCAAATCAAAACTAAGGTCGAAATTCCTTTCTATTTTGCAAGTTAAATCCATAAACAATGTAAGGCATTATTAAAGAATTTTTTTTATAAATTGCTTTAATAAGTTTCAATAAAATGCAGAGAATAAAGCAAGTGCTGAGTGTCCTTATAACAACTTTCAGTTTACCTTCTTTTTTCTGTTTGAGTTCCAATTGTGCAAATTGCATAGATTTAGTGAGCTGAGCTTTCTACTTCTAATTTTTAGTCAAAACTGAGTGATTTTTGATTCCTTTTGGGTTGATCTACTTAGGAGGGAAACTTGCCACCTATTTTCACTCATATTGGATCAGTTCTAGGCTCGATTTTTGAGGGTTTTTCCCTTTGCTCGAAAATGACATTTGAGTTTCTATTTTGGCAAGCAGTTAACTGAGATTTTTCCCCTTTCACTCATGGAGACTCATTGGAGATATATATTGGAGAAAAACTTAGTTTTTTCTAAGTTTGAATTATTGCTTCTTCCTCTCTTGATCACTTGTAGATAGTTTTATAAGCCTTTTTTGTAACTTAGTTTTTTACAGTTTGATACGGAGGCTCCTTTCAGATCAATAAAAGTAGCAATGCATTCCTATGTCATGGTTTTTGTGTCATTTTGCAATAAATGATTTGATGTTTCATTGTGATTCTAAGTGTTGAATCCTTTTATGTCTCATTATTGCAAACCTGTGTGTAGAAGTTTCATGTAATGCAGGTTGTGTGTTGTGTTTAATTTCAAGCCTTCATACAAATCAATTTTGTATTGCATGTTTCACATGAGATTGTGAGAGTAAATTTTTTTAAAGAGCTGATCATGAGTTGAACTAGTGAATAAGTTTTAAATTTTTTGGTGCATCACCCTTTAGGTTTTAGGATTTTCATTTCAGTTATCCTTCTATCCCTTTTCTCGAAAAAGTTAGTAGTTTTAGGTGATCTACCAAGCAAACCAACCCTCTCTGGAGGTTTATTCTCGCCATAAGTCACCCACAACTTGAGAATGTTTCCATGTTACACAGGATAGTTGAGTCTAACTTAACTAGGGTGCAATCCTCATTGATAACAGTTGCATCCAAGCTTGATTGTCTTCTTCATATTTTCTACATAGAATATTAACATACAAATAGTAAGATTGATAATATAAAAGTGTAAATGCAATTGAGTAAATAAATTATTGTGTAATTTTTTTTTTTACTTGCGCCACTTATCGAATGAAGATGTGTTTTGAAGAATATAGGCATGTATCACACTTCTTTTTTGATGTGATAGCTTGAAGCAACATCCATTTCCTTCTAATACTCCACCTGCAACTGTTTCTTCTTCACCATTATCCCATACACGCCGATTGACATTTTTAAAATCCTTTGTATATTCTATGCAAAATCCCATGGCCTCTTGCATTGAATATCCCTCAGACATGCCGCCTTCTAGTTTTTCCCTAGTATGAACAATTTTTTTCAAAAAATTCATATATTGTTCTAAAGGATACATCCATCTTGTTCTTATCTTGCCACAATGCATTAGTTCATATTGTAGATGTATCAAAAGATGCATAGAAATGTTAAATATTGTTGGTGGAAATTCCCATTCCAATAGACAAAGGACTTCAACAACCTCCTCCCTCAAATTATCAAAGTTTGAAGGATCTAATACATGTAAACTCATTCTCTTTAATATTAGGCCAACCTTATAACTGCTAATCTTGGCCCCTTTGCCAAACTTAATATATTTACCACAATAGGTAAAATATTCTCCATTATGACATGGTAGTCATGGGTCTTGAGGCCTCTTAAGCCATTAATGTTAGTTTGGATTCTAATACTACTACTTACATATCCAGTGGGACAGTGAGTCTGAGACATCAACTGTAAGGATTGTGCATGTTGTTCCTTTATGCAAACATAAGGAGCACCAAGTTTGTAGAAGTTGATAATCCAACCTCATAGATCCCAATGAACATTTGCAAACAAATAACCTGTCACAAAAAAGAGATCAAGAGACACAAGAATGGTGCTCTACCAACATTAAGCAAAAATGCATTAACCATTATTTGATTACAAAATATCAATCCTTATAAAAGGAGATCCAAACCCTAAAGATGAAAAACTTAGGAATAATAATAAAATAAAGAATGCCTAAGTTTAGCTTAAGTGAAATAAAGTAAAGGTGACTTAATTAATTAATAAATATGATTAAATTAATTTTAATGTGAATAACCTATTACTCTAACACCCCCCCTTAAGATGAACTTAGGGAAAAGCTTAAAAACTAAGGAAAGATGCATGAAAGCAAAGATGGGTCCTGACAACTAGGTTTGATGAGGCACCCATGTACAAATGTAAAAGATCTCTCACAACAGGAGAAAAGGAGAAAACCTCGTGGGAAAAAACTCATCTCCAAAAGAGAGAAATACATGTGAAGGACTAAGACGCCTCCAAACAAGAATGTCCCAAAAAGAATAGGAACAAGTGAAGGACTAAAGAAGCCTCCAAACAAGAGTGAAGGACTGAAGAAGCCTCCAACAAGAGGAAATTGTCCCAAAAGATAGGAACAAATGATGAACATGAAAAACACCACTAAAGCATGAAGAAGTTGCAAACACTGTCATAGAATGACTCTTGAAATGTTGAAAGAAGAACCTCTGCTGAAACATATGATGATTAGGATCAAGAAGACAAGAATCTGTATGAGTGCCCCCAATGACACTACTCAAATCTGATAGCAAACCAAGGAAAACATCAAGAACTCAAAGATACAAATGGCACAAGTACCAATAGTCTGAAGAATTGATCAAGTGAAAATTGAAGGCTGCCTCCTGAATGCAAAAGTGTCCATATGGTAAGTGATCCACCTCAATGAAATACAAGTAACCAGCCATTGATGTACTCTGTATTCAAAAGTACATAGGAACAAATACTGAATACATAGCTCACTCCAACAAAAGCAAGGAAGCAATATCACCAAAAGTAGAAACCCCCCCATAATGCTGACAAGGGAGAGTCATGATAGGTACAATGAAACTGAATGCTAGAAAGAAGTGCATGAAGAAGAACTAAGAATATTTGAATGTGAAAACATGATAGTACCAACAAAGTATAAAGGGTGTGCAAACAAAGGCACACACACATGAGTCAAGAATCAATGTGATTCACTACTGTCGTGGAAGGAACACTCACTAAACAAAGGTATGATGGAAAATAAAGGAAAACATCAACCCAACATGGAACTTTATAGAATAGTGCAAGTACAATAATGGAACAATATAATATGCAAGAATCCTAATAATACACATACAAAGCTGAGGCACTTTATTTTAGTGCATTTACAAATGATAAATACATGCACTGTGAGCCCACAAGGTCCAAAAAGGACTACATATGAGAAGAAAGATTTTTGGAAAAAAACAAAAACTCAAATCTAGAAACCACCTGCACTAGTGCAAAGAGCTTGGAACCAAATTTTTGATGATATCTTATTTTCCCATTTTCAACATCGTATGCAAAAGTTATGCCGAAAACATTAAAGGCAACTCCAAAAAAAGATCTTACTTTGAAGGGAAATAAAAAGGACTTGAGAAATAATCTCCAAAATATACCCACACCAATGGAAAGTGCTCTGGGTCCTCTTTCCGACAATATCTCATTTTCGACACTGCGAGAAAAAGTTATGGCCTTCACAAGAAAACTGCCTTGAAAGGGCAATTACACAATCTACTGGAAAAAAATTGACGGCCATATGGCCATTGCAAAAAAAAAATTGCATTAAAATTGACGGCCAAATGGCCATCGCCATATTTTCCCAATTGGGCTTATTTAAAAAAAAAAAGTTTAAAAAAACAATAAAAAAAATTACATTAAAAAAAGAAGAGGGGCATGGGAGCGGAGCCCACCATCACCACCTCGGGGTTGGGGCGAGGGACGCCACTTGGGTGGTACCCTCGGTACCCCTCCCACCATGGGGGCGAGGCTCGACACCTGCCACCTTTGCTGTGGCAGGGGGCAGTAGGTACCTTGGGTACCTGCTCCCATCAATTTTTTTAATTTTTTTTAAATAAAACACATAAAAAACTGCGGTACCCTTTAAAAGGGTTTTTTAAATATATATATTTTTTATTTTGATTTTTTTGAAAAAAATCCATAGGAAAAAAATATGTAAAAAATATATATATATATTTTTACCTCAATTCATGTGCTGTGGAGGCCGTACGACCTTCTTGGAAAAATATTTTTGCCTCAGAGGCTCTCGACACATAATTTGACGATTTAGTAGTTGATCTTAGGGTTTTTGGGCCTTTTGAGTGTGATGGTGAGGTCTATTTGGGCCCAAAGTGCTCTGAAAAATTAGCTATCCCCTGGATCTATCAAAAAAGACCTTTCTTCAAACCCTCATAGATCTGACAAATGAAAACCAATTTTGACAAAACAAAGGTCAATCTTGACTGTTTTGACAACTCTGGATTTGATGGAGAGGTATGATTTGACCCTGGATGCACTAAAAAATTGCTTCAAGACAAGATACCTCAAAAAAGGAATAGGAAGCTGCAGATTTGGAGCTCTGATACCATGTAGAAGTTGATAATCCAATCTCACAGATCCCAATGAACACCTACAAACAAATAGTTACCTGTCACACAAAAGAGATCAAGAGACACAAGAATGGTGCTCTACCAACATGAAGCAAAAATGCATTAACTAGTATTTGATTACAAAAGATCAATCCTTATAAAAGAAGATCCAAACCCTAAAGGTGAAAACCCTAGGAATAATAATAAAATAAAGAATGCCTAAGTTTAGCTTAAGTGAAATAAAGTAAAGGTGACTTAATTAATTAATCAATATGATTAAATTAATTAAGTAAACAACCTATTACTCTAACAAGGTTTTCTATATTTTTCATCATCATATTTTTCAACTCGAAGATTTCGACAAATCTTTAGTTGTTGAAAGTCTTCACATGATGAAATAGTATCAAAAGCACCAAAAAGAGTTTCTATAATAGCATAGGCTATATTTTTCTCAGTATGCATAAAGTCAACAATATGCCTAATGGCTACATCCTTAAGGTATGACAATTTATAGAATATGCACAACCTTTTTACACCACTTTCCTTACATGGATCATATATACTACCAAAAATCCCATCATTTTCAATAAATGACATTCATTTTTGTCCATTCTCAACAATGTAATCACCTATTATTAGCAATGGTGCTTCACGATTCTCTTCTTAACCATTGAACCATGTTTTTTGTTGATGATATGGATGATCCATTTTAAGGTAAGCACGATGTCCACAGTAAATACACATATAAAACTTCTTGAGTGCCTCACAAAATCCTTAAAGTTATGAGTAGGACATCCATGGTATCCATGAACACTGAGACCATAAAATGTGCCATATGCAAGAAGATCATGAATCGTAAACAATAAGGAAGCTCTTAAAGTGAATTTGATTGAATGACCATCCCTTAAAGATTGAATTGCTTCAATTCCTTTCCACAATTCCATTAGTTGATCATATAATGGCTCTAGATAAGCATCAATTGTATCTGAAGTCACACTTTTCTTTCCTGGTATAATTAATGATAGCATTAAGAAAAATGGTTTAGTTGCTAACCATGGAGGCAAGTTATAATTTATTAAAAATACTGGCTAGGTTGACCATTTAGTACTTTGATCTGAGAATGGGTTCACCCCATCTAGACCCAAACCCAACCTTATATTACGATGATCTTGAGAAAAATTAGGCCATCTATTATCAAATTCCATCCACGTCTTACAATCAAGCACATGTCGTTGTTTTCCATTAGTGCTCTTATTTTGGGCATGCCATTGCATAAGTTCAACAATGTCTCTACACCTATACATTCGAAGTAATCGTGGATTACTAGAAAGTGGTGAAGAACCTTTCTAGGAACCACAACTGATTTCAACCCTTCTCTATACCTAGCTTCATGACATTTCAAAAATTCACTCTCACTTGCAAGATTCTTGTGAAATAATACACAACCATTCACACACATGGATGTTTTCATACTCTAAGCCTAGCTTAGTGATTTCCTTTCTACATTGACTTTGTTTTGTTGGCAATGTGGAGTTAGGTGGTAACAATGAACTTAATAATGCCAATAACTAATCTACACTCTCATTTGTCCAACCAAACACCACTTGCAAGTTAAGAATTTGAAGGATTGTTTTCAAATGACTTAACTTGCAATTAGCATATAAAGGCTTTGAAGCATCCTCCATCAACTTGGCCTAATCATTGTTTAGACCCTCATTCAACATTCTATCAACTTCAAACCCTTCGTCTAACATTGCTGCCTCTTCATCTATGTTTGGTGCCACTTCATCTATGTTTGTTACCTCTTCATCTCTCACACTCTACCATTCTATCATATCTTCATAATAATTGACATTCCAAGGGCTTATCTCACTATTCCCATATCTATCATATGTCAATAAATATGACTTCTTTTTCTCACCTTTCCACCAAGACAACCATTACATGGACATGGATATTTTTCCATGTCACTCTCATTGGCTATTCTCTCATCAAATGCATGGTATTTCAACTTTCGACGTTGATCCATTTGTAATTTTCTACACATATCAACAAAAAATTGTAGAGTAAGAGACAAAAACTATTTTTTTAATTGAAAGGCATTTCCATAGCAATAGATTTATAGAGAGAAAATAAAATAGAGTTTAACTAATGAATTGTAAAAAATATATTTTTGTAGTTTATATTCAAATTGTTGATTACATTGCATTGCACATCTTTCAAACTCAAAGAATTACTTCACATTGCATAACTAATAACTAGATGTTGATAGATGACAATTTCAATTACAATATAGTTTTTACAAATTCAACCTAAGTAGTGATGCAATTACTTCACATTGTATAACTAATAACAAGGAGCAACTATCAATTGCATTTTCTTGTCATGGCATTCCATGAAACCACATTTCTTTGAGGCATTTTTTCAAAAAGTTCACTACCTTGTCTATGCTACCACATTTTTCATACATGTCTACCAAAGAATTTTATCAAACAGTTCACTCCCTTGTTGCTATGGCTAAAATCCTAAAGCAAGTGCTTTTGAACAAGCTAAGGATTCTTGTAAAAAATCTATCAAAGCATAATAGTAAGCAATAGCATAGACAAGGTAGTGAACTGGTTGAAAAAATGCCTCAAAGAAATGTGGTCTCATGGTGATGGAACACCATGAAAATCCATAACAATTTGCTTGTCATGGAATTTTCATCGAATTCCATCACCATGAGACCACATTTCTTTGAGGAATTTTTTCCAAAGTTAATTCCCTTTTCTATGCTACCACATTTTTCATACATGTCTACCAAAGCATTTTATCAAATAGTTCACTGCCTTGTTGCTATGGCTAAAAGCATAAAATAGGTGATTTTAGAAAAGCTATGGATGCTTGGAAAAAATCTATCAAAGCATAATAGTAAGCAACAAGCTATGGTCTCGTGGTATTTTTTTTGGCACAAAAATCAACGTGATTTTATTTGCATTTTTGCAGGTTTTAAACACATTTTTTGGCAATTTTGCTTATTTCAAATGGGGAAAAATCTTTGTGGTTAGTTTTGTGCACTTTTGAATTGTAGGATTCCCATAGTTAGTGAAAAAGGTAGTGTTCATGAAGGAATGGAAAAGATGCATAGATCCTTTCAATTATACTCATACTGTACAATGACATTGAATCATTTAGAAAACCATTTTTTCTTCACAGGGCAACATTTTCTTATGGAATAGTCTACTGAGATAGCTCTTGTTTCAACTAACCTCCCTCTCATGAAATATCATTCATATTATAATCTTGCACAATCTTATTATAGTAAAAGTGATTATGAAACAACTGACCACTACTACATGACATCAGTCAAGGAAAGCCAAAGGCCACAAGATTTGGTGGACAGGTTCAATTGAAGCTGGGAGATCTTAAGAGTTCTCTCTTAAATTTTGAAAAGGTTTTGGAGGTCCACCCTAAGAACTGTGAGAGCTTAAAAGTTGTAGGCCATATATATTCTCAACAAGGGCAGGCAAAGAAGGCTTTGAAAATTTTAAGGAAACTCGCATAGATCCACATGATGCCCATGCATTTATCAAGATGAGTGAGTTATTAATATTGTCAGACCCCATTGCAACCTTATATTCTCTTAATATGCACCAAAGTCTCTTTTGAAGAAGAGAAGAGAAGAAGTACCATTCAATTGTTAAACAACATAAGGTTCTTCATTTTGAGCGTGATGAACTAGAGTTGGCTCAACAAAATTTTATGGAGGCATTAGGATGTGATGTTCTGCCTCTACATAAATCTCTGTGGTTAGTTTTATGCATTTTTTACTTGTAAAATTCTCATAGTTAGTGAAAAAGGTAGTGTTCATGAAGGAATGGAAAAGATTCATAGAGCCTTTGAATTATACTCGTACTCTACAATGACATTGAATCATTTAGCAAACCATTTTTTCTTCATTGCAGGGAAACATTTTCTTGTGGAACAGTTGACTGAGACAACTCTTGTTTCAATTGACCCCCCACTCATGAAATCTAATTAATATTATAATCTTGCACGATCTTATCATAGTAAAGGTGATTGTGACACCACTGACCACTACTGCATGACATTAGTCGAGGAAAGCTAGAGGCTAGATGATTTTGTGGATAAGTTCAATTGAAGTTGGGAGATCTTAAGAGTTCTCTCTCAAATTTTGAAAAGGTTTTGGAGGTCCACCTTGAGAATTGTGAGAGATTAAATTTTTTAGGGCATATATATGCTCAACAAGGGTTGGCAGAGAAGGCTTTGCAAATTTCAAGAAAGGAAACTCACATAGATCCACCTGATGCCCATGCATTTATCAAGATGGGTGAGTTATTAATATTGTTAGATCCCAGTGCAACCTTAGATTCTCTTAATATGCCAAAGTCTCTTCTAAAGAAGAGTAGAGAAGAAGTTCCCACTCAATTGTTAAACAACATTGGACTTCTTCATTTTGAGCATGATGAACTAGAGTTGGCTCAACAAGATTTTATGGAGGCATTAGGAAATTAGTTCTGCCTCTACATAAATCTTTGTGGTCAGTTTTGAGTATTTTTTACTTGTAGGATTCTCATAGTTAGTGAAAAAGGTAGTGTTCATGAAGGAATGGAAAAGATGCGTAAAGCCTTTGAATTATACCCATACTCTACAATGGCATTGAATCATTTAGCAAACCATTTTTTCTTTGCTGCAGGGAAACATTTTCTTATCGAACAGTTGACTGAGACAACTCTTGTTTCAACTAGCCACCATCTCATGAAATCTCATTCATATTATATTCTTGAACGATATTATCAAAGTAAAGGTGATTATGACACCACTAACTGCTACTACATGACATTAGTCAAGGAAAGCGAAAGGCCACAAGATTTTGTGGATAGGTTCAATTGAAGCTAGGAGATCTTAAGAGTTATCTCTCAAATTTTGAAAAGGTTTTGGAGGTCCACCCTAAGAACTGTGAGAGCTTAAAAGTTGTAGGCCATATATATGCTCAGCAAGGGCAGGTAGAGAAGGCTTTGGAAATTTTAAGAAAGGAAACTCACATAACATTATGCCCATGCATTTATTAAGACGGGTGAGTTATTAATATCGTCAGACCCTAGTGTAGCCTTAGATTCTCTTAAGATTCCAAAGTCTCTTTTGAAGAAGAGCAGAGAAGAGGTACCCATTCAATTGCTAAACAACATTGGGGTTCTTCATTTTGAGCGTGATGAACTAGAGTTGGCTTACAAAACTTTTATGGAGGCATTATGAAATGATGTTCTACCTCTACATAAATCTGTGGTTAGTTTTGTATATTTTTTACTTGTAGGATTCTCACATTTAGTAAAAATGGTAGTGTTCATGAAGGAATGGAAAAGATGCGTAGAGCCTTTGAATTATACTTGAACTCTGCAATGGAATTGAATCATTTAGAAAACCATTTTTTCTTCATTGTAGGGCAACATTTTCTTGTGGAATAGTTGATTGAGACAACTCTTGTTTCAACTGACCACCCTCTCATGAAATCTCATTCATATTATAATTTTTCACGATCTTATCATGTAGTAAAGGTGATTATGGCACCACTGGCCACTACTACATGACATCAATCAAGGAAATCCAAAGGTCAAAGGATTTTGTGGATAGGTTCAATTGAAGTTGGGAGATCTTAAGAGTTCTCTCTCAAATTTTGAAAAGGTTTTGGATGTCCACCCTGAGAATTGTGAGAGATTAAAAGCTATAGGCCATATATATGCTCAACAAGGGCTATTAGAGAAGGCATTGGAAATTTTAATAAAGGAAACTTGCATAGACCCACCTGATGCCCATGCATTTATCAAGATGGGTGAGTTATTAATATCGTCAGAACCCAGTGCAACCTTAGATTCTCTTAAGACGCCAAAGTATCTTCTAAAGAAGAGCAAAGAAGTACCCATTCAATTGTTAAACAACATTTGGGTTCTTCATTTTGAGCGTGATGAACTAGAGTTGACTCAAAAAACTGTTATGGAGGCATTAGGAAATGACATTTGGGTTGAATTCATAAATAAAAGCCCCAATACCAATTATGCAGTTTTTCCTGTGCTCTTTCAGGATATGAAATTCTTCCATCAACTAGAAGAAGGTGGTGTTTCACTTGAGTTACCATGGGATAAAGTCACAACACTATTTAATCTTTCTCTAGTTTGTTTGAACAACTACATGATACTAAAAAAGAAAATCTTTTATACAGGAAAATATTGTTCAATTTCTTGATTATGTGGATGCATATCTACATCTTGCAGCCATGGCTCAGGGCTCAGAATGAGATCTAAATAATCCTAGAATTGATTGGGGATGCACTTTAGGTGGATAAAAATTCATCAAATGATTTATCTATGCTTGGAAAAATGGAACTGAAAACAAATGACTGGCTTAAAGCAAAGAAACAATTAAAGCTACACAAAGTGAATCAGATGCAAATAATTCTCATGTTGAAATTTCACTTGGAAATTGGAATTATTTTGTAGCTTTTTGCAATGAGAGGAGGGATCCAAAGGTGGAGGCACAACATCTTGAGAAGGCTAGATAATTGTATTATAAAGTGTTGGTATAGAGACCAGGAAATGTTTATGCTACAAATGAGGCAACCATTGTGCTAGCTAAAAGGGGCCAATTTGATATTGCAAAGGAAATTTTTACATAGGCACAAGAAGTTGCAGCGGGAAACATCTTTGTTCAGATGCCTGATGTGTGGGTAAATCTAGCACATGTTTACTTTGCACAAGGAAAGTTTACACTTGTAGTGAAAATGTAGCAAAATTGTTTGAGGAAATTCTAATTTGGCATTGAAATCTAGATTTTATTATATTTAGCTCGAGCACATTATGAAGTAGACCAGTGGAAAGAATCTAAAAGAACATTATTAAGAGCAGTAGAACATTATTAAGAGTAGTAGATTGCAATGAGCGTTTCAAAATTGTGTTTAATGTAATGAAGGTTTCGAATTACCTCTGAATTTTCTACAGAGGGATTCCCCAAATCCAATTTCGCTACAAAGGGCCTCAACGAATTCAAATTCATTGCAACAAACTCTGAATTCCTTGCCCTTGCCCGCCTTTTCAGAAGTCTTCAGGTGCTCTCTGAATCCTTATCACCCATGTAAGTAGCTGCTATAACTGATCAAAACGCCTCATGCTAGGCTAACAAATGAAGAGAGGTATGCAATGAACGAATGAAGAAAGGTCAAGCAAGACAAATGAATCTGCAATGAACATGAATAATCACACTAATACACTGTGCACATGAATACATCACACCAATAATTGGCTGAATTGTTTTTTAAATTTTTTGTCTAATTTGGATTTTGACGACTAACTATTTAGTCATTTTTATTTTTGTGACTAAATATTTTTTTAGTCAATGACCAAATTAGTCATTTATTTACTCATTTATAATTGAGTTGCAAAAAATGAGTAGAATTTAGTCATTTTTAGTTGTTGTGACTAAATTTTTTAGTCACCTAGTCATTTATTTGCTAAATTCTACTAGTGATACATCTACACACACTTCCAAACACAACAAATAATATTCATTAACCCACTAAGCTACTTTAGATTCCTATATTAGTGGAAAATAAAGCCTTGGACCAATGAATCTACATCAAGCCATTAGTAATCTTACATTTGATAATTAACTTTAACAAGCGTTAGATAGCTGCACCACTTGTTAGTTACTAAAAAATGAAGGTTAGATGAGAAAAATACTCAAAAACCCTAGAAATTTCAATCTAAAATACAAGCACAACTTTACTTGATAGAAGCACCACTTTATGCAACAAAAGCGTAGCTTGGTGATACAAAGGCATAGCTCTATGAAATAGAGGCACCACTCTTTGAAAGAGAGGCATAGTTTCATATACAAGACCCCACAATGACCTTTAGGAGCAAAAAAATGAGGCTTTTTCACAAACCTATTTGGGAAAATTACAAGATAAGGCTATGAGACACTTGAAAACATAGAGATCTAGCCAAAATATGTTAGGTTATATTCTCAAAAGATCTCAAAATGAAGAAAACCCTAGATCTCCTAGAAATCTTACAAGAAACCGTATAAACCCTAATTTTTGCAATAAAAGAATGAAACAAGCTACAAAAATAGAGTGTTAGAATGATGAAATACTACAAAATAAGGCCTCAAAGGTTAGTCAAACCTTAGATCTAGCTCAAAATGATCAAATGCATTTCTCATAATAGAAGCACGATTTTGGGTGAAGGAGGCGCCACTTCATAGAACAAAGGCACCCATCTATGAGGCAAAGGCATAGATTTATGAGACAAAGGTGTCTTTTTGTGAAAAAGAGGCACAAATTTATAGTTTGAGACCAAAAAATAAAATTTGTATCACAAAAACTCATAAAAACTTCATAAAAAATGATAGAATAGGGATGTGGGTCCCATCGGGCATGCCAAAATGAAGAAGGTGAGAAAATATTGAAAGAAAACAAAGGAAGATAAAAGAAATACAAAGAACAATATCTTCCCCTAGAATATTTTCTTCTCTTCTTAATGAGCAATAATGGAGTGCACCCTTATTGCATTTTATTTTCTCTTTGATGTTGATATGTGGATTGATCAATGCTCTAGCATAAGCTTGATATGATTTGGTAATGATAGATTAAAATGACAACATGTAGGTATGATAGCTTGATAAGACTTGGTTGATAAGAAGCTATAAATGAAGGATGAGAGCCTCTTGATATAGTCTTAATGAGGCAAAATTCAATGGCTAGGAATGACTGATGATGAATGGCTAGGATTGAAGGAGGATTAGGGTTTGGATCAAGGATGCAATCATGTGACAAGTGTCACATGATGAATAGGATCTATGTTTAAGATAGAGATAAGGACATAAATACTTATGAAAATGGCTAGGATTAAGAGGTTAAATGCGATGAGTGGATAAGATGAAAGGTTAGTTTGAATTTTGGCTAGGTGTCTAGGTTCAATAAATCTAGACAAGAAGTTAGTTAGACATGTGTAGGTGACATTGGTCACATGAGGACAAATTTAGAATATGATCCATGTGAACAAGATGGAAGGCTAGGATTAGATGGATAAATGATAATTAATTAAATAAATAAAATTTTCATTTAATGAATAGGATCATGTGAAGGGATAATAATTAAATAAATATTAAATATTTATTTAATTAAAGGACTAGGATAAAAATAGGAAAGGATGAGAATAATTAAATAAATAATAGATATTTATTTAATTAATGGCTTAGGATAGGCTAAAATTAAGAGTGGTTGAGTAAGGTTAAATTTTAGGTGTCTACAATATACAACCATCTACCATTCGATCAAAATTTAACTCACCTTGCAACAATTAATTGAAAGAAACATGTACATAACAACTTAAAATAAACAAAGAAAAGATTATAAACCATTTTAATAAAAAAATCTCCTCATTAAGTTCATTAATTAGTCAATTGTTATATGAACACAACTCCTTTGGAATTATACAATGAGACTACCCTAGAACTAGACAACATATGAAGAGATGTACAAAAAATATACAATTTAGGCTCAACAACTCAATGACATACACAATTCCCCTCCTGGCCAAGAGTACCACAAAAATATAGATTGTTGTAAAATTTTCTTGTCTTTTACAACTCTATCTTTGAGGTACTTATAGAATATGGGAAAAGAGAAGAAAATATAAGAAACAAGGGAGGAAAAAGATAATTGTAGTGATTTGAATTTTGCTAACTATAGTAGTAGCATTCATTTTTGCAACCATCTTCTCAATTTGATAGTTTTCTACTCACCTCTTATTTGGTCTATGTGCATATTGGATTCACTTTTATTTTTACATGACATTCTAGGCTATTCTTTTTTTTTCTTTTTGGCTTTATACTTTTATTTTACTCTAAAATATTAAAGTGACTTTAACATTTCATTGGTTTCAATTTCTTGCATATTTTCTTTTTTAATTCACTTGGCATAAATATTTTCACCTAACTCAATTATGACACTCTTTCTCTTTTTTACATTTGAATTCACTTTTGAAATATTATTATTATTATTTTTTAATATTTCTTTTGATCTTTATTCTATTTCTACACATCATATTTCAAATTCACTTACCATAATAGAAATATTAAAATCTTAAAATCTAATTTAATACTTTATATCCTTTTGCTCTTCATAACTTGTACTCATAGAAATAGATACAGATAATTTGATCTAACACCACAATGATTCTTTTGACTTAATTTTGTTGTAAATGATACTGACAATGATAGATTTTGGAACTTTTTGTAGATAATGATGGAATTGTTGTATAGGATATGAAAGAATTTGAATGTTATGACTTAACTTTCCTATAGATCTTTAATATTATACATTAAAATAATATTAAAATGTACCAATCACCTTCTTGGTGGGGCTTCCTTTTATCTCCACTTAGCCCTATATTGAAAACGCCCGTTGATCTTCACAATGAAATGGTATTGACTTAATCCCTAATTATAAAGCATTCACTCAATAATTTTGGGCCTTTATAATGTGGGGAATAAATTAACATTTCCCCAACCCTATGATGGGCCTTGGGAGTTGACTTGGCCAATAGTAAGGAGATTCTAAACTCCTCTTGCTTGTTGAATTTTCCTAGTGTCATTTATCTTGTCAGTGCCCTCCATCCTATCTGCATACCATTTTATATTGAAAAATATATTGTAATTTGCTGGCATTATATTCTTTATTGCTGGAGGCTGAGTTTGTTTGCTGAATTTTTTTGGTTTGAAGTGTCAATTTTCAAGGTTTTAGGGCAATTCACTATCAACAATTGACTTCCAACAATTCACCATCAGCAATTCATCATTGCATACACAGTTCACCTCCAATAATTCATTGTCATGCTATATTCATTATGTATACATTTTTCAATATTTAAGTGGCCAAGAGCACCCAAAAAAGAAAAAGTATAGAAATTTTGTTGAATGCATAAAAAAGGTATACGCGGTGAACATACCACAGGGATGAATTGCTGGTGGTGAATTGTATACATGATGAATATGTCACGAGGATGAATTGCTGGGGGCGAATTGTTGGAAGTAAATTACTGATGGTGAATTGCTGGCAATGAATTTGCCTGATGCCGTCAATTTTGTATCATCATAATGTTTTACTTGAAATTATGAAATTCCTAAAGTTTATAATGATAATTAGTCAATATTTTTTTTATTTGACTGTTTAAATTTTCATTATCTTCATTTTAAACCAGGCTTTATGATTTCTCTTCTCTTACTTTCATACTTTAATGATAAATGATAAAATTTGATTGAAAACATTGATAATAAAAATTTACGCAATCAAATTCAAAAAAATATTAACTAATTAATATAATAAGTCTTAAATATCTTGCCCATATCCTATTATTGTTGTACTGTGCCTTGAAAACGACATGCCACTCTTTAATGGCAATGCCATTTTTGCTACGAAACACAAAATAATTTGTCTTGTGCCAAATTAAAATGACACGCAATATCATTATTCCCTATCTTTGTTTGTTTCTTGGCGACTGTTAGATTAAATAATTATACTATGTGAGGCAAACTCTATTTTTCACGTTGAAATACTAATGCTGGTGATTTTGTCTTTATTGCCAATTCTATTATTATTCAACCTCGTTTTATTCTTCATTTTTTTTATATGTTGCACAATTTTTCCATTGTGCCGAAATAAAAATAGCACAACATTCTCATTATAGTAGATGTCACCTATTTAAAATGCAAATTCAGACCATCCTTCAGGCATATGACCCAACTAGAATAGTGTTGCAAAGGCTGTGAATCCTCCTTGACCATGCATGGGAGGAGACAAAAATGTTGCACAAATCCCTTTATCAGAGTTATGAATAAAAAAACATGGGAAGGGCCCAGATCTAATTACAAATCAGTCAAAAGGGCTAATTAAACTTGTTCCACAAGAAGAGAGACATACAAAACCAGCAGTAGGGACCAGTAGAAAAAAGGTCCCAATGAACCTAACAGCTGAAAAATCAACACAAGAACAACTATCACAATCAAGGAGGTTTAAAGCCAAACCTAACCAAGGAGACCAAGATTGGAGTTTGACCCAAATGGTTTATATTAAGTTTCTTCAGGAAGAACTGATCTCAACCAAAGGAGAAGCCATATGGGAATCTCCCTTGAGGTCCTCAACAAAATCCACTACATCAAGGTCCAAGCTCTTGCCTAACTTCGGAACATGAACCAAAGGAAACACAACATCATGCTTATCCATTAGGGAAGACCCATTATATTTTCTAGTGGGGCTCACACTAGAGAAGCCCAAATCATTTCCTTCATCATTAGACAATGAGTTCCAAAAAGAAGGGATGAGTTTTTAGACTAAGTATGGACCTTATCTTTGAAAGCCTGACACAAGTGAGAAAAATGCTCAACTCTATAGCAGTGAGAGAAAATTAGTGAGGAAGACTCATAGTGGATAATTTGTTCCCAAACATCTAAGACAAAAATTACTAATTCTTTGGTTTTTTTAACTCATTGATTGATTAATTATTCTCTTTAAATTAGATTTTGAAATAGAATATTATAAAATATTAATATATTTAATTATTTGTTATTAAATGGGAATCAAAAAATCTGTGTCAATATATCCATTTTTGTCAAATAAATACTACAAGTATAAATAAAATAAATTTAAAAATAATACGTAATATTTAGATTATAAAATGAAACATTATAGAATAATATGTTAATTCTTAAATATAAATTAAAAAATATGTATTATTAATAGAGAAATAAAATATCATCAACAATAATTTAGAATATGAAATACAATATAATACCTACTAAATCTCTACTAGTCATCAAATGATCTGCTCATTTTGACTATGCAAACCATCCTAATTTGGTCTTCATTTTCTTTTGTCTACATACTTCCACTTATAGTTACATCTCATTAGTTATTCTAGTTGTGTTGCTCATTATTTTGGATGTAGTATTATTTGAATTGTTATGCGACCCTCTTCTTTCATGCATATTGACCTCTATATTATTACTGCCATATCAAAAGAAAACTTAATATAAATGTCTAGTTATATACATATATACATCCTCAAGTAATCTTCTAATTTCTTTTCAATTTTATTTCTTATCTTTGATTTCAATAATCCTAGTACAATGAAAAATCTCCCATCCTCTATCAACCTCAATATCATGGTTTGGCATAGATCATCATGTTTGAATATTCTAATATTGAATCACATAATTTTTTAATGAGGGCTACACTGCCCAAAACCCACACAACACGACAATAGATATCGACACAAAAGATGCACCCAAAAAATAACTCACATTCAATTACTTTAAAAAAATGAAATTACAGATTCAGAGATTACAATGTATAACCACATGGGCTTGATTCATTACAACAAAATCAACTCTAAAAAGAAAATCTATTATTCAGAGCCACAATTTGCACTAATGGAGCCACCCTAAAACCTCCACTCAACCCTTTTTATTTTACACCAATAACCACCTTAGAATGTTCTAGAAAGTGTAACTTTCCCTTTTGTTTTGGCACTAAAAGTCTAGTTGTTTGCTTTTTCACCTAGGAAGATATTTTAATGAAATCCACTTTTTAGTGGGGAGCTTCCCAGAGCCATAACTTTTGACTCGAATGCGATTTTCTATCATAATAGATCGTTGGAAATACTTCAAAGAGATTTATAGCGTTGAAATGATCTAAAGATCATTTCGTCTATTTTTCGATCTTTTCTAGGGCTTCTAAGATTTTCAAATTTGAATTTGAAGCTACATTGGAGAAATTTCTCAAGACAAAAACTTTAATATATTCCAAATGGTATAGGGTATTGAGATGATTCTTTTTCCATCGAAAATATTTTTCAGTTCCGATCCTTGGGGTAATTTTTTAGGTCCATACAAGCCTGTTTAGGCCGAATTACTAAAAATAGTAAGTGATCATTTTTCACCTTTTCTAACTTTTGACTCTCTTACACCCCTTAAGTGCCATCATTGGACTCAAAACAACTAAATAAAATAAGGAAAAATATTTTCTTTGGGTGATGCAAGTGAAAGATAGAAAAATGGAGTTATGAAAGAGGATTCACCAAAATGATAACAAATAACCCTATTTTCCACTATTTCATTCAAGAAATGAGATCCAAACAATGAAATGACAAACAACCAAAAGGTGAGTCAAACCAAGGTTTGAATTTGCAAATTTCCCTTTTATGCTAGGATGGGGGTATGAGTCAAACAACACTTTGGCCCGATAAAGATTAAAAATAGCAAATCAACTCCAAATTGTGATCTATAAAGTGCATCTAGAAGATTAAGCTCAATTCAGATGGAACCAACAGTCAAATTGCAAATCTGAGAATGGGAAAATGATGTGTACCAGTCACCAAAATTACTTTTTCAAAGAAAAATGAGGACTCATTCACCCTATGGCAAATGGGTTCTGGCTAGGGCTCCTCAAAATCTGTTTCTGAGTTTTGTTCTACTGTGTCTACACTCCCAAATTCCCGAAGCTCATGGTAAAAAATCTAGAAATAAATCTTGTAGGTCAAATTTTGTGAAATTTCAAGAATGGTGACAACTTTGACAAATTTGTAATTTTTTCTCTTCAATATATTTTCCACCTAAAATCTACAATCACACATCAAGAGAGAAAAATGTTGTTTGTTAGGTGAATGGGCGTTTGCCTTGGTCAAACTCCATTTTTGTAATTAAGCCTTGTAATGAAATGAAATAGCATGAAGGAATGATGAATGAACAAATGCAATGCCACAACTCACCAAACCCTTGTTTGAACCTTGGAATATGGATCTACAACTTGCATGAAATGGCTTTAATGAATGTGGATCTTGTTCTTGAAACTTGATTTGAAACAATGCCTTTGAATGCTTGAATGGATCTTGAACAAGTACATCAACATATTAGCTCAAATAACATGCATGATGCAAGAAGACTTGGACATGATAATAGGATCTTGATTGCTACAATAATTCTTCTATAAATCTTCTCTTGAACTTTCTCACTTGAAATCTTAGGATATTTAGATTAAACTTTCTAGGTGAAACATAGTGAAATGACCTCTTATTTATACATATGTTAGCATTAATTACCAAAATTCAAATAACACAAGATGACATGTGAATACACATTTGAAATCATTGAAATACCACCAAAAACATATTTGAAATTTAGGTCCTAAGCCTAAGTGAGAACCAATTCACCCTTGGGCGAATGGGTCCTACGTCACTCACCTAGGACACACATTCTCCAATGTTAAGTGTTAAGTTATGGCATTGATGAATTTTGGGTTTCCTCTTCGCAAATTGTAATTAATTAGACTTGGATTTGAACTAAAGGGGTCAATTAAGGCAAATTAACCTCAATTAATTAATGAAGCCCTAAATTATTGTGAAAGTGTAAAGGTACACCTTACAACACCATAAATAAGACACAATTAAGTCCATTTTATTAAATGGCCCTAAAATTAATGTGAATATGTAAAATTTACATATTATAACACAAAATTAAAGCATAATTTAGTCCTTTTATTTACTATTATTTCCCAAATTAAGTGTGAAAAAGGGATACTTTTTCCTACACTACATTTAGCCCCCACTTTAGTGAGAGTATGACCCCATTTCAAACTCACACTAAATTAGACATTCAAGACACTTATGTATGTAGCAATGAAAAAGATACTCAATCATACACTATCAAATCCTAGGAGAAGAGAAGGGAAAATCAAGCTACGATTGTCCCAATGCGATGTAGAACACAACTTTTTATCTAGGGAAGGGGAAGGATCAAGCTTCAACTTTCCCAATGTGATGTGGAATAGTGCTATTTGTCCTATTCGTTCACAATTAGAACTTGATGTCCACTATCCAAATGAAACGTACACTCATATGGGCTAATGGAACCTTAGGTCATCCATTAGGTGAACCCTGAGGGAAGGTGGCAAATGAGAGAATCTTATTAGGCTCGCATACCATATTAAAGCTATCTTCCTAACAACTTCAATAAGGAACCACACACATTTTAGTTTCATGCTCCATAAGGCTTAACAAGCTGCATTATGCTAAGCACCATTGAACACGGGCAAGGCTCCACTGGCAAGAAAGATGCGTTATGCCTAGTGGCCTTGAATTTAGGGATGGCTTCAAGCTTCAAAAGGTTAACAAGTTGTATTATGCTCAACGCTTATGAAAAAAATGCAGATAGTGGTTTTTTCAAAGGGATCTTGCTTAGTTCATGTAAGGTCTTCTTCTTAGGGATCATTATGCCTAATGTCTCCAAGAGAGGACAAGTCCAAGAATAAGAGGATCACAACTTAGGGAATGCAATGTGTAGCATCACCACTAAGAGGAAAGTCGTATGCAAATAAATATCACTTTTGGAGGACATCAAACCCAATGATTCCACCAAGAAAAGGATGCATAACAAGAATAAAGAAAATCCCACAAAGAAACATGAGGATGTCAATGTATGCTCCCACTTTAAAGGAATTGCTAACATTGGATTGTTGTGAGCAATAAAAAGTAGTCTATATTCAATGCTAACCATAAGGAAGACATGAGAACTTACTCGGAAAGCCCTATGTCAAGTCATATGTTTCCAAATGAAGCTACATCATGTAAAGGGGAAGGGGTTTCCCCCAAAAACACGTAAGGGATATATGGATTCAGGGTCAGTATATCTTTGATACAATGTGATTATAGAGCTCAGAAATGTCATCGTTCCCCAAATACTCGTAGAACAAGAAGAATGACACATAGAGATTGAAAATAAAGTAAAATATTTTAGGTCAACATGGAAGAGACCTAAATTTCTTGATGCCTTGCATCATCCCAAAAAAGGAAAATGCAAGACAAATGAAAAGATAAATGTTTATGACATATAGAAGAATGTAGATACATATAGAAGAATGCACATAAAGAGAGAGATACATAAAATGATACATTATGGGGAACCAGATTACACACATGAAATCACACAAAGAACATGCAAAATAAAGCAAAGAAAAATACTAGTAATTCACATGTGAGTCAACCTATTGTAGGTCATCTGCATCCCAATCTTGTTTAGTGTCTGTGAAAGTCAGAGAACGATAAGTTCCAAACTAGGAAACACACCAAGTTCAACACTCTTATTAGTAGAATCATCATTTAAGTTCATAGAAGAGGAAAATTGTTTATTTAGTTCATTATGCACTTCCTCATCAATCTTAGCAATTTCAATGTCATCATCTAGATTGATCAAAATGGGAGGTCTAATGACAATATCCATAGAAGTTTTTTTATGTTGTAGCGAAGGTGAAGGGGTATCTTGCCTTGCTGGAGACAAGTTTTGGTTTTTATTTTCTATGTTGTTATTTTGTTCCTTTTTTTGCGACAAATGAGCAATAGCATAACGTCTATGCCTACGCTCTCTAGCATTTTAATTTCTTTTCATTCAGTTTTCAAGTTGTGTTTGTGTAGGAGTGGGTTTATCAACCATAGGTTTATTTTCTTCCCTTAAGGGAGGAATGAAAAGAACCATGGAAGGTTATTTGACCACTTTCTCTTTAGCTTTGTAAACTTGTTTGACTTTAGGAGGCACAACATGATTTTTTTGGTTATCTCATGGTATATTATATGAAGTAGGTGAAGGATTTGCAATAGGATAATCTTAGATACTTGGAAGGGCTTTAAGTTCAATCATGGTTTCATCAAGGATAGGTGGCTCAATCATGGGTTGAGGCATATTGTTAAGGGATGATTTTACTATGTGCTTTGCCTTAAAATTTTGATAGGATTTGAAAAAGAAGTCTTTGTAGGGTCTAATAGGTTTGATAGGCTCAGGCCAAAAGAAATCCAATGAGAAGTTCCCATGGGAAGACATGATATTAAAGCCACTATGATGCACTATAAATATCTCATTGTGAAATGGAAAATTTAAACATTTATGCACAACTGACGAGACGACATTCATGGAGCAAAGCCATGGATAGCCTAACTTCACATGAAATTGGTCCGACGATGGGATGATGGTGAATGAGAAATTTAATGTTTTCGGTCCAACCTTTAGAGGGTGATTTATCGAGCCAATTATAGGGCAAGTAAAACCATTATGCATTTTGATCCATGCTTTTGGTTTTTCATATGTATCTTGATAGAGTTCATGCATAAATAAGAATTCATTAGTGATCACATTCTCTACACATATGGGATCAATTAATTTCCCATTAGTAGAATTTTCATTGATTCTTCAAACTATGTAAAGAGTCTGATCATTGAGTGCATTTTTAATTATATCTTGTTGTGAGAAAGCAATATCAAGCGACATTTTAGTTAGGAACTTATGAGGTTTAGCATCAATAAATGTAATCAAATGATCTACAAGGTTGTTTATGTTTCCATCATTTGTGTCAACATTCACCACATCATTCTTTGGTTCACTAGATTTGACAAAGGAGATGTTATGATTAGGCATGGGATTGGTGAATATTTGCAAATTTTGATTATGAGGAGCTATAGACTTATTACCTTGGTCTTTCACACCACCAATTTGGATATGATTAGAATCAATGAGGTCTTGCACAAGATGTTTAAGATGCTTGAAATGTTTTGTATCATGTCCATTTTGTTGATGGAAATGAAAATAGGAATTTAGTCTATAGTTTGAGGGTAAAGTCTTAGTAGGATCAAGATCTCTAATAGGAGGTAAGGAGATCAAATTCTTCTTTGAGAGTTGCAACATGGTATTATGAAGGGTATCAGGTAGAGGTGTAAACTATCTATTTATATCTGCAAAGGCATATGGTTTTGTTGTCTTTATAGAAGCCACTTAGGTATTAACATTTTGATTGGGTTGAGGGGGATTATGTTGGAGGAAGCCCTTATTTTGTTTCTTGAAAGGTTGGTAGTTGGTTTGAGGTGTGGATTCAAAATTTTCAAGATGATTAGAGGGATTTTTCATTTCACTAAGTACTAACTGAGTTCTGGTAATTATGAAGGGTTGTGCACAATTGTGTGAAGAAAGGAAATCTCATCATCTCAAGCTTTGTTTGAATTTTTTTTATTGCAAATTGGAAATAAACATTCTTTGAAGTTTGACATCAGGAATCTTAATGTTTATTCATGAATAAAGCATTTGATATCGTGCTATGAAATTAGTGACTTTTTCATCATCATTTTATTTACATGTCATCAAGTCAGCTAAAGTCATCTTGGGACCCATGTGAATTTGGAAGTGGTTGTAAAAGGAATCAATAAGGTCATTGAATGAACCAATTGAATTATTTGGTAAGGAGAAAAACCACTCTAAAGCAATATCTTTCAAGGATCTAGGAAATAGCTTAGCCGAGAGTTTATCTTCAAAAATGAAGTCACTACATAGGGTGGTATAAGCAGAAAAATGACTAACGTGATCTCCTTTCCCACCATATTTCTCAAATCTAGGAACTTCTATACCTTGTGGAATTTGTGTTCTCAATATCTCCAAGGATAAGGGATTGGTTTTGATGTATTGTGAAGGTTGGCCATAGTTGTTTTGATTTATGGTGGCTCTTTGTTGTTGAAGGGATGACATGTTTTGTAAAAGTATGTTAAGGATTGGATCATTGTTGGTATTGTGAGCTAGAGGGTAATAAGGTGGAGTGGTGTATGTATGTGGAGGGCAAGTGAATTTTAGGTTTGAAAGGGGATATGGTTGAGGAGATATGAGATTTGAATGCACAAATGTAGAGGGATTCCCAATGAAAACACCTAAGGAAGTTTTGACATTGCTAGTAGGTTGAATGGTTGTGGTAGTTCATGAGTACTAGTGTATGTAGGAATAGAGGTGAGGGTTGTGGAAGGGGGAATAGAATTTCCTCCTTGGATTTGAGTATAACCCAAAGCTTGAGCACAACTAGTCATGGTAGGGATGTTCTTGTTAACAAGATGACCTATACTTCGCACAATCTCTATTCCATGTTCAGTTTCAAGCATTTTCCTCATATTATCTAGAGTAGGAATGAAACTAGTATCAATGTTTTCAGTATTCACAGTCTTGCAAACTTTCTATGTCTTCATCCATTCTTATGTTTTCTTGTGGTATATGAGCAACATCATGCACATTGTTTGTATGTAGGGATGCCATTAGAAATGAGGTATGATGGCTGTGATCCATAGAGGGTTGATTATCAAATCTATTAGTAAAAGAGTTGGAGAACCCAAGATCCATGGAAAATGGTGTATCATAGGATGACATGAGTCTGAACTATGTCTCACAAAAGTATTGCTAATAGGACACCAAGTTGTAAAGCTCATACAAGATTTGAAAAACTTAGTGTAAACACCCAAAATGAAAAGAGGGTAAAGTGAAATGATTTATAATGCAATTTTTAGATGCTAAACAAGGTAATTTTTTTTATTGCTCAATGCAAAAACCTAAAATGATGTCTTGTGAATGAAATTTTGAAATCACACAATGCAATAAATTTATCAAATTAAGCTAAATATAATCAATTTCACTTAAAAGAAAATCTGTAAACTGAAATAAAAACCTGAAAACAACAAAATGAAATGTAGAAACATATATTTTAGTGCACAAAAAATCAAGAAATGACCCTGATCAGGGACTCATTCACCCTAGGGCGAATGGGTCCTAGGTTAGGGTTTTTAAAAAGGTTTTTACAAATTTTTGAGATGATTTAAGTGGTTTCCATATTCTAATAAGAAACAATAGGTTATAGTTTGATTTTTCTATGAATTTAATGTTGAAAGAAAGTGCAAAATATGATAAAATGGCAAAGTAGGAGACCTAATTTGATATGCAATTTTGTTTTAATTTTCAAATGTAAGTGAATGATGATGCAATGCTTTGTAAATGATATGGAAAATGATTTATTTTTTTTATATTTTTTAGATTTCAAGAGAATGCAAAAATGCAATCCTAGAACCCTAAATGAAATGCAAAGCAATGCAAGTTACACAACCCTAAATGAGACTCAATTCAATGCAATGAAATGCAAGATCTAAATCTTAGGTGGAAATGAACTCCAAAATTAGAAAATTGCAATGATCAAACTCAGGTTCACCACAATGAAACATAAAAAAATGGAGCTATGAAAGGGGGTTCACCAAAATGATAACAAATAACCCTATTTTCCACTATTTCATTCAAGAAATGAGATCCAAACAATAAAATGACTAACAACCAAAAGGTGAGTCAAATCAAGGTCTGAATCTACAAAATTCCCTTTTATGTTAGGATGGGGGTATGAGTCAAACAACACTTTGGGGAGAAAGACTAAAAATAGCAAGTCAACTCCAAATTGTGATCTATAAAGTGCATCTAGAAGATTAAGCTCAAGTGCATCTAGAAGATTAAGCTCAATTATGATGGAACCAATAGTCAAATTATAGATTTGAGAATGGGAAAATGATGTGTACCAATCACCAAAAGTTCTTTTTGAAGGAAACCAAGGACTCATTTTCCCTATGGCAAATGGGTCCTAACTAAGGCTCCTGAAAATCTATTTTTGGGTTTTGTTTTACTGTGTCTGCACTCCCAAATTCCCGAAGCTTGCAATAAAAAAACTAGAAATAAATCTTGTAGGTCAATTTCCAAGATATTGCAAGAATGGTGATAACTTTGACAACTTTGATAACTTTGCAATTTTTTCTCTTTAATAAACCTTCCACCTAAAATATGCAATCACACATCAAGAGAGAAAAAAATTGTTTGTTAGGTGAATGGGGGTTTACCTTGGGAAAACCCCATTTTTGTAATTAAACCTTGTGATGAAATGAAATAGCATGAAGGAATGATAAATGAACAAATGCAATGTCACAACTCATCAAACCTTTGTTTGAACCTTGGAATATGGATCTGCAGCTTGCATGAAATGGCTTTAATGGATGTGGATATTGATCTTGAAACTTGATTTGAAACAATGCCTTTGAATGCTTGAATGTATGTTGAACACTACATCAACATATTAGCTCAAATAGCATGCATGATGCAAGAATACTTGGAAATGGTAATAGGATCTTGATTGCTGCAATAATTCTTCTATAAATCTACTCTTGATTTCCTTGAAAATGCTCTTGTAATGCTCTTGAAATTGCTCACTTGAAATCTTAGGATGTTTAGACCAAAATTTCTAGGTGAAACATAATGAAATGACCACTTATTTATACATATGCTAGTATTATTTCCTAAAATTAAAATAACACAAGCCGACATGTGAATACACACTTGAAATCATTGAAATACCACCAAAAATATATTAGGAATTTAGTGTTAGTGTAATTAATTAATTAATTATTACACTAGCATAAGTTAACTTAGGTATTGCATTTAATTAGTTAAGTCCTAGGTTGCATTATTAGATAAATCATAAATAATAGGGTAATATTCCCTTCCTTGTTTGTAGGGATAAGATTCCTTCTAGAAGATGAGTTGTCCTTCTAGAACTTATCTCAACATTTAATAATCATCTAGATAGGGTTCACATGTTGTCACATGTTGTTAGATCATGACACATGGCAACATCTCATGCATCTTAGGTTTTCATTCTTGCCTATATAATTAGGCATCTTGTTCATTTGTAACATCTCAATCAATCATATCATATCAATATAGAATCTCTATTGTGCATGCCTAGTTGCAACACTTTTTTGTGTGGTTGATCATCTTTCCTGGCTCAAAGGTCCTCCATTGAAGACTACAGCTTCAAGAACCATGCGCATCCATAATCTCAACATGATATCAGAGCTTGTCCAGTGAAACATCAACCCTCGATCAAGAAATTTGGTGTGCGAGATTCCTCGCAGGCTGAAGGTTTCCATTGAAGGTTACTTGATTCCACCCGGGGACCAAGCTGATTTTTGAAGCAAATAGAGTCAAATCCGAGCTCGCCATTGTCTTCAGAAGGCCTCAAAACCGTAGGATCGCCTGCCCATTCATCAAAATCAGATACATCAACCCAAGAGCCATCAAAGGTATTTTTGGGTTTGCAAAATCAACCATACTATCTGTACAATTTGCATCAAAAAAATCATCCCAAAAAATCTACAGTCAACTAAAGTCAACACTCTAGTTTGGAGATAAAGGCTCATAACTTCTCATCAGATTGTTGGATTTCGATGATTCCAACGACATCAGGAAGGTGATTCAGAGATTTTTTCATTAGTCCATTCGTTTTGACCAGTTTTAGCTCTAGGTACTCTTGCCTTGATTTTTTCAGTTTGGTGCATTTGTTCAATAACTTGGAAATCTTGAAGCTTGGGAAAAGATTTTTTGATCTAGGTAGCATCACTTCAGTTGCACATCATCCTTGGAAGCTTCTATTTGTTATTGAAGGTCAATTTCTTTGTATTTTTTTTGTGAAAGTTCATTATGGGGCTTGCATATACTCCTCCTTTGGTTATGTTTATACTGCTCCTTTGGTTATTTTGCATAAGGGAAACTATAAGAAATGGCGAGATGGGATCAACCACCATCTCCAATCACTTGATTTGTTGCCTCATCTGTATGGTATAGTTCCTCATCTGAGTGACGGTATTCATGAACTTGCTTGGAGTTGTAGTAGATACACTATTTTGGAGATCATTGAGATGCAAGTTGATTGTGATGTTTTGAGTTCTATTGCTCATTGTGATTGTCCTCACATTCTTTGGGGTAAGCTTTGGGAGCTATATGGAAATTAAGACACTCCACCATTCCCTGATGGTCATGATTCAGAATGCCATTCTTCAAATCAGGTTCCCTATGATGATATTGTTGTGTAGGAAGTTAATTGCCTTGATCTTTCCAAAGAGGTTGACAAGGTTGCTTCAAGTGCTTCTTCTCCATTAGAGACAGTTCGTATCCCTTCACATTCAGTGATTCCTTGTCCAAATTCATTGATTGAGGCTTCCACTATCATCATTCATTAGGACACATTCAATTTTCTAGACTTGACATCACAAGATGGCTTCTTTTCCGGTATCACTGACTTGGCTAGTTCTACAGGTTTGGAGGACATTCTTGAGGGGATATCACTCCTCTATTCAACTATTTCATCTCCGATACTTCTTCCCTATCATTCCATTCAGGATTTGAGGTTTCTTTAGCATCAACCATTGGATCTGCTTTAGACTTCCTTCAGTGGTTTTGGAGACACTTCATTTAGGGGAGGCTATCAAGTCTCCATCACATCCATCATATTCATTCCATCATTCTCTTTGGATATTGTTCAACATCAGTTTCCACATCATCTTGGTTTGTCACCCTCTTCATTGTTTGGGACTATGGAATCTTCATCATCAGGCAAGGAGACATTTGAGTAGAGTTCAGAGACATCTTCATCAACATTCATCCTTCCTTCCTTCAATTCCTATCTAGAATGGGAATCATCCCTACACTTGCAAGTTGGTTTTGTTTCTTCTGAAGGGGAGACAAGTTGTTTGTCGACATTGGATCTTGGTTTGTTTTCAGACACTTACCATCTTTGCAGGTGATATCATCTCCTATGGGGGGCTATTGTATTTTATCCATGTGAAGGATGGTGTACTTGGGGGGTATTTGGGAGTCCTCCATCCTTCCCATCCTATCTCACTTCTTTTTGCATTTGCATCTCCTTTTTGGAGAGGGGTTTTGTTCCCACTGGGTTTTCCCCTTTTCTCTGGTTGTGGGAGATTTTCTGCATCTTGATGTACATGGGTACCTAACATGGCCTCGTAGCCGGGACCCATCATCTCTTGCATAATCATTGCATTTTCCTCCCTAAGTTGAACTTATGGGGGGGTGTTAGTGTAATTAATTAATTAATTATTACACTAGCATAAGTTAACTTAGGTCTTGCATTTAATTAATTAAGTTCTAGGTTGCATTATTAGATAAATCATAAATAATAGGGTAATATTCCCTTCCTTGTTTGTAGGGATAAGATTCCTTCTAGAAGATGAGTTGTCCTTCTAGAACTTATCTCAATATTTAATAATCATCTAGATGGGGTTCACATGTTGTCACATGTTGTTAGATCATGACACATGGCAACATCTCATGCATCTTAGGTTTTCATTCTTTCCTATATAATCAGACATCTTGTTCATTTGTAACATCTCAATCAATCATATCATATCAATATAGAATCTCTATTGTGCATGCCTAGTTGCAACACTTTTCTGTGTGGTTGATCATCTTTCCTGGCTCAAAGGTCCTCCATTGAAGGATGCAGCTTCAAGAACCCTGTGCATCCATAATCTCAACATTTAGGCCTTACGCCTACGTGAGGACCCATTTTCCCTTGGGAGAATTGGTCCTAGGTCACTCACCTAGGACACACATTCTCCAAAGTTAAGTGTTATGGTATGGAATTGATGAATGTCGGGTTTCCTCTTTGGAAATTGTAATTAATTAGGTTTGGATTTGAACTAAAGGGGCCAATTAAGGAAAATTAACCTCAATTAATTAATGAAGCCCTAGATTAGTGTGAAAGTGTAAAGATACACCCTATAACACCATAAATAGGGCACAATTAAGTCCATTTTATTAATAAGACCCTAAACTTAATGTGAATATGTAAAATAAATATTACAACACTAAATTAAGGTATAATTTAGTCCTTTTATTTAATATTATTTCCCAAATTAAGTGTGAAAAAGGGATAATTTTTCCTACACTACAACAAGGTTTCCCCTACACCACTAGATGCTCCTGCATCATTTTTTTGACTTAAGGTTGCCAAGAGTATTGCTATTGGTCTACGTTGGAAGGGATTCTCCATGAATTTAAATTGTTCCATCATTGATGTTGTAAAATGAGTTGATTTATTTGTAAGCTCAAATTTATGTACAATTCCTTTTGTATGTTGTCCATTGGCTTTTAAAATTCTAGAAAATGGTTTGGAAAAAATATTTATCATGTTATAAAATTAAATGGTTGATAGTTGATCCAATATTTAAGATAAAAAAATGACTTCAAGAAATTCATTTCAAATCAATCACTCTCTAATTTTAAGAAAATAGATCTCATAATATCCTTTAAACTAATACTTATATACTTAACAATATTGTTAAAAGTTTCCCTTATATTAGGTTCTTTTTTAATGTATTGATTCTTAGAAAGTAGCATATTGGTATCTCATATCCCTATACAAAGACACATAACTCTCTGATTGCATTAAACTATAAAAGTAGTAGTATTATCCATATTTGTCATGAAGAGCTAACTATTAAGTAGTGGAATTATGAATTATTTCTCTAATAGATATAAATTATAAAGGGTAATACATACCATTTTACATAGCTTTATATATTACAAAGGAATAGAGTTCAGATCTTGCAGAGAAAATTAGACTATACATTACCAATTCCTTGATTATAATTGATAAAATTTTCAACCCATTCAAAGTCTTGCACCGGCTCAATGTTTCCTTAGGAATATTACTACCACCTCTACCTGCTCTCTATGTTCACGTAGCACCTCACCTTTGACGTCTAGGCTGAAAGGGAAGAAGGTTACTTCCTCCCATGGCACCAGAAGACATTCCAAGTCATGGGGCCTCAGAATACCCAAGTTGAAGGAGGCAACATCAATCACCACTTCCAACCTACCTAAAATTTCGGGCATAAAAGCTTGCATTCCATTTCCACCACCTCCACTTTTAGAGTGTGCAGGTCTAGTAGTGTGAACCATAGATTTTAAGATTAGGGATGCTATGTCTCTTTTAATCAATTAGGGCCTTTCACCTAAAGGAAAGAGATAGATCCCACACCACAAAATATAGGTGGTTCACTCAAACTAATGTATGTATGATGAAATTATGTCTAAATGCAATGATCTAAATGCAGCTAAGTGATGAAATAGATTGATTAAGTATGAAAAACCTGTTGGAAAATCAAGGGTAGACAACTAAGAGGGGGGGTGAATCAGTTGTCACCGAATTTCAAACTTATTCAACTTATTAACCTTATTCTCATATTTGATCATTAATCATGAAATCATAAATGAACAACACATCAAAAGCACACATAACACCAAGATTTTTTACGTGGAAACCCTGTTAGGGGAAAAACCATGGTGGAGGTCAGTCCATAAGATTATAAACTATTAAAAGTATAAGAAAATATGAATGGGGAATGTACATGCATTCAAGCACACTGCCTAGAGCTCATTGCTGAAATACAAACATGCTTACTACCCAAAGGAAGACACACTGTCTTATAGAAAGGTTCTGATTAAATCCATCAGACTTTGAACTGAGAAAATAGCATTTGCTAATGCCTGGTTACAATTCCAATTGAGCACATGAAAACTTCTTCACTCTTGTTCACTCTTTGCTCTGCCTTTGAATGATCTAAACAATATTTGCACACATGACTCACACACTTCACACTTTCCCACTCCAACACACTTTCAAATGATAAAACAATTAGTATATATATCCACAACAAGAAATTACATCACTATAAGTCGGCTCCAAAGAAATAATAAAGTGAATACAAACAATCAACTCAGATCAAATAAAAATTAATCATGTGAATCAACCAAGGTCAGCCACAACATAGTGAAGATCGAAAATAACATCCTCAAACATGAACCACTTTAATTAATTACTCCTCGAAGTTCCACAACACGCTTCAACACCTTGTAGGCCAAGAATTTGAAAAACATGAACACACAAGAGAAAATATTGGATCACGAGAACAATGATCAATTAAAAAATGCAACACAGCTAGAGTATGAACTAGAAACATCCACAAGCATCATGAAATATCAGAGAAGCATCCACAACAACTGAACTTACTGAAATCACATGATCTTCATTCAGGAACACAAACTGAAGTAACATAAAAACTGTAAGAATACAAATCTCCACAACTTGATCAACTCTTCATGTGGATCTCTGAAACTTGACATGGATAAACTATATATACTCAATAAAAAACCATTTAGTCCACAACCTATGAACAACAATGTACTGATCACATTGATAGAAAGAACTTCACTTCACCACTGACAACCTGTAGCACTTCTTATTCCAATTTTCTCAATATCCTCGACATATATAGATTCTAATGTAACAATGCTAATAGTGTTGACATAAATGACAACCACATATCAACAACACACCACAACATCCAAAAATATCCCCCTTTGGAATTGATGGCAACACATGATGTGAAAAATACCATCAACACAACTACACTTACTCCTCCTTAGGTTTTGACTCTTCTCTCCTGAATTCTTCTCCCCACAATTTCTTTTCACATGATTCTTCTCCCCCTTTGACATCAATGACAAAGATCTCTTCTATACAAGCTCTGAACCATATATCTGAACACTTGAACATTTGAACATCTGACTACTCCCCCTAAGTAGTAGCAACCACAACATCAATCCAGATCAAATTATGATAATGAAATGCACAGATTGATGCAAATAAATGCATCCTTAGTTCTGATTAGGAGGGGTAATCACCCCTGACTTACCTATGAGATACTCAAAAGAATCCTTAGGAAAAAAATTGGTAAATATGTCTACAATCTGCTCCTTAGTAGGCACATACTCTAATCTGACTTCCTTTTCACTTACTTTCTCTCTCAAAAAGTGAAACTTGATAGACATATTCTTTTTTTTTGAATGCAATACCAAATTTTTAGAAATGTTAATAACACTTGAATTATCATAGAATATAACAATAGGCTCATCATACACAACTCTGATATCCTTCAACATCTGTTTTATCCACAGTACTTGAGTATAATTATTAGTAGCAACAAAGTATTATGCCTCTATAGTAGATAAAGAAAGAGCATTCTGCTTTTTGCTTAACCATGAAATCAACTTCTTTCCCAAGAAAAATGCTCCACCACTAGTAATTTTCCTGTCATTCACATCTCCTACCCAATCAACATCAATAAAGGCACTCAAAGCAAGATCATCATCTTTAGGATACCATAAACCAAAATCAATTGTCCCCTTCAAGTATCTAAAAATCCTCTTCACAATAGTCACATGAGATTCTTTAGGATCAGCTTGAAATCTTGCAACAATACATACAACATTCATGATATCAGGCCTAGTTTGAGTCAAATACAACAATCCACCAATCATTGATCTATATCTAGTCTAATTTTCCTTCAGAGAATCATCATTATTTGTCAACTTGCATCCGGTCACCAAGGGTGTACCAACTAGCTTTGAATCTTCCATACCAAATTTATTCAACAATTCTTTTACATACATGGACTGAGATATAAAGATCCCTTTAGCTAACTAGGTAATTTGTAATCCTAAGAAGAATTTGATCTCTCCAATCATTGAAATCTCAAATTCATTTTGCATCTCATCAACAAACTTCATGCACAAGCTATCATCTTCTCCAAACATGATATCATCAACAAAAACTTCCACAATCAAATCTTTATCATCATTCTTGAATTATAGATTACTATCAACAATAACTTTGTTAAATCCAAGCTTCACCAAGTACTTATCCAACATGGCATACCATGCTCTAGGGGTTGTTTGAGTCCATACAATGCTTTCTTCAATCAACAAACCATATCTTCTTGATTAGTCAACTGGAACCCATCTGGTTGTTCAACATACACCTCTTCTTCCAACTCACCATTTAGAAAAGCTGTCTTGACATCCATTTGATAAAATTTGTAGTCTTTGTAAGCAACATAAGCAAGAGACAATCTCACACCTTAAATTCTATCAATAGGGGTAGAGGTTTCTTCAAAATTAATACCTTCTATCTATGAATATCCCTTACATACCAATCTTGCTTTGTTTCTAACCACTTCATCTTGATCATTCATTTTGTTTCTAAAGACCCATTTAGTTCCAATTACATTCTTATCCTTAGGTCTGGGAACAATAAGCCATGTATAACTCTTTTCAATTTGTTGTAGTTCCTCTTTCATTGCTTCAAACCAATGTTCATCTTTGCATGCTTCATTCACATTGTTAGGTTCAGTCTTTGAAATCAAACAATATTCTTCTGCAATCTTTCTCCTAGTCTGGACACATTTTTTCTTATCACCTATGATCTGATTCTCTGAATGATTCAATCTTACATACCTTACAGTCTTCTTAGAATGTTCTTCAACTTTAGGCTCTTCTGATCTCTCTTCTATTCTTCCACTAGTTTCTCCTTCCTCTCTATTTTCTTGATTCACTAGAATGATTTGGACTTGACTTGAAGTTTGACCTTTGTTTGTACTTACATTCTAATCATCAGAATCATATCCACAGGTTCTAAATGGTGCACCAAAGTCTTCATCAACCTTAAAATTTGTACTTTTAACCATTTTCTTCAATCTCTTATTGTAACACTGGTAGGAATTACTTTTAGTAGCATAACCCAAAAGATTCCTTCATCACTCCTAGCATCAAAATTTCCTATATCTTCATCTCTTTCGATATAAAACTTGTTTCCAAAGATCTTGAAATATCTAATAGTAGGTTTTGGACTAGCCCATAACTCAAAAGGAGTCTTACCAGTATCACTTTTGATATGTACCCGGTTAAGTGTGTACACAACATTACTCACAGCTTCTCTCCAGTAGATATGAGGTACATTTCCTTCCAACATCATGGTTCTAGCAGCTTCTATAATTGTTTTGTTCTTCCTTTCCACAAATCCATTTTGTTGAGGGTTCCTTGGTACAAATAACTGTCTCTTTATTCCATGTTCTTCACAAGAAGAATTAAACTGACCAGAAGTGAATTCACCACCTTTATCTGATCTCAGACACTTAATCTTTAGACCTATCTCTATCTCAACCATAGCCTTAAAGATCTTGAAATTTTCTAGTGCTTCAAATTTCTCCCTTAAGAAAGTAATCCACATCATCTTTGAATAGTCATCAATAAGCAACATGAAGTACTTGTATCCTTGTAAACTTCTAGCTCTAGCAGGACCACACAAATCAATATGCACAAGATCTAACAATCCATTTGGATTTTGCTGTTTACTTTGAAATGGAATTCTTGTTTGCTTTCCTAGCTGACATTCTTTGCATATTGCATTAGTAGGTTTCATCAACTTAGGAAGATCTCTCATAGCCTTAGTGGAACTTATCTTGACAATATTATCAAAGTTAACATGACACATTCTCCTATGCCACAACCAACTTTCATGAATTTGAGCAATCAAAAAACTTTTACTAGCAGCACTCAGGTGGAAAATATTACCTTTTGTTTTTGTACTTGATGCAATCACATTTCCAGAATTTCCCAATATTTTGCACTTACCATCCATGAACTGAAGATTGTATCCTTTATCAACCAGCTATCCGACACTTAAAAGATTATGCTTCAAACCTTCAACATACAAGACATCATCAGTATTATGCTTACCATCAAGAGAAATGCATCCTCTTCCATGGATCACACTTGCTTTGTCATCACCAAATCTCACAACACCACCATCATACTTTTCCAAACTCACAAACTTACTTTTATCTCCTGTCATATGATGAGAAAAAGCACTTTCAGTTACCCATTCATCTTTCTCTTCAACTCGAGCAGCTAGGGCTTTCTCCACATTTGTACAACTAGTAGATTTTGTAGACACATGATTATTTTCCTTGATAGCAATAAACAAAAAATCATATTCACTTGCATTTCCTTTTTCAGATTCATCATCTGTCACACCTTCATCAACAACATAGTAACACTTCTTTTGGAATTTAGGCTTGTTAAATCTTGTCTTGGACACTCTCTCAGGACACCTTGATGCAAAATGACCTATCTTATTGCAATAGAAAAATTTAATAGGAAAATCCCCCTTATACTTACCTTTCCCTCTGGCTTCTCTTTTCACAATCAATGCTTCAAGTTCTTCTAGCTTTCTTTCTTCTTCATTGAGCTATTTCATTTCATCTCATACTTGAATGTCTTTCTTGATGAACTTTTACCTAGATCATATCTTTGTCTATCTCTTCCAGAAGAAGAAGCCTTAAATGCATATTCAACCTTAGGAAGGGAATCACCAAATTCACTCAACTCGAAAGCAGTACTTGCTTACCAATCAACATATCTTTGGTTACATTTGTCACATTTCAGAGCTCTTCAATAGCACTAGATTTGACTTTGTAAGAATCAAGCAAGGATCTAAGCACTTTAGCAACAATCTCTAATTCATCTATTTTTCCACCAACACATCTTATACCACATAGAAGTTCATTCACTCTTTGCATGAAAGTAGTAACATTTTTATCATCACCCATTTTCAACTTTTCATATTTCCCTTTTAGACTTTGTAGCTTAACAATCTTCACATTAGCATCAACTTCATACAAGGTCTCCAACTTATTCCAGATCTCATAAGCATTCTTCAAATCCATCACATTTGTCATCTCAGTATCAGTAAAAGCACTCAACAATGCCTCCTTAGCCCTGATACTATACTTAGCATCCCTAATCTCAGTAGTAGTAGGACCATTCTGTGGAATAACATATATATTTTTTGTAATGCTCTAGTAGGGTTCACTAATGCATCTTAGATGACACTCCATTCGAGTCTTCCACAAGGAATAATTTGTTCCATCAAATCTAGGACTATCCTTCTTATAAGTTGCCATTCCAGATCACCTCAAACTATAAAACTTCTTCCAAGGAACTTGCTCTGATACCAATTGTTGGAAACTCAAGGGAAGACAATTGAGAGAGGGGGGTGAATTAGTTGTCACCAAATTTCAAACTTATTCAACTTACTAACCTTATTCTAAGATCTGATCATTAATCATGAAAGTATAAATGAACAACACATCAAAAGCACACATAACACCAAGATTTTTTA
Source organism: Sequoia sempervirens (assembly GCA_007258455.2). Classification (NCBI taxonomy): domain Eukaryota; kingdom Viridiplantae; phylum Streptophyta; class Pinopsida; order Cupressales; family Cupressaceae; genus Sequoia; species Sequoia sempervirens. The sequence goes on from VDFB02168118.1 coordinate 61,754,063, forward strand.
CATGGAAACCCTGTTAGGGTAAAACCACGGTGGAGGTCAGTCGACAAGATTATACCCTATTTAAAGTATAAGAAAATATGAATGGGGAATGCACATGCATTCAGGCACACTTCCTAGAGATCACTGGTCAAATAGAAATAGGCTTACTTCCCAAAGGAAGACACACTCTCTTACAAAAAGGTTTTGATTAAATCTATCAGACTTTGAATTGAGAAAATAGCATTTGCTAATGCCTGGTTACAGTTCTGGTTAAACACATGAAAACTTCTTCACTCTTCTTCACTCTTTTCTTTGCCTTCGAATGATATAAACAATATTTGTACATAGGACTCTCACACTTCACACTTTCACACTCCAACACACTTTAAAATGATAAAAACATTGGTTATATATATCCACAACAAGAAATTACATCGCTATAAGCCGGCTCCAAAGAAATAATAAAATGAATACAAATAGTCAGTTCAAATCAAATAAAGATTAATCATGTGAATCAACCAAGGTCAGCCAAAACATAGTGAAGACCAAAAATAACATCCTCAAACATGAACCTCTTTAATTAATCACTCCTCGAAGATCCAAAACACGCTTCAATACCTTGTCAGCCAAGAACATGAAAAACATGAACATGCAAGAGAAAATATTAGATCACGAGCACACCAATCAATGCAGATGTGCAACACAGATAGAGCACAAACTAGAAACATCCAAAAGCATCAAGAAACATCAGATTAGCATCCACAACAACTGAACTTACTGAAATCACATGATCTTCATTTAGAAACACAGACTGAAGTAATAGAAAAATTGTCAAAATACAAATCTCCATAACTTGATTAAATCTTCATGTGGATCTCTGAAACTTGACATGGATAAAATAGATATACTAAAAAAGAAACCATTTATTCCACAACCTCTGAACAACAACGTACTGGTCACACCAATAGAAAGAACTTCACTTCACCACTGACAACATATAGCATTTCTTATTACAATTTTCTCAATATCCTTGACATATACAACATCTAATGCAATGATGCTAATAGTGTTGACATAAATGACAACCAAATATTAGAAACACACCACAACATCCAACAAAACCTAGGAAATGAAACTTGTTTGAAAACACATTGTGTAATGCAAAAGCATCTAGAAATGGATGTAAATTGCAACAAAATTTGACGAAATTGAAAGTGTGCACCTAGAATATGGATGGAGATTGGAGATGGCTTCTAGAATGTTGTTGATGATTATTTTTAGGCCTAGTGGGACTCATTCACCATTCTAGGTGAATCAATCCCAATTCTGTAAAACTATTTTGATACCCGTTTAAGATAAAAGGGTATCTAAAAATGCAGAAAACCAAAAAATGACCTAGAAGTGGGACTCATTCGCCACTAATGGTGAATGAGTTTGATTTTGAATTTCTAAATATTCAAAGGTGGAATCCGGAGCTTTCGGTCTACACTTTCTACTTCTCTAGGTGTCCAATTATGAAACTATCAGATTCAGGCTTGAAAGTCACTTTTTGTTGATATTGTAGACATGCAAAATTAGCATTATGAATAAGCATCTGCTCATTCATAAATAAAATTCACATTGATCCATACAGTAGGAAAATCAGGTTCATCATCCATTTAAATTAAATAAATTAACTTTATTTGATTTAAGCCTATCATTTATTTATTTAATTAAAATTCAAATCATCATTCATCTCACTTTGATTTGATTTAAATCCCTAAATCATGTCAAATTGGTCAAATCATCCTAATCATCATTAATTTAATCTAACCATGATTAAATGCTAATCTCACCCACTTGCATTCTCTAGATTATGCCACTTGCACAAATAAATCAATTTATTGATTTATTAAAACCAATATTTTCACTCAACATGGCCCTCAAATTTGAAAATCATGACAAGTTGATTTGTCCCTCCAACATTGCATTTATTGCTCTTTTTCTTGTCCCCCTCTCTAAATTTATTACCAAATTTGAATTCAAATTCTCCCTCTCATGGGCACATTTCCCTAATCTTGCACTTGCATCAAGCACTCACCACTTGACAAGTGTCTCCCTCTCATTTGTCCAATCTTAGTCCCACATTCACCCTCTTGGCCAATCTCTCATCAAGAAAATCTATAAAAGAAGGCCTTAATCCTCATTCATCCATCCACAACTTTTATGCAAGGTTACTCTCTTGATTTGAGAACTCATCTTGCTCATCATCTCCATTGTATTTTCATTTCATCATTTTGGCTTCTTAGCAAGGGTTGGGAAAGGGTCACTAGCACATGTGACACCAATCCAATATGGAATAGGTGATTATCTTGCTTTTGAAATGTCTTCTTGATGTTGTTTTTGTTACTTGTGGCATTTCTTTAGCATAGATATTTTATTTCATAGAGGTATTTGCAGATTTGTATGTTTAGACTAACCCTTCTAATGAGTATTTGAGGTTGGTCTTACTTGCAGATTTAGGGTACTTCAGATATTTTTCCTTAAACAATGAAGAGAAGACCTAAGCAACTTTGCAACTTGATTCTTCAATAATTTCCAAGCCACAAATATTCCTAATTCTGAAAACACACAAGACAAGAGACCAAGATGTTGAATGTTAGGGCATGGGGGGGGGGGGTTTCCTTGGTCAAACCCCTTTTAGGTAATTAAACCAAATGAAGAGAGGATGTAATGAAAATGAAATAGTGGAGTTGATTACCTTGCCATGATGATTGATCTTGAATGTATGCAGCAAAACATGAAGAATTTTCCCTTGAATGTCTGAAAATTGCTAACTTAATGACTTGAAATGATGAAACCCTAACTTGCTTGACTTGAAATGGAAGAATGAAGGATGAATAATGAAGAATGGTTATGATTTAGTGTTTAGAGAGTTGATTTTATAGGCAATTCACCTTATTATCCCATAAATTGGATCCGTACGATTGACATGAAAGAAAAATAAAACTTAAATCCCAAAAATTCTCGCTCAAAAGTAAAAAATGGGCCAAATGGAACTCACTCGCCACCCATGGTGAATGGGTCCCACCTGGATGGCACCTATTCACCATCAATTGTGAATGGGTCCCATAGGGGCCATTTTTCTAGCTAAGATGCTAGGAAGTAAGGAAATAAATTTTATATGGTGACTTTGTTGGGTATTTCATCAAATATTGCCCCAGGATGCACAATATGGGGTAATAGGGGAATATTAGTGATGATGTAAAGGTAAATTAGGGCTTGGGACACATAATTTAATGTGAAAGTGTGATTAGATACACTTTACAACACTAAAATGTGGTCCACATAGCCTAGGAAAGCACAAAAACCAATGTGAATGTGTGGGACACATTACAACACTAGTTTAACATTAATTTTATTTTACAAGCCTTCTAGATTAATGTGAGGATGTATTTAAATACATTTTATAATGTTGAATTAGGGGAAAATGGGCTCATTAAGTCTAGAAAAGCATGAAATTCCATTGCAAGACTTTACAACACCTTTACAAGACATGATTAAAAGCATGCTATTCAATTTGCAAGGGTCCAAAATCTAGTGTGGATGCATCAAATGCCTCACAACATTTGAATCAAGGCCTCATTAAGTTCAATTTATCATGAATTATTCCCATGCCAAGTAAGTTTCCTTTTTTCTATGGTACATAGTGATGCCACAAAATATGAGGACATGTCTAAGTCAACTCTATACCACTCATCCGACATTAGAAATTGTTGACTGAGAATGAGTTTAACCACTCTAATCAACATAAAATTTGGTTCCAACATGATTCGCTTCAACCTAAGCTCAGTGATTGTGCCTTGGAAGGCCATCTATTTGTGGTACTCATAAGGTTGGTGGGAGTTTCCATATCTCCTCATAGGAATGCAAAAATACCTTGAATACAATATGCTCACTTATGAATTTTAGAGTGCTTTGTCAATTTGGTCACATAAATTTTAAGTAATACTCGTGTGTGAGAAGGAATCCCTTTGAGTGTATGAATAAAAACTTTTAAAATATGACTGTACACATATCTAGTCAGTGATGATGATTTTTAGCCTTCACACACACTCAACTTTAGTCTTGAAAGAAAACAACCATAAGATTACATGTTGGTACAAGTATAAAAAAATAGTGATTATGGCTGGCATCCTAGCTCTTTGAAGGCATCTCCCAGTTAGATTAATAATTCATTAATACCCATTAAATAAGGTTTAAATATAAACACAGTACAGAAGGAACTCCACCACCTTTAGTTGAGAAATTTTCAAATTAATATTCTCTCAAATTTAGAAGGATTCCTAGCACTTTTGGTGGCATTTTAAAATAAAGTTCTTGACAAGTGTGAAAACCATCACAAACTCCCCAAATCCAACTAGAAATGACAAAAAACCAATGACACTTTATTTTAGCTTTCCTTGAGCATGGTCCTTCTTAGAATTGAGCCCAAGTGACACTTGGTGCTAGTAGATAATAGGTTCCAATTAAGAGCTTTCACATCCACTCTTGTGGACTTGCAAGTAATAAGGTAACCAATAGCACACCTTTGTATGAGTTGCAAGCTCAAAATTCTCCTAAGATTACACACGTGTGACATGTGGCATTGCATGTGTCATACCCAGTATGTTTGTATTCACACTTCCCTTAGGGGAATACAACAAAATAATCGTAACGACATAAGCTTTCAAAACTGATCTTGGGGTTTTGTACAAGAATATTTATTTTCTAAAAAATGGGAAGAATAACAAATAAAGTTAGTATACCACTTAACCTAAATAAGAGCTCAAGAGATTTGTCTACTATAAGATGATGTTTATACATCACTCCAATCAAGGTTTGATATTATCCAAAAGATTGTTGTGCTAGACCATGCAAGGAGATCAGTTTGGTATCAAAATCCTTAAGAATATTATTTATTAAAATTATTCTGAAAGGAAAATGTTGGAATTATAAAAATAATTTGGAACTTTGAAAATAGTATTTGTGGAGTGATGAATAGGACAACTAGGGGGGGGGGTGAATCAATTGTCATTGATTTTAATCTTCAATTCAATTACCAGAACTAATACTTAATCTTCTTAAATGATTAATCATCAAATTCCAATGCAAAAACTCAAATCCAATGCATAACCACAATAACACTAGATTTACATGGAAAATTCAATGAGGGAAAAACCACGGTGAGGATTAGCTCACACTATAGAGAATATCAAAACCAATTACAAAAGGCTCACTTCTTGAAACAAGGATCATCGCCTAAAACAAGGCTCACTACTTGAGATAAGGACTCACTGTCCAAAACAAGGACTCATTGTCCAACAGGGCTACAACTTAGAGGGATCACTGCTACAAAGATATAAAGAAGAAAAAAAAGACTTGTTACAGAGAGACAACAATCCCAATGCAACAAAGGATTCCACCACAATAACTTGATCAACTTGCATGAATGATAGAGTTCGCCTTCTACTCACTGCATCTAGAAACTCAACATTAAGATTCACACTAATCTACCACACACATAACTCACACACACTTTCTAAATAGCATGAAATTCACATATAATCTTTCACTTATCTTCCTTCTTTTCTTTTGTATACTTTTCATTACTAGCTCATCCTATATTTATACTATCTCTAACCTTGAAAATGATACAAAGTCGGCCATCCAACTTCAAATTCAAATTAGGTCAGCACCAAAAAATCCTAGGGTGGAATTAGAATGAGGGAAACCCAAACACACACTTCAACGAGAACCAAAATAGATCCAACACACTTCATCAAATTCGAAGATAGTGCTTAACACACGGTCGGCCAAACCAGTGTAAAACACATAGAAAAATTAAACTTGAAACTTCCAGAATACAAAAATATCTTTAATGCAATCAAAACATCTTAACTCTAGAACAAAAACTAAAAAGATTTCATCAAAGAGAAATCTGTACCAACAACTCTTCTCCCGAACCTTAGCTAGAACACAAAAAAAACATAGTTCACAATTGGTGAACACAACTCAAACTTCATAATGAACCAATATCCAAAAATATGGATATAGCAACCTTCAACAACCATGACCAACATATCTGAACCACACAAATATAGGGGCACATACTGCATCATCATCTTGAGCAACAACTGAATACCTGTAATCTTTCTTTAATACAATTTTCTCAATATCCTCAACATATACAACCAACAACAACTAGTAGATAAATAGTTGACCAGTTGACATCAATGAAAACACTTTCATTCCTTTTTCCATTCTTGCAACAATATCCCCTTTTGTCATTGATGGAAACACATGATGTGAAAAACCATCAAAGACACCATGCCAGTTCTGAATATACTTCTCAATATTTTTCTTTTTGCTTCTCCCCCTCAGAAGATCATCTACCTCATTACCTGCTTTCTCTCATTAGCTTTCTCTCCTTTTCACATGCTTTCTCTCCCCCTTTGAAATAAATGGCAAAGGAAAGAAAAATATGTTCATTGAATCTTCCTTTGACATGAAAATAGAATACTGACAATGGCAACACTTGAAACTACCTGCTCCCCCTGAGTGGTAGCCCCCAAAACATCAATCCAAAAAGATAGAACCATGAATCCACCGGATTGATGCATCGCCAAATGCATCTTAGTTTATGAAAGGAGGGGCAACAACTCATAAATTCTCCTAGAGATACTCAAAAGTATCTTTAGGAAGAGCCTTTGTAAATATATCAACAATTTGATCCTTTGTCAGAACATAATCAAGCTTGACTTCATTCTCCATGACCTTCTCTCTCAAGAAATGATATTTGATAGATATATGTTTCATCCTTGATTGCATCACATTATTCTTCAAAATGTTAATTTCAGTTGTATTATCACAAAAGATAGAAATGGGATCATCATATAGCACTGTGATATCTTTCAATGTTTGTTTCATCCATATAACTTGTGTGCAACAAGATGCAACAATAATATACTTAGCTTCAATAGTAGAAAAAGAGAGTGAATCTTGCTTCTTACTCAACCATGCCACCAATCTACATCCAAGAAAGAATGTACCACCACTTGTACTCTTTCTGTCATCTACACATCCGACCCAATCTACATCCATATATGCACTAAGTGTAAATTTAGTATCTTTAGGATACCATAATCCATAATCCAGAGTTCCATTTAGATATATAAATATTCTTTTAACTACAACATGTGTTTCCTTCGGATCTTCTTGAAATATAGCCACAAGATAGACTGCATGCATAATATCTAGTCTAGTAGCATTCAAATGCAGTAGTCCACCAATCATAGATCTATACTTTCTCTTATCAGCATTAGGTGAATCATCATCTTTTACCAATTTTTAACTAGTAATCATAGGAGTATTTACTAGTTTGGAACCATCCATCTCGAGCTTCTTCAAAATCTCTCTCACATACTTAGATTGTGAAATGAAAATTCCTTTCTCTATTTGATTAATCTATAGCCCAAGAAAGAAATTCATCTCCCAAAACATAGACATTTCAAATTCTTTCTACATCTCTTTCACAAACATCTTGCACATCTTTTCATTTCCTCCAAAGATAATGTCATGAACATATACAACTACAAATTACTGTCGTTCATGCCTTTGTTAAATCCTTGTTGAATCAAATACTTGTCTAACCTTGCATACCAAGCTCTAGGATCTTGCTTCAATCCACATAAATATTTCTTCAATCTGCACACCATATCTGATTGATTTGTTAACTGAAATCCTTTTGGTTGTTCCATGTAGACTTCTTCTTCCAGCTCACCATTCAAAAATGCTAACTTGGCATCCATCTGATAGAATTTTAAATCTTTATAAGTATCTAATGCCAAGAACATCCGTATAGCTTCCATTTTTGCTACTAGGGAAAAAGTCTCCTAAAAATCTATGCCTTCTACTTGTGAGTAGCCTTTACACACAAGCCTTGCTTTTTTTCTGATAACTTCTCCATTCTCATTCAACTTATTTCTGAATACCCATTTTGATCCAATGATATTTTTGTTTTCCAGTCTTGGGACCAATTCCCAAGTTTGATTCTTCTCAATCTGCAAAAGTTCTTCTTTCATTTCTTCCTTCCAATGTTCATCTTTACAGGCTTCACTTACTGTCTTCAGCTCAATCTCATAGAATAAACACAAATTTACTTCAGTATCAACTTTGCTTCTAGTTAACACACCTTTTGTCTTGTCTCCAATAATCTAATTTCTTGAATGATTCCTTTATACATATTTCGGTGTCCTAGGGGACATCACCAGAGCATCTTCTTCTCTTTTATTCTATTCATCCTACTTTTTTTTCTCATCTTTATCCTGTTCTTCCACAACTTCTTCTATTCTTGCACAGTCATGTTCATTAGATACATATCCATCAATATCAATAGAATTCTTCACTGTCTCATCAACCTTCACATTCAAGCTCTCTACAATATTTCTTAGATTTTTTTTGAAACATCTATATGCCTTGATTTTGGTAGAGTATCCAAGAAATATTCCTTCATCATTTCTTGCATCAAACTTTCCCAAAGTTTCTTCATCTCTTTTGATATAGCATTTTCTTCTGAATACCTTGAAAAATTTAACTATAGGAATTCTTCCATGCCATAGCTCATAGGGAGTCTTTGTACTATTTTCTCTTGCTTGAACTAGATTGAACACATATACAATAGTATGAATAGCTTCTTTCTACTAAACTTCCAGTAATCCAACTTCAGTGATCATTGACCTAGCAACCTCTTGAACTGTTCTGTTTTTCCTTTCAATGACTCCATTCTACTAAGGAGTTCTCAGAGTAGATAACTGTCTCTTTATTCCATGCACTTCACAAAAAATATTAAACTAATGGGAGGTGAATTCTCCACCTCAGTCAAATATTAAGCATTTTATCTTCAAATTCACTTCATTTTCAACCATAGCCTTGAATGCCTTGAATCTATCTAATGCATCTGATTTCTCTCTAAGGAATGTAACCCATGTATATCTAGAATAATCATCAATTAAGAGCATAAAGTACCTTTCACCAAGTAGACTTTGCACTCTCATAGGACCACAAAGATTTGTATGAACTAAATCTAGTAATCCAGTAGTAGATTGTTCTCTTGATCTATAATGATTTCTTGCTTGCTTCCCAAACTGACAATTCTTGCAAATAGCATTCACAGAATTTGTAATTCTTAGAAAATATCTCATGGATTGAAAAAAACTAATCCTTTCCAAGTTATCAAAATTCATGTGACACATTCTCCTATGCCATAACCAACTATCATTTATCTAAGTCATAAAGCATTGTCCATTAGCATCCTTCAGTCGATAAATATTCCCTTCATACTTCTTTCCTATAGCAATCAATGTTGCAGATCCTTTTTGGATCTCACATTTATCATCCTTAAACACAAGATCATATCCTTTTTTGCACATCTGACCAATGCTTAAAAAATTATGCCTTAAACCCTTAACATAGTAAACATCATCACTATGATGCTTGCCATTAAAACTTACTAAACCTATCCCACATATTTTAGCACCAGTATCATCTCCAAACATAACTATACCTCCATAATATTTCTCAAGATTTACAAAATTACTCTTATCACAAGTCATGTGATGTGAGCAACCACTATCAACTACCCAAAAATTCTTTTCTTGTTTAGCATGTAGGGAAAAGATAACCATACCTTGATTTTTCTCCTTCTCCTTCTCTGGAGGACTTTCCTTTACCTTTTTTTCTAAATTAGTAGAAGTAGGTTCATTCTTAATCACGAAGAACAAGCATTCATTGTCATCTAGATCTTCATATTTTGAATCTTCATATGAAATACTAGCATTCTCATTCACATAGTAAGCTTTATTAATCTTCTTTCCTTTCCTTTCTTTCTCATATCTTTGTTTATTCCTTTTAGCTCTTTCCGAACACTTTACAACATAATGACCCATTTCTCCACAACTAAATCACTTAGAGGGAAACTTACCTTCATACTTACCGAAGCATTTTCTCATTCTTCTTACAAAGTTAGCTTCTATTTCATCAAATTTTTCTTCATATGGATCTTCAATTTTTGTAGCTTTAAAAGTAGTCTTGGTTTTTTCTCCATTTATTAGACTCAGATTCCTCATCTAATAAGATGTCAAAAATCCTAATAGTAGATCCTTAGTACAAGTATTATAATCTATAGTCTGCTCAATAACACTCACCTTCTCACTGTAAGCATCAAAAAGAGTTTTGAGAATCTTCTTTACAATCCTGGTTTCATCTATAGTAGCACCAAGAGATCACATTCTAGCCACTACCTCACCCAATCTCTATTTATAAGTTTTGACATTTTCATCTTTGGACATGTGTATAAGATCAAATTGTGTTTCCAAATTCTATAATTTCACCTCTTTAACTCTATCATCACCATCATGTACTCTTTCTAAAGAATCCTAGAATTCCTTAGCTGTCTTCAAACTTTGAACCTTAATCAACTCAGAATGTACAAAACTATTCTTCAAGATGAACTTATTATTATTCACTTCATGTGCTCTAATTACTTTAGGCATACTTAGACCTTAAGCAAGAGGAGTGTAGGGATTCTTATAAGCTTTCTCCACATCATATCCAAAACTAGATATTCTTCCATTAATACTTTCCATATACCATAATTAGTTCCATCAAACCTCGGATAATCAAATACCATTTTTCTAGCCATCCCAACCTTCCTCAAGTGGTTAAGCTCTTCACCAAGGAACCAAGCTTTGATACCAATTTTTGAATAGGACAACTGAGAGGGGGGGTGAATTAGTTGACATAGATTTTAATCTTCAATTCAATTGCCAAAATTAATACTTAAACTACTTAAATGATTAATCATCAAATGCTAATGCAAAAACTCAAATATAATGCATAAATAAAATAACACTAGATTTACATGGAAACCCCAATGAGGTAAAAACCACAATGGGGATTAACTCACACTATAGAGAATATCAAAATCAATTACAAAAGGCTCACTGCCTGAAACAAGGCTCACTACCTCAAATACAGACTTACTGTCTAGAAAAAGGACTCACTGTCCAACAGGGCTACAACCCAAAGGGATCACTGCCACAAAGATACAAAGAAGAGAAAGAAGACTTGTTACAGAGAGACAACAATCTAGATGAAACAAAGGATTCCACCACAATCACTTGATCAACTTGTATGAATGATAGAGTTCACCTTCTGCTCACTGCATCCGGAAACTTAGCATTAAGCTTCACACTGATCTACCACACACATAAATCACACACACTTTTTAAATAACATCAAAGTTGTGTCTACTCTTTCACTTATCTTCCTTGTTTTCTTTTTTATACTTTTCATTACTAGCTCATCCTGTATTTATACTATATCCAACCTTGAAAAAGATACAAAGTTAGCCATTCAACTTCAAAATCAAATTGGGTCGGTGCTAAAACATCCTAGGGTGGAATTAGAATGAGGGTGACCCAAACACATGCTTCACTGAGACCCAAAATAGATCCAACATGCTTCATCAAGTTCAAAGATAGTGCTTAACACATGGTCAACCAAACCAATGTAAAACACATAAAACAATCAAGATCGAAACTTCTGGAAACCAAAAATATCTTCAATGCAATCAAAACATCTTAACTCTAGAACCACAAGTCAAAATACTTCATCAAAGAGAAATCTGGACCAACAATTCTTCTCCTAGACCTCAACCATAACACAAAAAAGCATAGTTCACAACTAGTGAACACAACTCAAGCTTCACAATGAACCAATATCCAAAAATATGGATATAACAACCTTCAACAACCATGACCAACATATTTCAACTAAACAAACATAGGGACAAGTATCAGATCATCATCCTGAGCAACAACTGAATACCTGTAATCTTCTTTTAATACAATTTTCTCAATATCCTCAACATATACAACCAACAACTAGTATATAACCAGTTGACTAGTTGAAATCAATGACAACACTTTCATTCCTCTTTCCATTCTTGCAACATGGAGCTCGTAGAATAAATATACAAATTTCGATACTCTAGAAAAATTTCTCATAATTTTACATGCTATTTTTTTTCTATGGTTCATGTAGTGAATGGTAGTAATTTATAGTGAATAATAATTTTTAATATTTACACAAAGACCATTTTTACAATGTTGCATTACTAAATTCCATCTATCCCTATACACATCAATTTTTTGGCACTTTGGACTAGTCATCTATACCTCCAATTTAGTTCAAAGATATCTCAACCAATTAACATAGATTATGTTATGTTGCATTGTCCCTTATTTTATAAATAGAGAGTAAATGAGACTAATAGACATGATTTTCTATAATATACACATACATACATATCCAAAAAATATTATATTTTGGGTAGTTAATCATAGGATGCCCTCTAGTCAAAATATGGAAAGCAATGTTTGAACAATTTTTTATTTCTTTATGTTGTGATTCATAGGAAAAGGGGATATATCCCTTTAGGAGATCAACTCTTTAGAGTTCTCACACCTTTTCCTAATTTTTTTAGGGTTTGAAAGGTGGGATTATGTGATATGATTATGAATGGGGGTTTGATGGATTTGATCAAGGTATATGATTGACTTATAGCCTGAAAGGTGAGTCAACTAGCCCTTGACCAAATCTGAAATGACCTTAATAATGAAATACAATGATTCAATTGACCTAATGATGTAAATAACTACATTAACACAAAAACAAAAGATCTAAAATGTCATAGGAAAAATTAGAGTATGGCAATAGACTGAGCAAGATACTATGCACCTATGCTATAAATTTGAGCTTGATTTTTGAGGATGTTTACATAGAGGGCACCATTGTCCTAGTAAGTCTTTTTTGGATGTGTTTTCATAGTCCTAGAGAGCCATATCAAAGGTTCCAATTTCTATCTACAAACTTTTCAAATCACTGTCAGATATTCCTGTGAGTTTTTTGTGAGTTGTCAAGGTGTAGGGTTTTGATTGTAATAATGGATAATTGATGTTCAAACTTACATCAATCCTCTTCAAACTTGAAACTTTCACATTCAAAGAGAGAGGAAGGGTTGTGCCATTTAGGGGCTTGCCTTAGTCAAACCCCATGTTAGTAGTTCCACTTCCACAATGGTAATGTCAATGATAAAATGATAAATGAGAAGAAGGAATTTGATGAATCCACAAAGTGTTACAACTTGCCACCCTTCAATGGATTCCTCGAAGGAATGAAGTCATACATATCACCTCAAGGTCTTGGATCTTGATTGCTATATTTTCTTAAACTTCTTGGAGACCTACAATAAGGGTTAGCCTTCACAAACATTGATAAAATGAACATACATTAACTCACATAGGATTTGACATGATGCTTGGATCTTGAATTGCTGCAATAAATCCTCTAATGGTTGCTCTTGAATTGCTTGATAATGTTCTAGATCATAATTTTTTTCTTTTAATGTTCACCTCTTGCTTGTTAGATTTTAAATGATGTAATAACTAGGTATTTATATTCAATTATTCTAATTTCCATAAATTAAATCCCAACACCCAACTTTATATATTTGAATTTCAAATAATAAAAGGGGATCTTTGACATATTTGAATTTGGATCCAAAATAAGGGGACATAGGTGCCTTAGGCACTAGTGTCCTAGACCTATCTTTCGAGAATTTTGGGGTCAAGGACAAAGTATTAAATGAGAGATTTTTTTTATGCTTGCAATTTATTGGTAAGTATTTAATATGGGCCATGGAATGCATAAATTAGGAAATTATGTGTTTAATTAGGTCCAATGAATTATGGGGGAGAAAAACATAGTATGAAATTGTCAAGGGTGACAATTTTTGATGCTACATTTAGCCCTCACTTTAGTGAGAGTATGAACTTATGCTTAGACTCACACTAAAGTAGAAAATCTATGCCCAGAAGGGTCCAATTATCCTAATGTTGAATACATAGGATGATCAAGGATCTAGGGGGAGTGCACAAGCCCCCAAGATCTAAGATCCCATGGAAAACCAACATGAGCACAAAGCGACACACGCATGTATGAAATGCATCAAGACAACATACACAATATAAAAAAAAAATGCAAAAGGAAGGTATGGATAATCATGGGTTAGCAAGTTATGTTATGCTAGGATCCACACCAAAGGTGTTCATGATTCACAGACTAGAAAAGTCTAATATTTTCTAGATGAATCACAAACCAAAGGCAACATGGGATAGTGAAGTCCGATATTCACTAGGTGACACTAGTACAAAAACAACAATAAACTACTAAAAAACTACTAAAAATTGCTTATAAATGACTACAGCTGGTCATGTGACCACTAATAATTTATTTCTAGTCATATATAACACGACCAATCATATATAACACGACCAAATTGATGACTAAACCATTTTTAGTCAGTTATTGGTTGTTTTTATTGATCGATTTGGTAGTATATTTAGTCGTTGATTTAGTCATTCATTTATGTGATCTAGTCACTTATTTAATCACTTTTTTTCCATTGATATATTTAGTTGTTGATTTAGTCATTGATTGTTGTAATCTAGTCATTTATATAGTCATTTTTTCACTAATTTCTGTCCATTGGTAGTGTATTTAGACATTAATTTTAATCATCATTTTGATCAATTTGGTAGTATATTTAGACATTTTGTTCACTATTTTAATACTAGTCATATATTTAGTCATATTTATTCATTGTTCACTAATTTCTGTCAATTGGTAGTATATTTAGTCAATTTAATTATTAATTGATGTCAATTAGTAGTATATTTAGTCATTTTAAAGCTTGCATTTAGTCATTAGTATATTTAGTAGTATATTTTGAAGTTTGCACAATGAAACAACTTTGAGAAGGTAAAAACAATTTGTTTTAATGATAAAAAATTCTTAAAAACAACATACAGATCTGAAAATAAGTTACAATGCTTTCTCTTTGCTAAAAAAACCTTCATGGTTACAATACATAGCTCAAAGAATGAGAAAGAAACTGATTTTCTCAGTATCACAACATAGAAGCACAAATACATTCATAGGTGTCTTCTTCACAAATCCATGACTGTCCCATGAAGCTCATTTTCCTAGTTCAAGATCACATTGTCATCTCTTTCAAGATCCTGTCTCATGCACCCAACTTGCTCTAGTTCATAAGCTTCCACTATGAATTGTTACCTGTAGCAATAAAATGTCCTTATCTCTAATATAGAAATCAACATCCCATTATGATGCTACTGTTGCAAAATATTTATGTCTTGGCAGATAGCTCATGATAACCCTCAACCTTGTTGTTGCTCACTTGTACCAACTCTATGGTACTGTCCTAGGTGTTCATGCATCTAACATGAAGACTCTTGACTATCATGCAATTTGGAACTATAAAATGCATACTAGAAGGATATCTCCTTACCCCTTTAAATTCCTCTTGAGACACTAACAAGATTGTAACTTGTGCATAGTTCTTCTCATTGACTCTAAGATTATCTTTTAATGTTTGCATGATCACTATCTTTTGCATGAATCTCTGCCCCTTGACAGTCACTTGTAGGTTTTCTTCATGCATAGCTGGAAGCTCTTTCATAGACTTTCCTTTCAATCCTCACTGTCATACATCCTCATTTGCAAACATATTCACTCAAGTTTGAGGAGTGCTTCTACCATGGTCATAATTATTTTGGAAACACTGTCATTGCTATGATTCCATTTGATCAGGACCTTCACTTTGTGTTTCCAGGTTAGATTGAAACTATCCAATCTCTTCATACTCTTCTTAGTATATTGTTTCAAATGTCCCAATGTCTTCTACTTATGGATCTCAGTGTAACCCTATCATCAATGGATTTTTAAGTGCTGCTCATCCTCAAATGACTATCACTGCCTTTTGAGAAGTTCCTCTTATTCTTTTATAGTGATATCATTGTCATAATCGTTCCTTGTGGGTGAAACCATGATACAAAGGATTATTGCAAACAACAAAGAGAGGACTTGCAATGCAAAAATACAATTTTTTATTACTCGATCAATGATTTTTAATTTTTTTTTCCTAGTTAGACCATAATGAAAAATCTATAGAACATTATCAATAAAAAACTAACAATTGATGGACTTGATAGACAAGATCATAAAAAAAGATAAGCTAAACTAACCCTAGACCAAACACTATAGACAAGTTATACAATATGCACACTATATAAGATTCACTAAGGGAAGTTTTGCATAAATTAAAATGATTATGGGCCTATGTTTTTTACTCAAATACATACACCAGATTATTAACAATCATGCCTTGCAAATTATATTTTTAGATATTAAAGGAAAGAAACACACAAATGACACTTTCGAGTTTGCTAAAATAGAGACCAGCTATTTAGTGCAATTTTTTTTTGAAGGAATGCAACACACAATTTCAAGAAATAAAACAATAACTAGAAGTCCATGCAACATAACTCTAGCTATAATAGGTGCATTATTTAGTTGGGATTTTTTGTTATCTAAGGAGTTATCTAAATCTAATGTTGCATTATTAGTTGTGGAGGATGTTCTATGGTAGACATGTATGCAAAATGTGGAAGCATTGAAAAAACTCATGAACTGTTTGATAGAATGCCTCAAAGAGATGTAATCTCATGGAATGCAATAGTTGTAGGATATTCAAAAAATGGATTTGTTGAAAGGGATTTCAAAAACTTCAAGAAAATGCAATTGGCAGTTCTAAATCCAAATTCTACAATTGGCAAGTTCTAAAGCCAAATATATTGTCTTATCCATAAATCATTTTGCAATCTTCTAATGCAAACTCAAAGTAATTGCTTCCTTGCAGCAGTATGAATAAACACCCCGAAGACAGTAGTAAATTAACACTTGATCTCTTTTGGTGTTGTTATAACAAGCTTATGTATCTGTAATATAATTTGCATAATTTGTATATCATGATGAGCTTGATAATAATAGGCTTATGTGTCTGAAACTACAAGAAAATACTTGCTTTTTGAATGCATCATAATTTTAATTTCAATAGATAGTTACAGTTTATAAATTAGAGATAAACAATAGATAAAATAAGAAGAATAATTTCAATAGATAGTTATGGTTTATAAATTAGAGATAAACTCTAGATAAAATAAGAAAAAATGTTTTCTTTTGAACTATTAGCATGTATGCATGCTGTAAGTTGAAGATTTTATTTTAAGAATGGGAGTTCGTCCCACTGAACTATTTTTGACATTTTTTTTGAAGCTTTAGAATACTCATTATTGAAATTTAAAAGTAAAAAATGGTGTAAAAATTGGCTTTGTTTTAGTAGTGTACTAGAATAAATCAGGGAACTAGTCTACCAAAGCAAATTGAAGAGTCTGAAAATCTAATAGTTTCCTAAATTCAAAATTAAATTTAGCGAGCTGAAGCATTACTATTTTTGTAATAAGTTGCAACTAAAATTATATTTTAGAAATTTTATGATTTTGAATGGGGAAGGCTTAGAGCTCAAATATTATTTCTTCATTTTGTGATTGTAGGATATGCACAAAATGGATTTTTTGAAAAGGCTTTAGAAACTTTCAAGAAAATGCAATTAGCAAGTGTAAAGCCAAATTCGACAACCTTTGCCAGCATGCTCCCTGCCTGTGCCAAAATGGGAGCTTTAGAACATGGTATGGACATCCATCCCAAACACCCACCAGCCTTTGTAGTCATCGTCATGGGGTGGTATAAATTTAGGGAAGACATCTGTTGGGTATTTCATTTGGCGTGATTGCTACCTCACCTACTTATCTCCCACAAAGGAACTTTTGTATGATTGTAGTCCAAGCTCCTCTATAGCCCTGCAAGGAGCTAGGGAATGAGGGTGCGGGATGGCGGGCTCCCCTCGCATCCCCACAAAGGAACTTTTGTGTGTGTGTGGGGATGCAAGGATGATGCAATTTTTTAGTTTCAACTACTATAGTAGACATGTATGCAAAATTTGGAAGCATTGACAAGGCATGTGAATTGTTTAGAAGAATGCATCAAAGAGATGTCATCTCATGGAATGCAATGATTGCAGGATATGCATAAAATGGATTTTTTGAAAAGGCTTTAGAAAATTTCAAGCAAATACAATTAGCAGGTGTAAAGCTAAATTCGACAACCTTTGTCAAGATCCTCCTTGTCTATGCCAAAATGGGAGCTTTGGAACAAGGTATGGACATCCATCACAACATAAAGGAAGGGGGAGTTTTGTCAGATATTATAGTTGGAAATGCTCTGGTAGACATGTATGCAAAATGTGGAAGTATAGATAAGGCACGTGAACTTTTTGATGGAATGGCTCAAAGAGATGTCATCTCTTGGAATGGAATGATTGCAGGATATGCATAAAATATATTTTTTAAACATAAATTGTTGGGATAGATGCAAATTTTTTCCATCATTTTAAATAGGGACAATGTTCTTGAGGAGATGATTGGTGATGCTAAATGAAGCAATCTAAAAAATATGTTGTAGTGGAAACTGCCCTAGTAGACATGTATGCAAAATGTGGAAATATAGACAAAGCATGTGAACTATTTGAAAAAATGCCTCAAAGAAATGTGGTCTCATGGACTGCAATGATTGCAAGATATGCACAAATTGAAATTTTTGAGAAGAAATTAAAAACTTTCAAGAAAACGCAATTAGCAGGTGTAAAGAGAGACTCCACAACCTTTTCCAACATCCTCCATGCTTGTGCAAAAATGGGAGATTTGGAACAGGGTACAAACATCCATCAAAGCATGAAGGATAGAGTAATTTTGTCATTTGTTGTAGTTGAAACTACCTTGGTGGACATGCATGCAAAATGTGGAACCATGGACAAGGCACATGAATTGTTTGATAGAATGACTCAAAAAAATATGGTCACATGGACTGCAATGATTGCAGGATATGCACAAATTGGATTTTTTGAAAATGCTCTAGAAAATATCAAGAAAATGCAATTTCACTGTGATCTTTCTTTGTATTAATCCTGAGGTCTAAATATTTACCATTTTTTACTTTTAGGTTTGTCACACTTCTCTAGACTCTCATCAAGCCTATCTATGCATGTTTTAAACTTCCAAATATCTTAAAACTCTGTATGGTCTTATAGACTATCAAATAGGCCTTTAGAATGTAGTGATAGTCTTGATCTCTATCAGGGACCTCTCAAGATCATTCACTCCAACTGTTCAAAGTTTGGGGAGACCAAGGTTTACAAATCAACATATTCAAGTCAAAGAGAGGTTTCCATGGTTGCATGAAAATGTGTAGGAGACAATTATAAAGGAATAGAGACTAAGATACATTGCAAAGATTTAAAGTTTCTAGACAGGCTTGCAGATATGAGGTCAAGAAGATAGAGAATGAAGAGGGTCAAGAAGATTGAGGGTGGACAGAGTGAATGGAGGTGCTTCCTAATCTTGAAAGTAGCTTTGAGCATGGTTAACCTTTGTTGAAAACCTCATATTTGGAGATATACACGACAAAGAAAAAAATCACGTATAAAACTCTAAAAGAGGATCTCTTTAGACATAGTTTTTGGTTAGGTTACAAAGAGAAAATGATAAAAGTAAACAAATTTCCATCATGAAAAATTATACAGATCCTTTTCACCAACACTCTAGGGTATCATGTTTGAGCTTTACAATGTCTTGTAGAAAGTCTACACTATCATGCAAAAATTTACATTGTCACACAAAGGTTGAATTAAAGAATATTTTCATTCATAAGAAATATTTAAGAATATAAAGGTATTTTAAACTACATCAAATTCATATAGGGAAAAATGAAGAAGAGACTGAGATACATTGCACAAAAGAGACAGTGATTCAAGATTGCTAGTTCAAGAATACAATGCTCTAAGGAAAGGTGACAGTCCAAACCCCCCTTTAAATCTATCTATCCATTTTCAACTATGAGGTTTGCATGATATGATTGTCTCATTCTTAATAGAGACCCACACTAGAAAGTTGCAAAAAATAATATGGACTATCACAAAGCTGGAAGACATGATAAGACACTGAGATTTGATTATGGGACAATCAACATGATCTCATAAAGGTTGTGAAGATAGTGTACATAAACCCACTTGTTGGGATTTCTTCACCAAGCCTTGCACAAACATTATGAAGTTTGTATGATAAGGGAATCCCATGCACCTTATAGTAATGTGTGAGATCTACATGTTCATTAAGAGCACCTTGCAAAAGAATACTTGTTAAACTAGTATAAGGTCAATATAGTCATTGCAAAGGGTCTAGCATAACCTTGCATCTCCAGTGTTAGGTATGCATATGTTAAAGGAGGGCTTGATAAAATTCATTTAAAGGAACTCATGAGATTCCTACACTCAGTATTGTAAGCAAGGGATTGGTAATAGGGAATCAAGGCAATAAATACAATGACCTTGTGAAGATATACAATGCAAAGATAACATTAACAGGCCTACACTAAAGGTAGCAAAGGGATCTAGAATGACATAGAAGTCAATCCAAGACAATATCACATTCACAATGTTACTAGATTTTACCATTTTCAATATCTCTTCCTAAGGTTTCTATTTTGAAATTTTTTTATTTTAAAGAATGTGAAACAAACTTACAAAAGATAATCTAAGAACTTACATAGTTGTTTTTTTACCCTATAATCAAATTAGTCATTTATAGCTGTGTTGCAAAAATTAGTAGAATTTAGTCATTTTTAGTTGTTGTGACTAAAATTTTTAGTCACCTA
The DNA here is from genome assembly GCA_007258455.2 of Sequoia sempervirens. Classification (NCBI taxonomy): domain Eukaryota; kingdom Viridiplantae; phylum Streptophyta; class Pinopsida; order Cupressales; family Cupressaceae; genus Sequoia; species Sequoia sempervirens. The sequence continues at coordinate 61,774,811 of VDFB02168118.1, forward strand.
GTCATTTATTTTCCAAATTCTACTAGTGTGAGCTCCTAAGACAAAGTAGGAAAAAGAGAAACATACAAGGTCTAGTGAAGTATGATATTCACTAGGTGTGTACCCATTGACAATCATACCAAGAAATATACTCCTTGATAACTTTGATAAGGTGCTAAAAAATTGATCAAGATGCTATTCCAATGCATCACTAAGTCCAATGCATGTGAACAAAGTGAAGAAAAAATTCCAATTTCAATACACCACTAAGTCAAACACATGTGAACAAAGTGAAGAAAAAATGTCAATGTCAATGCATCACTAAGTCCAATGCATGTGAACAAAGTGAAGAAAAATGCTAATGTATGCCCCCACCTTAAAGAAATTGAAAAACACCATGCTATGAGCAATTGCTTGAAGGTAAAAAATGATAAATTTCATATGATAAAGACATGAGAGCTTATTTGGAAAGCCCTATGCCAATGTTATGTTTCAAAATAAAGCTACCTCATGATAAGGGGTTTCCCTCAAAATGCAATTAAAAAAAACACAAAAGATGAACACATAAGGGATCCACATATCCGGGGTCAGTATACATCTTTGCTACCATGGTGTAAATGAGCTCAAAACTAACATCATTCACCAAAGACACATGGAACAATGAACAAAATGGAAGAATGACGCATAGAGAGAGAGAGAAACTTTTGGGTCAACATGGAAGAGACCTAAATGTCTCGATGCCTTACATCGTACCCAAAAGGAAAACATAAGAAAACTATTGGAAACACAAGGGAAAACAACTAAGAAGGGGGGGGAGTCATTTGTCACCAAATCTCAAACTTATTCAACTTATTTACGGGTGATCCCACAAACTTGGTTTACAATTTATGGGAGGAATTTATTTTTGCTGAAATCACATATTTTTAGAAAATATAATAATTTAAGCCTTAAAAGGTTCCATTTAAAGAATTCCAATTGAAGAGGGTTTGATCAAACTATCTTAAATCAAATCCCCTTGGATAGAACCACACTAGTTTTAAACCATACCTATAACAGAGTCTCCTTTACACCTATCAAAATGCTGAAAAAAAACCACTTTTGATTTACCTTTTGGCAGATCAAATGAATTCATTTAAAATTTATTTTTTTGAAAGTATGTAGTCCTTATTATAAGCTTCCCAAAAAGTATAATTTTAAATAAATTTAATTTTATTATTATATTTATTTGTTATTTCTCGTGAATGTAGGTTTTTCATCGAAAATCAAGCTCTTTGTTCTGCACATGTGGAAAAATAGCTTATTATTAAAAAAAAAAAATTAAAAATATTAGTGCACCATATATTGAAGTCCTTGATCCAACAAAGAAAAATAAATTGAATTTTGATACACACAAAAAAAGTTACGCGTTATACAGTCGCGCTATGTCTGAATTATAATTGGTTTGCATTTGAAATTTGATTAAAGAAAAAATATTCAATAAAAAACTATCTAACCAAGTGGAAGCACTAGATATTAGAGTTATGAATCTAAATTTGAAAGAATTAGAATTTTATCCTTCATGTAAAAAAGGTTATGCATTATACGGTGAGCGTCACTTTTTAAAAATGTTGTTTTCAGAAAAAAAACTAGTTTTTGAGGGAGATGAAAAAGAAGTGCAATTTGATTCCAAAAGATTTGAAAAAAATATATTTAGAATCTATAGAAAAAATTTCATGAAACTCTAGTTTGCATCATCTTCAAATTCCTCACGATTTATCAGCTATAGGTGCCCGAAAGTGAAGATTTAGTTTAAAAAAAACATTTCAGTGTCCAGTTTGGCCAAAAATTGTAAACCACTATTGTGGGATCACCTAAACCATATTCTTAGATCTAAACATTAATCATAAAAGAATAAATGAATAACACATTAGAATCACACATAATTTTTTATGTGGAAACCTTGTTAGGGGGAAAACCACGGTGGAAGTCAGTCCACAAGATTATACCCTGTTAAAAGTATAAGAGAAATGAAATATGGGGAATGCACATGCATTTAGGCACACTGCTTAGAGATCACTACTCAAATACAAAATAGGCTTACTGCCCAAAGCAAGACACACTATCTTATATAAAGGTTTTGATTAAATCCATCAAACTTTGAACTGAGAAAATAATCATCTGATAATGCCTGGTTACAGTTCCGGTTAAGCATATGAACACTTCTTCACTCTTCTTCACTCTTCTTCACTTTCTGCTCTGCCTTCAAATCATTTGAACTTTATTCACACACAGGACTCTTACACTTCACACACACACACACTCATACACACCTTCAAATGATAAAACAATCACTCTTATATATTTGTAACAAGAAATTACATTGCTATAAGTCGGCTCCAAAGAAATAATAAAATGAATATAAATAGTCAGCCTAAATCAATAAAGATTATTCATGCGAATCAACCAAGGTTGGCCACAACATAGTGAAGAACAAAAATAACATACTCAAACATGAACCACTTCAATTAATTACTCTTGGAAGATCCACAACACACTTCAACACCTTGTCGGCCAAGAACATGAAAAACATGAACACATAAGAGAAAATCTCAGATCACGAGCATAACGATCAATGCAGATGTGAAACATAGATAGAGAATGAAATAGAAACATCCACAAGCATCATGAAACATCAAAGAAGCATCCGCAACAACTGAACTTACTAGAATCACATGATCTTCATTCAGGAACACAAACTGAAGTAACAAAAAAACTGTCATAATATAAATCTTCATTACTCGATCAAATCTTCACGCGGATCTCTAAAACTTGATGTGGATAAACTAGATATACTAAAAAAGAAACCCTTTAATCCAAAACCTCATAATAGCAATAAATTGAACACACCTACAAAAAGAACTTCACTTCACCTCTGACAATGTGTAGCACTTCTTATCACAATTTTCTCAATATCCTCGACATATACAACTTCTAATGCAACAATGCTAATAGTGTTGACATCAATGACAACCACATATCAGAAACACACCACAACATCCAACAATCTTCCCCTTTGGCATTGATGACAACACATGATGTAAAAAATACCATCAACACAAATACACTTGTTCCTCCTTAGGTTTTGACTCTTCTTTCCTCAACTCTTCTCCCACACGACTCTTCTCCCCCAGAAAGTTTTTCACATTACTCTTCTCCCCCTTTGACATCAATGAAAAAGATCTTTTTTCTCTACACAAGCTTTGAACCACATATCTAAACATCTAAACCTCTGAACATTTGACTACTCCCCCTGAGTAGCAGGCACCACAACATCAATCCAAATCAAAATATGATCATGAAATGCATAGATTGATGCAAATTAATGCATCCTTAGTTCTAATTAGGAGGGGTAATCACCCCTAACTTCCCTTTGAGATACTCAAAAGTATCCTTAGGCAATGACTTGGTAAATATGTCTGCAATTTGCTCCTTAGTAGGCACATACTCCAATATGACTTCCTTTTCACTTACTTTCTCTCTCAAAAAGTGAAACTTGATAGATCTATGCTTGGTATTGGAATGCAGCACCGAATTCAAAGAAATGTTAATAGCACTTGAGTTAACATAAAATATAGCAATAGGCTCATCATACACAATTCTGATATCCTTCAACATCTGTTTCATCCACAATACTTGAGTACAATTATTAGTAGCAGCAATGTATTCTGCCTCTGCAATAGATAAAGAAATAACATTCTGCTTTTTGCATAACCATGAAATCAACTTCTTTCCCAAGAAAAATGCTCCACCACTAGTACTTTTCTTGTCATTCACATCTCCTACCTAATCAACATCAGTAAAGGCTCTCAAAGTAAGATCATCATCATTAGGATACCATAAACCATAATCAACTATCCCCTTTAAGTATCTAAAAATCCTCTTCATAGAAGTCACATGAGATTCTTTAGGATCAACTTGAAATATAGCAACAATACATACAACATTCATGATATCAGGCCTAGTTTGAGTCAAATAAAATAATCCACCAATCATTGATCTATATCTAGTTTGAATTTCCTTCAGAGAATCATCATCGGTTGTCAACTTGCATCTGGTCACCATAGGTGTACCAACTGGCTTTGAATCTACCATACCAATTCTTTCACATACTTGGACCGAGATATAAAAATTCATTTATCTAACTGAGTAATTTGTAATCCCAAGAATAATTTCATCTCTCCAATCATTGACATCTCAAACTCATTCTGCATCTCATTAGAAAACTTCATAGACAAGCTATCATCTCCTCCAAATATGATATCATCAATAAAAACTTCCACAATCAAATCTTTATCACCATTCTTGAAATACAAATTACTATCAGCAATACCTTTGTTAAATCCAAGCTTCACCAAGTACTTATCCAATCTGGCATACCATGCTCTAGGGGCTTGTTTGAGTCAATACAATGCTTTCTTCAATCGGAAAACCATATCTCCCTAATCAGTCAACTAGAATCCATCAAGCTGTTCAACATACACTTCTTCTTCCAAGTCACCATTTATAAAAGTATACTTGACATCCATTTGATAAACTTTATAGTCTTTATAAGCAACATAAGCAAGAAACAATCTCATAGCTTCAATTATAGCAATAGGGGCAAAGGTTTCTTCAAAATCAATACCTTCCATCTGTGAATATCCCTTACATATCAGTCTTGCTTTGTTTCTAAAGACCCATTTAGTTCCAATTACATTCTTATCCTTAGGTTTGGGAACAAGAATCCATGTATCATTCTTCTCAATTTGTTGTATTTACTCTTTCATTGCTTCAACCCAATGTTCATCTTTGCATGCTTCATTCACATTGTTAGGCTCAATCTTTGAAATCGAACAATATTCTTCTACAATATTTCTCTTGGTTTGGACACCTTTGTTCTTATCACCTTTAATTTGATCTTCTGAATGATTCAACCTTACATACCTCAGAGTTTTCTTAGAATGTTCTTCAATTTCAAGCTCTGCTGATCTCTCTTATGTTATTCTACCAGTTTCTCCTTCCTCTTGATCTTCTTGATTCACCAAAATGATTTGGACTTGACTTGAGTTCTGAACTTTGTTTGTATTGTCATTCTGATCATCAAAATCATTTCCACAGGTTTTGGATAGTGTAGCTATGTCTTCATCAACCTTAACATTTTCACTTTCAACTATTTTCTTCAATCTCTTATTGTAACACCGGTAGGACTTACTTTTAGTAGCATATCCCAGAAAGATCCCTTCATCACTCCTAGCATCAAATTTTCCTATATCTTCATCTTTTTTGATATAATACTTGCTTCCAAATATCTTGAAATATCTAACAGTAGGTTTTTGACCAGTCAATAGTTCAAAAGGAGTCTTACTAGTATCACCTTTGATTTGTACCCAGTTAAGTGTGTACATAGCAGTACTCACAACTTCTCTCTAGTAGATATGAGGTATATTTCCTTCCAACATCATGGTTCTAGCAACATCTAGAACTATTCGGTTCTTCCTTTCCACAACTCCATTTTGTTGAGGGGTCCGCGGTGCAGATAATTATCTTTTCATTCAATGTTCTTCACAAAAGGAATTAAACTCATCGGAAGTGAATTCACCACCTCTATCTAATTTCAAACATTTAATCTTCAGACCTGTCTCTATCTCAACCATAGCCTTAAAGATCTTGAACTTTTCTAGAGCTTCAAAATTCTCCCTTAAGAAAGTAACCCACATCATCCTTGAATTGTCATCAATAAGCAGTATGAAATACCTGTATCCTTGTAAACTTCTAGTTCCAACAGGACCACAAAAATAAGTATGCACAAGATCCAACAATCCATTTGAATTTTGTTGTTTACTTCGAAATGAAATTCTTGTTTTCTTTCCTAACTAACATTCTTTGCATATGGCATTAGTAGGTTTCATCAGCTTAGGAAGATCTCTCACAACCTTAGTGGAACTTATCTTGACAATATTATAAAAGTTAACATGAAAAATTCTCCTATGCCACAACCAACTTTCATCAATTTGAGCAATCAAACAACTTTTAATAGCAACACTCAGGTGGAAAATATTACGTTTTGTTTTTGTACGTGATGCAATCGCATTTCTAGAATTTCCCAATATTTTGCACTTACCATCCATGAACTAAAGATTGTATCCCTTATCAACCATCTGTCCAACACTTAAAAGATTATGCTTCAAACCTTCAACATACAAGACATCATTATTATTATGCTTACCATCAAAAGAAATGCATCCTCTTCCATGGATCACACCGGTTGTATTATCACCAAATCACACAACACCACCATCATACTTTTCCAAATTCACAAACTCATTTTTATCTCCTGTCATATGATGAGAACAACCACTGTCAATTACCCATTCATCTTTCTCTTCAACTCGAGCAGCTAGGGATTTCTCCACATTTGTACAACTAGAAGATTCAGTAGACACATGATTATTTTCCTTGATAGCAATAAACACAAATTCATCTTCACTTGCATTTCCTTTATCAGATTCATCATTTGTCACACCTTCATCAGCAACATAGTAACACTTATTTTGGATTTTAGGCTTGTTAAATCTTGGCTTGGAAACTCTCTCAGGACACCTTGATGCAAAATTACCTATCTTATTGCAATAGAAACATTTAATATTTAGCTTTCCTTTATACTTACCTTGTCCTTTGGCTTCTCTTTTCACAATCAATGCTTTAAGTTCTTCAGCTCTCTTTCTTCTTCATCGAGTTGTCTCATTTCATCCTCATACTTGAATGTATTTCCTAATGAACTTTCACTCAGATCATATCTCTGTCTATCTCTTGCAGAAGTAGTGGCCTTGAATGCAGATTCAACCTTAGGAAGTAGATCACCAAATTCACTCAACTCAAAAGCAGTAAGCTTACCAATCAACATATGTCTAGTAACATTTGTTACTGTCCAAAGCTCTTCAATAGCACTAGCCTTGACTTTGTAAGAATCAAACAAGGATCTAAGCACTTTAGCAACAATTTCTAATTTTTCTATCTGTCCACCAACACAACTAATATCATACACAAGTTCATTCACTCTTTGCATGAAAGTAGTAACATTTTCATCATCACCCATTTTCAACTTTTCATATTTCCCTTTCAAACTTTGTAGCTTAGCAATCTTCACATTAGCATCACCTTCATACAAGGTTTCCAAATTTTTCTAGATCTCATAAGTAGTCTTTAGATCCATCACATTTGTCATCTCAGTATCAGTCAAAGCACTCAACAATGCCTCCTTAGCCTTGATATTATACTCAAGATCCCTAATCTCAACACAAGTAGTAGTACCATTCTATGGAATAACATATATATTACTTGTAATGCTCTAGTAGGGTTCACCAATGCATCTCAGATGGCACTCCATTCAAGTATTCCATAAAGAATAATTTGTACCATTAAATCTAGGACTATCCTTCTTAGAAGTTGCCATCCTAGATCACCTCAAGCTATTAAACTTCTTCCAAGGAACCACAAGCTTTGATACCAATTGTTTGCAACACAAGGGTAGACAATTGAGAGGGGGGTTGAATCAGTTGTCACCAAATTTAAAAATTATTCAACTTATTTACCTTATTCTTTGATTTGAACATTAATCATGAAAGCATAAATGAACAACATAATCACATATAACACCAAGATTTTTACGTGGAAACCCTATTAGGGGAAAAACCACGGTGTAGGTCAGTCCACAAGATTATACCCTATTAAAAGTATACGAGAAATGAAATATGGGGAATGCACATTCATTCAGGCACATTGCCTAGAGCTCATTGCTCAAATACAAAATAGGCTTACTGCCCAAAGGAAGACACACTATCTTACAGAAAGGTTTTGATTAAATATATCAAACTTTGAACTGAGAAAATAGCATCTGCTAATGCCTGGTTATAGTTTTGGTTAAACACATGAACACTTCTTCACTCTTCTTCACTCTTCTTCACTTTTTGCTCTGCCTTTGAATGATCTAAACTTTATTTTCACACAAGACTTACACTTTTCACACAACACAAACACACACTCATACACACCTTCAAATGATAAAACAATCACTCTTATATATCCACAACAAGAAATTACATCGCTATAAGTTGACTCCAACGAAATAATAAAATGAATATAAATAGTCAGCCCAAATGAATAAATATTATTCATGTGAATCAACCAAGGTCGGCCACAACATAGTGAAGACCGAAAATAACATCCTAAAAAATGAACCACTTCAATTAATTACTCCTCGAAGATCCACAACCCACTTCAACACCTTGTCGGCCAAGAACATGAAAAACATGAACATGCAAGAGAAAATATCGGATCACGAGAACAACGATCAATGTAGATGTGCAACACAGATAGAGCATGAACTAGAAACATCCACAATAATCATGAAACATTAGAGAAGCATCCACAACAACTGAACTTATTGGAATCACATGATCTTCATTCGGGAACACAAATTGAAGTAACAAAAAAATTGTCATAATACAAATCTTCATAATCTTCACGCGGATCTCTGAAACCTAACATGGATAAACTAGATATACTAAAAAAAAATCCTTTAATCCACAACCTCAGAACAACAATGAATTGAACACACTAAAAGAAAGAACTTCACTTCACCTCCGACAACCTGTAGCACTTATTTTTACAATTTTCTCAATATCCTCAACATATACAACTTCTAATGCAACAATTCTAATAGTGTTGACATCAATGACAACCACATATCAACAACACACCACAAAATCCAACAACAACAATTTTCATTACATAAAGAAGAATGCCATGACAGATTCATTTCCTTTATATCCTTGCGCTAACAAAGTAACAAAGGTCATCCAAAGAAAATTCACAAACATAAAGGAACACCATGTGATGGGTTCATATAATAGCCTCTTTTCTGTTGCTTTTATGCATACTTTCATAAACTATTAGATAGACCTTTTAGAAAATACTCCTATGCTATGCTATCTTTTCATGTTTATTATACAACCTTGGACCTAAATTTTAGTAATGAAAATATGGTTATGATATAGTAGCATTGCATGGTTTATATGTAAGTATGTTTGAAATGTGGATGGAATTCTATGTTTAATTATGGTAGTTAGCTTTGTGTATATGTTTTGTGGATTAACCTCTTTCAACTCAAAAATAATTGTAGCTTGTAGCAACTAGAAGATGTAGCCTGCAACAAAAGGAAGACATGGACAGCGAAATAAGGGAAGTACTAGATCAAACTAAATGTAATAACTACTGTATGAAGACACCTGATGGATTTGGTCATGCATCATTATGATAGCTAATAAAGCATTGGAGAAGAAGAATTCTTTTGTTGATAGGATTTTGAATAACTGTTTGTGTGTTTTTACATGCAATTCTATTTTATAGAGTTTCAATTCTATTAGTTCACTCTTTTTTCTTTTCAGTTATATTTTGAACAACTCAATATTAACTATATACTCTAATATCTAGGAGTTGTAGTTAATGATTGATGTTAGGAGTCATGTTTAGAATGAACTTTCTCGTGCTTATATATAACCGGTGGTTGAGTTCTTAGATTAGTTAGTTGATTTTCATTATTTTGATTATCAGTTACTTTTTAGTTTCATTTATCATCTACAAACATGTTGATTATTTAGAATGATTTCATTGAATACAATTTGTAAATAAGATCTTGTGTAATCTTTTATGATGTGTAATGAATGAAGTTCAATTTTACATGGATGTGTAGAATATGATATTTAGATTTGGTTCTAGTTAAGTGAAGATAACACTTGAGCATGCCACTCAAGGTAACTGTTCTTAACTCCATTTATAGCTGTTTTATTTTTGTTTAGTAATTAATTAATTTTATCATTGCTTTATAAATTGCATGCAAGTTAAAATAGATTCTCATACTTTGATTATTAGTAATGAATGTTCATGAGCATGCATGCATTTGGTTAATATGTAGTACTCTTGAGGTTAGAAAAAAATTATTTACTAGTCTTGATCAATTTTTAGTTGGTACAATAATTCTTTATAAGCAACAATACAGTCACAGGTTAAGTTGTAGGCACTTGTAGCCATTAGCACTAGTTTGTTTATTTCACTGTTATGCAATTCTATAAATTTCCAAGAATTAGAATACCTTAATTAGGATAACCTAGGTAGCCTCAAGTCTTTGAAGGAACACACAGTGCAGTACCATCACAAGTTTACAAACCTTCGTTGATAATTTAATGTAGTCTTTACAATGTTGACTAGATTGTTTAGCTAGTCATACCTCTTAATTGTGCTACTTTACCAAGTTTAGAAGACACTAGTTTGGAATCTACATTTTTAGTGTCATTGCTGGGGATGGTGCTATCTTCATAGACTTCTTGCTATCTTCATAGACTTGTTTGTCATGATTTCATAGTTTACATTTTTTTTCAACATTAGGATTGTTAAGCTTTATCTTATCAACATACCAAAATGTTACACTAACATTGTGCAAATCCATATGAATTTTATGCAAAGGAAAAGAGATCCTTTGGAAATATTCCTCCCCTCTACATGCCAAGAAGCCATAGCAGAAATTAGTGACTCCAGTACTCAGAGTGAGGGTAATATTGAAGAAGAAATTTCCTTGTCACCAACATCTAGCATATAGATAGAGGGGACATACCAAACCATGGGTGATGCAGTGGATGATCCTAAATGTGCAACCTTTGAGTTCCGAATCACCAACTAAGAAAGGGTTACTTTGCTGAAGAATATTCCTCCTTCAACATTACTAGTCTTTTATAGGTTGGTGACTGAAGACCCATATACATTTATGTTTGAATTTGATGTCTTATGCAAAATTTATGACTATACTTCTAATGCTCATAGGCTCAAACTCTTCCCTGCCACTCTAAAAGATTCATCCCTAAGATGGTTTATAGGATTATGCAAGGATGTTGTTCCTGATTGGGATACCATGAAAATATTATTCTTGGAGAAGTACCAACACTATTGTAGAGGACTTGATAGGAGGAGATATGAAATTTTCAAAATATCATAGAAGGAGGACAAGCCATTAGAAGATTATGTGGAGAGATTTTAGTTTTCCTTGAAGAAAACCCCACATAACAAGTTGTCTGAAGAATTCCTCAAGTTAGTATTTTTGAGAGGGGTCAATGAGGACTATAAGGATTCCATAAATATTATTGGGAAGGGGGATATCTCTCAAATACTATTTGAAGACATTTGCAAGGTCTACAAAAAATATTCCAAGACCTTCACTAAGAGGCCAAGAGGAGAGAGGACATCCAATATTGGAAAATCATCTATTGAGGTTTGAAAGATAGAATTAAACAATTTTTTTTCCAACATGAAGGAGGACATTATCAGTCACCTGGAAACTCAATTGGACACTCTCCACATCAAGAAGAAGCAAGAAGAAATTGAAGCAATGTTCACTTTAAAATATTTCCCAAGCTATATGAAAAAGAAAGCAAATTGTAAATGCAAGAGGGTGGCTAGTATTCAACAAGACAAAACTAAGAGACCTGATTTTCAACCACTTGAAGGAGAGGATGGAAAACTATTTTACATAGCTCAAAGAAGGCCATGGAAACAAAGAAAAGGTATGCCATAAGACCCCCTTAACTTCAATTCATCCTTTCCCATTGGAAATCAAAATTTTTCTACTTGGAATTCTTAGCCCTAGCCAACTAATCAAAATCAATGGAAAAGCCCTCAACAATGGCAACAACCTCAAAAAAATTAGAACCAACAACAATTGAATCCTTGGTCACAACAAAAATTCTAGAGTTCCAATTACAATCCTCAATGGACAACACAATAGAACCAGTGGCAGTCTCAATGGAAAAAAGGTCAGCAGTGGTAGTAGCAAAACATGAATTATCAGCAACCTATGCTTCCTTCTCATCCCCAACAACAAGCCATTATTCCTTCATAAAATCCTAAATCTTGGCCACCTAGACCACCACAAATACCCACCCAACTTGCACCTAACCCTAACAACAAGTATGTCCAATAGGATTATACTAACAAAGCTATGCAATACCCCACTTATGGGGTAGATATGAGTGATGTCCACCTTAGGGTAGGGAAACAACTTGTTGGACCTTCATCTCCTCAAATCATTGAGATGGAGGATGAGGAACTTGTAGTTGAAGCTTCAAAAAATACACCTTTGAAACTTGAATCAAATCAGGTACACCAAACTACCTCAAGTCCAAAGCCTTATTTCCTTGAATGCTTAGCCATTCAAAAGCATCACACAGAAGCTAAGAAAAACCTTCTAGTTCAACTAAAGGATGTCAGAATTAAGATTCCTCTCATCTAAGCTATTAAAGATATCCCAATTTATACCAAAACCATGAGGGACCTATGTCTTAAGAAATAGGGAGGAAAAGGAAGGATCCTCAAATAGTTCATGTCTTAGGAAACCTTGTTGCTACCATGTTAGGGAACATCACTGTACCTAAATACACAGAACCTGGAAGTCCAGTAGTGGATGTTAAGATTAATGGGACCCTCATTAAGAAAAAATTAATAGACTTAGGGGAAGCAATCAATGTCATGACTAAAGAAGCAATGCAATTACTTCAATTATCCAATCTTAGACCTACACAAACTATTCTATAATTGGCTGATAGGCAAGTAGTCAAGCTTGAAGGAATCATTGAAGATTTAGTTATTGCATTAGATTCTTGGGAATATCTTGCTGATTTCATAGTTTTACGGCCAAAGGTTAACCTTGCAAGATATCCACTCATCCTAGGCAGACCATGGTTAGCTACAATAGATGCATTCATAGGCTGTAGGTTTAGAAATATGATAATATCTAATGGGATTGTGACCAATAAATTGGTCCTTTATCCTCTAGCCCAACCTTATGCTGATCTGGAGCAAAATATTTGGGCCATTTTGGATGAGGATAATTATTCCCTATAAAATTTAATGAAAATATAACACAACCCTCTATTAGATGATCATGATGAAGATGAGCTAATTGCTCACATACTCAAAATGACTATGGTAGTAGCCCACAACAACAGGACTGTCTTGAATGCCTACAAGACCCCTTGTAAACTATTATACCCACCAATTCCTTAGAAGAAATATCTTAGATCTTCTATTCCTTACTTCCACAAAAGTGTGTACCAATCATTCCCAACCTTGACCTCTCATTTGTGTAAGATTCATCCAAAGAATTAGAAGTCATGCCAAGAAAAATGCTAAATATAAATAATGCATTGACTGAAGAGCAGTAGAATTCCCTGCACACAGTGTTGTAGGCACGCACAACAACATATACATGGGACTACCATGATATGAAAGGCATATATCCTAAATTATGTATACATAGGATCTATATCAATAATGGTTATAGACCCATTAGACAACCTCAAAGATGAATGAACCCTACCTTGAGGGAAATAGTCAAAGATGAACTTTGAAAGCTCCTTGATGTAGACTTTATTTATCCTATATTTGATAGTGAATGGGTCTCACCTTTAGTCATAATTCCCAAGAAAGGTGGAAAATGGAGAGTTTGTGTAGATTATAGGGAATTGAACACAACCACTAGGAACGACCACTTTCCATTTCCCTTTATAGATCAAGTACTTGAATCTTTAGTTGGGAAGAAGTAATTTTCATTCCTAGATGGTTTCAATGGACACAATTAGATAAAAATTGCTCTAGAGGATCAGGAAAAGACAACATTCACCCGTCCTTGGGGTACTTATGCTTACTCTATTCTACCATTTGGTTTATGCAATGCTCTAGCTACTTTTCAGAGGGTAGTGCTCAACATCTTTTTTGATAATGCTCATGACTGTATGGAGATATATATGGATGACTTCACCACATATGGGGAAACTTATGAGGAATCCCTTAGCAATCTAGAAAATGTATTAAAGAAATGTAAAGAACACAACTTGTCACTGAACAATGAAAAGTGCTTTATGATGATGACTTAGGGAATTGTATTAGGGAACTTCATATCCAGTGCATGGATTCAGGTTGATCCACATAAGATAGAAATTATTTCTACATTTCCTATTCCACAGAAGCAAAGAGATATTAGAAGTTTCCTTGGCCATGTAGGCTACTATAGGAGGTTTATTAAAGACTTCAGTAAGATTGTTGCACCATTGTTTGTATTGCTGACTAAAGATATTGAATTTGATTGGACAATAGAGTGCCAACAATCCTTTGAAAAGTTGAATAAGGCCTTAACCCAAGCACCTATTTTGAGGGGGGGAAATTGGACCTTACCCTTTCACAAAAATATAGATGCTTCAAATTTTGTTATTGGAGTAGTTTTGGGTCATAAATAAGGTAACCAAGAGTATGCAATTTACTATATTAGTAAGAATCTTCATGGAGCAGAGTTAAATTATACTGTTACAGAAAAGGAGATGCTAGCAATAGTGTATGCCATCAATAAATTTAGGCATTACATCATTGGTTATTTAGTTTTTGTCCATACAATCCATAAAAATATTATATTTTTGATGAACAAGCCTGTAGTAGGGGGTAGACTAGTAAGATGGCTGCTCCTTCTCCAAGAGTTTGATATTACAATAGTGGACAAGCTTGGTGAAGCTAATGTAGTGGAAAATTTACTGTCAAGATTACCAATACAATCAATAGAAGGGATAGTGGATGACTCATTTCTAGATGAACACTTATTTTCTCTTAATATACATGTACCCTAGTATGCTCAAATTGTAAATTATTTAGTGACAAAGTAGATTCCACCACACTTTTCTCCAAGGGAAAAGAGACAGTTGGTACAATTTTTTTTCCACACTCTTGGATATCTAGTTAACTGTTCTATACTAGACCTAACAACATCATGAGAAGGTGTATAAGGGAAGATGAAATATTTGATATCATGAAGGCTTTCCATGATGAACCATGTGGGGGTCATTTTGCAACAAAAAGAATAGCATTCAAAATCCTCACAATTGGTTATTATTGGCCTACTCTGCACAAGGATTCATTCAAGTATACAAGGAGTTGTGATTGGTACCAAAGAATAGGTGACCCGACAAGGGGTGATGAAATTCCATTGCAGCCTCAGTTAACACTAGCGCCCTTTGACAAATGGGGTCTAGACTTTATTGGACCAATCTCACCTACACTAACAACAAGGAGTACATCCTAGTTTGCACTGATTATATGACTAAGTGACTAGAATTTAAGGAATTATATTTTTCCAAAGATGGAAATGTGGCTAAATTATTGTATGAGGACATTTTTTCTAGGTATGGAGTACCTAGGGAAATTGTGATTGATTAGGGTCCATAATTTACTTTAGACCTCATCACTAAATTGGTTGAAGAATATCAAACCAGGCATAAAATTCAACACCTTATCACCCTTAGGAAAATGGCTAGGTGGAGGTTAACAATAGAGAAATTGAAAGTATTCTAACCAATACGGTGTGATTAAATAGGAAATATTGGGTTGCTAGGTTACCATAAGCAGTATGGGCATATAGAACAACTTGGAAAACAACTATTTTTACACCATATGAGCTAGTATATGGAAAATAGTAGTCCTCCCAATTGAGTTTCAATATAAGACATTAAGAAAAATAGTAGAGATGGAAATGGATCCAATAGCATCTCAAAAGGAGAGGTTACACCATTTAAAAGGACTGAATGAAATTAGAATGGAGGCAACCCATCACATTGAGATAATACAAAAGAAAAGGAAAAAGTGGCATCATCAATATATAAAAAAAAAGGAGTTTAATGTAGGGGAATGGGCCTTATTATATGACTCCAGATACAAGTATTTCAAAGGGAAACTCAAATCCAAATGGTTGGGACCTTATGAGATCAACCAATTCTTTCCTAATGAAGTAGTGAAGTTGCACACCATAGATGCAGTAAGGTTTTCACTTCTAGGCAATGGCCATAGGATGAAGCTTTATAAGAAACCAATATAGAGGGAAGATTTCATACTTTCTCTTATTCAACAGTATGGTGCTCTCAGTGATCTAGATACCAATTCAAAAAAAAAAAGTGATGTCTCAACAACATATGATATATTGAGTACTTCAGTTGACCCAGTGATTGAGCTACTCAACTCAATCCCCAAGATCACTCTGCATTAATTTATTTTTCTACCTTACACACATAACATGGTTATAATTATGTTCATACTTTTCCAGAGGGACATGTCTTATATATACAATTGTCAACATTCAGAAAGGGTCTTGTTATAGTAGGGACCTATAGCATAATAGTTGTTAACATTTAGAAGGGACCTGATGCTGAAGGAACCCGTAGCCCTGTCTAATAGGAAAACTTTCCAATCACTTGGAACCACATTAATTTTAGTTCATGTGTCCTCACCTCAAAATTCTCACATGCATTATCCATCTTTTCATAATAAGTACCCGCAACATGCCTATTTTATTTCTTGCTACCAATTCAAATTTTAAATGTTTGAACTGCCACATCACCAACTCTTACTCATATATTCCATTCATTACCTTACATTCACCACCTCGATATTCATTCACCTACAATTATTTTTGATCACATAAAATAAAATTGTGGATACATGATATTTAGCTCACACACATGGTGTTCAGTTAGTCACTTTCAATAGGTACACAAGGTATACTATCATAATTACCATAGATTTCTTAATGATTTCATATTAAATTAAGCATGTGAAATATTCATAACATTAATTTCCATACTTTATAATCATACCATTTCCTATTACGAATTGAAGTGAGGTCACTTCAAACCTTAAGTTGGGGGGATGGTACAACTCAACTAGTTTTTTTTTTTAATTTTCGTCACCTAAAACCAAA
This sequence comes from Sequoia sempervirens, assembly GCA_007258455.2. Classification (NCBI taxonomy): domain Eukaryota; kingdom Viridiplantae; phylum Streptophyta; class Pinopsida; order Cupressales; family Cupressaceae; genus Sequoia; species Sequoia sempervirens. Next base: position 61,791,648 of record VDFB02168118.1, read on the forward strand.
TGTAACAGATAGATATGAAATGCAAAACCCTCCTAAAATTACACCTACTACTTTTTGATGGCACTTTCAATTTCCAATTCCCTAATCTTGTGAACTTTAGCTAATTCGAACCCATCTAACCCATTTTTGAGCTCAATTAAGCTGATACTAAGGGGAGTTGCAGTTATAGTATGGTAGTGAAAGTGCATGAGGAAACAATATAATAAAAGAAGGGTTTGAAGGTGGTGAAGTGGAATTGAGCTGAATTTTATAGGTTAACACATTGAGTAGAGTAAAGAGATAGGTAATGGGAGGTGATGTTATCAAGAGAAAGTCGTCAGCTCACAAGTAAATACTAGAAGATGCAATGGTCTTACCTATCTTCACAAGAGTGGGTTAGCTTGATTATTTCCTGAAACTAATAGAATTTGACAATGATATAGAAAGAAATTTTGCAACCACATTGGAGCATTATGACACAATGGTGAAATGGCTACCAGTGGATGCATCTGAAGTCGCTATAGCATTGGTTTTTGGTTTACCTAGAGTTGGAACAGAGTTTCTAGTATGTGTAGATGTAGTGGCTGCCAGAGAGTAATTCTATGAGTGAGGAGAGAATTTGGATTCATTGTCACAAGGTACAAAGAGGCTCTCTCTTCAATGGTTTTGGGCTAATTACGCTTCTTATGTCATTAGATATCTTACTTGTGATAGTAGAAAAAACCTTTTGTATACTGTACATTTTAAATTGCTTAGTCACCTTCACCACAATAGGCTAGTAAATGTGTCAAATTTTGTTTATAATATGTTGAAAATAATGGAATTAGAGTATCAGAGGAAATAAAGTCACACTTCTGTATCACACCACTATTTGATTTCCCTATTGGTAAAAAGAAGATTGAGAATTTAGTACCCACAAGTAGAATGGGAAGATTTTAAGAAATGTGAAGATATTAATAGTTTACTTGAGGAATTTATAGTACTTGAAACTTTAGAGCCACAAGATGAACATGTAAGAGAAAGTTATCATGTACCACCTATGACTTCACCTACCCTTAGCCAAGGTGAGCATGAGGAGCACAATGTGCCAGAGTTTAGGTCACCAGTAGTGGAAGAAATTCCATTTTCTTCAAAACTACCAAAACTCGAGTAGAAGAGGTGGTACATCCACAACATCCACACCTTCTAAAATAGAAAATAAAAAGAAGGATGTTCAAAAGAAAAAGAAGGTTTTTGAGAAGGAGACACCTACACCTAAGAATTTAGGAAGATTAAAGAAACAAGCTGTCATGAGGGGGAGTGTGGAAAAACCTGAAGAAGAGGAAACGGTTAAAGAAAAATAGGAGGAAGATGTAATGTTAGTAGAGACAAACTCTAAAGGGAATGGAAATATACCTGGTAATGTACATGCACCTATTAAGAGGAAGAGATATGTGTCTACTACTTTTGATTCAGACTTAGAAGATGTGTTTGTTTCCAAGAAAACACAAATGAAAACCCCAGATAGTCCTACTTATGAAGACTTTTATTGTCCATTGGGAGGTAATGAGTAGTTTATGGAAACAAAGGAAATGTATATAGAAGATAGAAATTTTAGGAAGGAGGTTCAAGAAGCCTTGGAAAAAATTAAACATTTGATCCAAGGATTAGTGCAGAGCTATGAAAAGAAAGACAAGGAAAGTGAAACAAAAATACAAGAATTGGAAGAAAAATTGCAAACATATGGCCATAGTAAAAAACTAGATTTATTGGCACAATTGGCCATTACTAAGATAGGGGATGGAGAACTTGCAATACAAAATTAGAGATCTCCTCCCATAAGAACTCCAATTCACCATACAACCTTGTCACCTAGTTATCAACCATGGAGGGTGACTGATGAGTTTGCACAAGAGAAAGAAAGTGGAAGAAAGAAAAATAAAATTTGGTTGAAGAACATGCCAAAGTGCTAGAAGGGAAAGAGATTGAGCTAAGGAAATCAACAATTAGATTGGAAGAAGTGGTAGATAAAGCTGCAAAAATCATAAGATGCATACCTCTAGCAAGGGCGTATGCACTATTTTTGTAAGAAATAATTTTGAGTTTTCAGTTTAGTAGGTTAATCAGTGACTGGTTAGTTGGGATGAGCACAAAATTTGAGTTTCTTAATGTTTTTACTAGTTCTACACTAGAGGAGTAGGATCTACTGTGTGAATACTATTTACACAACTATGTGGTGCTAGATGAAACAAAGTGGAATCCTCTGATGTTTGTAGGGGATCTCCAGGTAAGGGCACTATCATCTTATTACAAGAATGAACAATTTAGGGGAGAATATGAGGAGAGGGAGAAATCAATTACTCTCTGAATAAGGAAAGAATCTAAAGACCCTGATGTAGTTATAGATGAATGGTTGAAACTCCTAGATCATAAAGGTGTAGGAAGAAAAATTATGAAACTAAGGACAGAGGATCACAAAATAATGCAAACATTAGCTGTGGGATTGGGTCAACAATATTTCAGTTGTATGCAGAGCAGATGGAATAGCTTGACCCCATAATTGTAGAGAAAGGAACCTCATTCCATGTAAAATTTCACCACCATGCTTGAGAAGGTACATAGATATATGAAAATTGGTGTTGGCGTAGGAATTCATCAGGTACCAATTACATTTCATCCACCTATGCTACTCTATCCAATTCCACATTAGACCAAGGGAAAAGGTGAGGAGTGTGAGGAAGCTAGGATCATCAAAATGAGATAACTTTCAACTTATAGAGGTTTTTAATTAAACCAAATCAAGGGAGGTGATGTATTCATGGACCTCAGGGACATCACCCTACGATATATTTTGTACCCCTAATGTTTTGCTTGGGGGAAATAAAAAAGTATAGTTGGAGGGAATGATGGGTTCATGTATTAGCCTCTTTTCTATTGCTTTTTTATGCATACTTTCAGACAATACTCCAATGCTATGATATCTTTTCATGTTTATTATACAACCTTGGACCTAAATTATAGTAATGGAAATATGGTTATGATATAGTATCATTGCATGGTTTATAAGTAAGTATGTATGAAATGTGGATGGAATTCTGTGTTTAAATATGGTAGTTAGCTTTGTGTATATGTTTTGTGGATTCTTGTAGCTCAAAAAGAACTGTAGCTTGTAGCAACTGGAAGATGTAGCCCGTAGAAAAAGAAAGACTTGGACAATGAAACAAGGGAAATTCTAGATCAAATTGAATGCAATAACTACCATATGAAGACACTTGATAGAGTTGGTTGTGCATCATTATGATAGCTAATAAAGTACTGGAGAAGAAGAATTCTTTTGTTGATAGGATTCTGAATAACTATTTGTGTGTTTTTACATGCAATTCTATTTTATAGAGTTTCAATTCTATTAGAACTCTTCTTTCTTTTCAATTACAGTTTGAACAATTCAATATTAACTATATACTCTAATATCTAGGAGTTGTAGTTAATGATTGTTGTTAAGATTCATGTTTAGAATAAACTCCCCCATGCTTGTATATAGCAACTGGTTGAGTTCTTATATTAGTTAGTTGATTTTCAGTATTTTAGTTATTAGTTACTTTTCAATTTTAGTTGTCATCTATATACTGTTGATTATTCAGAATGATTTCATTGAATACAATCTATGAAGAAGATCTTGTGTAATCTTTTGTGATGCATAATGAATGAAGTTTAATTTTACATGGATGCATATAATCTGATATTTAGATTTGGTTCTAGTTAAGTGAAGACAACCACTTGAGTAGGCCACTCAAAGTAACTATTTTTCACTCCATTTATAGCTATTTTATTTATGTTTAGTAGTTATTTTGTTTATCATTACTTCATAAACTGCATGCAAGTTAAAATAGATTCTCATGCTTTAATTATTAGTAATGAATGTTCATGAGCATGCATGCATTTGGTTAATCTATAGTAATATGGAGGTTAGAACAAGTTTAGTTACTAGTCTTGATCAGTTTTGAGTTGGTATAGTAATTCTTGATTAGCAATAGTGTAGTCACAGGTAAAGCTGTAGGCACTCGTAGCCATTAGTGCTATTTTGTTTCTTTCACTGTTATGTAATTCTATAAATTTCCAACAAGTAGAATAATTTAATTAGGATAACCTAGGTATCCTCAAGTCTCTAAAGGCACATATAGTGCAATACCATCACAAGTTTACAAGCCTTGGTTGAAAATTTAATGTAGTATTTACAATGTTCAGTGGACTGTTCAACAAGTCATACCTATGAATTGTGTATCTTTTACCAAGTTTACAAGACATTAGGTTCACTAATAGAATTTGGAAAATAAATGACTACGTGACTAAAAAATTTAGTCATGTGACTAACACTAGTAGTATTTGGAAAATAAATGACTAATTTGGTCATTTATAAGTGACTAATTTGGTCATCGGATAAAATCACAACTAAATGACTAAATAAATGACTAATATCAGACAAATAAAAATGACTGAATAAATGACTAAATTAATGACTATTGCTCCTCTACTATTTTTTCTTTCGAATTTGATCATAATCCATAGAGCTTAAGCCCCCGTCATGGGACCCCTACCTAAGTAGGCCATTTGGCTGCCTAGGTTGCTTGGTGCACCAAAAATACCTATTGCATGAAAGACATTGCTTCTCGGTGTAGTCTTAAGGCCTTCACATATTTTATAATTTTTTTTAACATTTACATTCTTTAACTTATATTACTCATTATGTTAGGGAGCCCTAACTTCAACACATACTCTCTAACATATTAACATACATAATTTAAATGAACACATATATAAATAAAAAATAAATTGCCTAGGTATATATTACTACCATTGCCACTTAGCATTGGCTAGGAGTGCATTACATTTGAAGCTTCTATGAAGGAATGTGAAACACATTACATTTGTTATTTTAGAAGAGTTGCTTCTTGAAAATTTCAATTTACCATTACTTCAAACCATTTGCCACATATAAAGATATATAATTGTATTATTCAACTAAATATTCTATTAATACCACTTGTTTCATTTACATATACTAAATTGAAACTATTAAATTATACCATGGACTAAAATCTAAAAATTATGACATTCCATCAATATTTTAAAAAAAATATTATTCATAGAAATTAACTAATAAAATTGTGTCTATATTAATGCAAGACGATTAAATGAATCTTGATAATGGTGCATCCTAGACTATCATCCAAAGAAGGAAGAGAGGTCTTACTAAAATATATATGTTTCTAATAGACACATTTTTGGTGTACAAATTGATAGGTAAAGGCCTAGTGTGGTGTATACAACTAATCCTTTGGTTATTTTTGGGTTTGTTATTGTTGTAAGGTGGTTGTAGTGGGGTAAATTGGTTGTAGTTGTAATGTTGTTTGGATTTTGTTTCAAGTTGATTTTTTTTGTAAAGGATTTTAGGACCCCTTTGAACCTATTTTATCCATATAATTAAAAATAGTTTTTTTTTTCATATATATTTTTTACTATTAAAAAGGGCTATGACTTACCACCACAATAGTTGTGACCACTATGGTGGTTGTGTTGCCACAACCCCACACACTAGTGACCATAATGGCTATGTAACCATAATTGTACATGAGACTTTTAATCTTAAGTCATTTTAACACATTTTATTTTATAATTTATAAAAATATATGTATATAATATTTATTATGTTAACCATATAATATAATTGTAATTTATATATGGTTTAATATTTTCAATTATATAATTATTTTATATATTTTTTAATATATAATTTTAAGTTTTTATTTAAATTTCTATCATATGTAAATTTATTTTATTTGTTCTTTTATAAAATTAGAATATCATGAAAATGAAAGCCCTTTTTCGGATGTTTTTCATAGTTTTTTTGCTACTTTCCTTGCCACGATTGGTTTCCCACTCCTCCAAACTCTTCCTCATTGGTATTGACCTTTCACTTCTCCAATTTGGTGAGATGCAACCTAAAAATAAGGTTTTTCAGAAAGTTTTAGAGTATGTATCATCAGCATCTTTGACACCATGACACAATTTGTGTAGAATTTTTAGTTAAGTCGCTTGGCATGGCTTTAGTGAATTTTATTTTTTGGAATCTTTAGGTGTTTGTTGTGAGTGTTTTTTTTACCAACTGACCTAAAGCACTACTTGGTTTTCTTGAAAATGCTTTAGCACATCATTTTCCATAAAGCCAACACATAGAGACTAGAAAAATAGGAACAAGGAAGAATAATGCCCATAAATAGCTTTAGGAGGTAGGGTATGAGCACATGAAAGAGTCTTGATATTTTTCATGGATTAGAAGGGAACGAACCACTTGTCACATGGACTAAAGAGTGATTTCTATGCATGGGAACATGGTGGCAGTTCTCTGAGTGAGTGATAAATAAGGTCAAACAAAGATCTGTTTGATGTAACAAGCCAAGGACATGTTAATGAGAGATGGAGGAATATGCCTCACGTAATAGAATGACTTCTAAACCCTCCTAGGTTGATAGATCATGGCCTATATTTAATTTTATGCAATCTATCCCATGATTGGTTGGACAGTCTTCTACCTTGTTCCCTTCACATTAGCAATGCTTGTATTTGATATCATGACATCAAATTCCTCGTACACAACTTTTGCTTCATGAAGTATACTTTTAGAGATCAGTAAAAGTTGTTACAAGTAGTCACTTCATTGGGAGAAACTATACATAATTTTTGCAAGAGGGTTCTTTTCCCTAGATTCAAAATTGTATTAAAAAATGAACATTGAAAATCAAATTTTTGGTTCACACTTATGTACCCATAATCAAGATGAATGATTCATTGGATTGTAAATAACTAAACAAGATCACCATATATATACAAATATTTATAAGTATATATTTCTTTTGTATCATGCTCTTTATTTTTAAATCCTATTTTCTCTCTTAGTTACAAGAGTTGTAGATTTGATCCCCGTTGATCTATCTATAAGCCTCTACTTTTCAAGTAGTGCCTCATTTTAGGTCCTTTTTGGAGATATTTCAAGCAGGGATGCATTTTGGGCCCTTTTTGGAGATATTTGTTTCTTTTCAATGACTTTATTATTACAATTTATTTTTCTATAATATCAGGTTTATTTTCTTGTTTTCTTGTTTAGAATGTTATGAGTTGTGGCCTTTTTAATTTCTTAAATTGAAAATATTCGCCTTGCCACTAGACAATGTCCCCTTTTCTTTTTGGCTAGGAGCAAGGAAAGAATTTAATAATTCATCATAGAAGTGGATTCTATTTAGGTTATCATAATTATTATTTCTCTCACTAGTACACAAACAACAATATATGACTAATATAAACTATTAAAAATTGCATATAAATGACTAAATTTAGTCATGTGACTATTAGTGGTTTATTTGTAGTCATTTAAAACACCACTAAATTTATGAATAAACAATTTTAGTCATTAATTTGGTCATTGATTTAGTCATTTATTTAATCATTTATTTAGTCATATTTTTGAGTCATTAATTTTAGTCACGTGACTATTTTAGTGGTTTATTTGTAGTCATTTTTAACACCACTAAATTTATGAATAAACTATTTGTCATTGATTTGGTCATTGATTTAGTCGTTAATTTAGTCATTTATTTAGTCGTTGATTGTTGTTAATTGGTCATTTATTTAGTCATGGTAGTCATTAATTTAGTCATATATTTAGTCATTAATTTAGCCATTAATTTAGTCATATATTTAGTAATTAATTTAGTCATTACTTTAGTCATATATTTAGTTATTTTTATTTACTAGTTTCCATTAATTGGTAGTAAATATATTCATGAAATGAGTAATTTATTAAGTACCATAAATTTTATAATTCAAAACTAACATAATATTAAACTTGAACTAAAACATAAAAGTAAATAAAAATATTACATATACAAACAAGCTACAACATGCTAGAATTAAAAGATTGATTCAACATCATGATAAATAAAGGTAATGTGCAATAAATTTTTTAATGCAAATATATATATATAAATATATCAAGTTACAAGATGTCAAAGTTGTTTAAGAGTATATATGTAAATATAATTAAAAAAATCAAAGTTGTCTAAGAGTTTCCAACTCTTTCAAATACACCATGATAATTAAGATCCCTAAACAACACATTCAAAATATTGCATAAAGCAATGACCCAAGATGTCTAACATTAATTAACTAGTACATGATAAACATGTTCAACTATGTCATTTTCTAGAAATATTTTAGTGGCCATCATGTGAAGGTTCCCTCTTTCTCTTTTAGACAAACAACTCCATCTATTTTGTCTTCAAGTTGACTCCCTAACTTTATCCCCTTCTTTGAGTTTATTAATACATTTCTACAAAAAAGAAAAAAAAACACATTATATTACATAGGTAATGATTACCCTTGTTTGCATAATAAAACAACCATTACTTAAATAAATAGTACTTGCATGTGTGTTAAAATAATTGCAAAAGAGAAATTTCAAAAATAATTGCAATGATCAATCTAATTTACTAAAAAACCATTACAATGTTACTATTAGCTTCATGCTAATCAGATACAAAGGCCACAAATATAAAAAATACATTACCATGCACACAATATGAGAGCACTACTAACATAACCCCATGCATTCAAAAATCTGAAAAAAATTGGATTAAAAAAAAAAGGTAAAAAATTGTAGAACAAGAGATAAAAACTATTTTTTTGAAATTGAAAGGAATTTCCATAGCCTAGAGATATAGGGAGAAAATGAAATAAAGAGTTTAACTAATGAATTGTAAAAAATAGATTTATGTAGTTTATATTCATATCTTTGATTACATTGCATTGCACACCTTTCAAAATCAAAGCATTACTTCACATTGCATAACTAATAACTAGATGTTGATAGATGACAAAATTTCAATTACAATAATATAGTTTTTACAAATCCAACCTAAGTAGTTATGCAATTAATTCACATTGCATAACTAATAACTAGGAGCAGCTGCCAATTGCATTTGCTTGTCATAGCATTCTATGAGACCGCATTTCTTTGAGACATTTTTTCAAACAGTTCACTGCCTTGTCTATGCTACCACATTTTCCATACATGTCTACCAAAGCATTTTGTTAAACAGTTCACTGCCTTGGAAAAAATCTATCAAAAGCATAATAGTAAGCATGAGACCATAATAGTATGAGGCTCCATAAATCTTTCCCCGTCCCTAAATAAAAATTAGCACTATCGGCCTAACAATGCCTCATCGGCGGAACCCCCATTATAGCCTCGCCAATGGCCCGATGAAAGTAATTCATAACCTAGTATCGGTGTAACAATACCCTATTGGGTTGACTCATGAGGCACTCTCCCTGATAGACCGACATAGTCAACAAAAGTAAGCACATCGTTGTGACACATGAACATCGGTGGAAAAAATGTTTGCATTCCCCCGATGGCCCGATATAAGCATGAATTATCAAGTGCATAATGTATATCAGTGGAGTTGGGGTGTATCAGGGTGACATTATCTGGCATCCCACCTATAGACCTAAGGAAAGTTGTTCATCAGTGGAGAAGGTGGCTATCAGTGGAATAAGAATCACAGTCTCACCAATACAGTGACAATGATTATTCTAACTGATGTGACATCCTGAGGTATCGTCAAGATATTTTAAATTAATGTTCTCCCTCAATGACAAGACTGAAACGGGTGGTGCATTTAGAGAGCTCTAAAATGGAGTACTTGTAGGTTTTAATTCTTGAAGTGAACGAGAGAAGTGTGTGGAGTCAAGTGGAGGTGATGAATGACGTATGCCGAGCATTTATGGAAAGGAATGTGAATGAAGTTATTAAATTATTTCATTATATTCTTGAGGCATTACTTACTCGATGCTCCTCTATTGTGGCAAACAATAGGTGTGAAAATGGTGTAAAGGAGGTGGTGGCTTTGTCACTGTAGAGGTGATGGAGGCTAGTTTCACGCTTAAAATGAAGAAACAACTCTCACACTTTTATGGAGAACCATCTGTAAAGAGACTGATGGGGTGTTTCCTGTACAATGATGAAAGATTAGTGCAATCAGTGCAACTAATTCTGGGAAGAGGATTTGTCCAACTCACACAAAGGTAGAAAACTAATTTGGAAATTTATTCACTCATAATGGCTTAGGGCTTAGATTTGGAAGAGTCGATTGAATTTGTGAAAAAGGTCATGAAGACATTGGTGCATAAGGATTATCTGAACAACTTGGACTCACTGTTGGAATGGATGATTCTGAGAGTTGGGATGGATATCGGTGAGGGAATCAAAAGTTAAGAGGATGAAGAAACATTCAAATACATACCCTTTGTGAAATGGATAGAAGGAAAATGTAAAGCCAGATGGAGAGAGGGAGTAGCACATGGGTGGGGGGCTCTGAAATTGATTGTGGAATTAATAGAGGTTGAGGTAGTGGTAAAGAAGGAAAAGGCTAAAGTGAAGCTGGAGAAGTTGGAGAAGCGACCTCAAAGGAAGAGGAAGAAGAATGGGACCTCTATGGAAACTATGGCGAGTAGCTCATTTGCAGCTCTATAGTTAACATAATCCTCTACCATGAATTAGAGTTTTTTGGCTATCTGTAGTTAGTTTTTGGGGGTTTTACAAAACTGTGGGCAATGAAAAGGAGTTTTTGGTTTGTAGGGTAGTTAGTAGTTATTCGTAAAAGACGGTGAATGTAATTTTTAGTGAAAATTTTGATTTTGAAATAGTTGTTAAGTACTAGCAGTGAATTCACTACAAATAAACTGTGAATTTTGAAAACAATGAATATATAAACTCTCCAACCATACAACTATAATCTCAAAAAATATTGTAAATAAGGAAATGAATAGTTTGAATGCAAGTAATTTATGTCAATTGTCAAACATTAATATTCTCCATTTGTCACCTAAACCTGATTTAATAAGTAATAAGCACTTATTGGTAATCATGCCTGCCCACCAAAGTGGCTCATATAGGAAAGAATAACCTCCCACTCCTGCAATAATTTTTTCATGGTCATTGTTAGTATGTAAAAATAAATTTGGAAAGAACATAGTTGCAAAGATAGAATAGAATGGAGACTCTAAAGAAGCTATTTTCACATTGTATAGCTTTCTGACAATCCAACATGACACTGAAGCTTAGTGTTTGATTTTTTTTCAACACAAAAACAAGAACTGGGCCATGGGATAGAACACTAAAATCAATTTGTTTTTCAAAATAAGTTAGTATACTCAAATGTGAAAGGAGATGAAAGCATAATCAAAGAAATGTGTTAAAAGGGTGCCTCCATTTATGTGCAGTGCAGGTGGCAATTGTCTAAATTTTGAAGTTCAATATTGAAATTTTATTTAAAATTGAAATATAAATGTCCTTAGTTGATCAGAAGTAACTAGTAGACAAAGCTAACTAGTTCAAGGTATTCACTATCATTTTTACACATTCCCTAAGTATCTACTAAACCAATAAATATTGGGTAGAATGTATATATTTCTAATTTGAAGGTCATATTTGCAGTCATGGAGAGTTACATGAGGTATAGGTTAGGTCTCTAGCTGATATATAATTGGTGCAAATCTAAGGTCTTAAGTTGTCCAACCCGATAATCTTTATTCCAATCTTCAACTCATCTAGTAGGTCTACAGACCTAGACTTTTGAATTTATCTCACAATGAACCACTCAACAATCAATCAACAATTTTTAGATGGGAAAACTCTCATCTAACCTTTGTAACCAAAAACCCTCACTTTACACTAGCTTGGGGTAGGGTTTATTGAAAAATGACATTACCAACCTCTCACTGCTCTACCACCGCCTCCAACACTCTTCATTATGCCTGCACATGCTTACAATATGAATTGGTCAATCATGACCTTATTAATGACTTCTAGACTCAAAATTCAAACTGACCTAAGACCTCCATGAATCAACATTTCAGATATACAATTCAAAATCAAATACATTTTTACATTTATGTATTGGTATTGCAAACTCTTTTATGAAGGCTTAGACTAGGGTTTGCCTAATTGGTGCTTCTAGATTCCAGGTTAGAATCTTACAAGACTTAAATAGTGTACATACCAACCTCCACTTTACTGTCACAATGACCTTTGTTACTTTTTTCCCCCTCAATCCATCACAGTACCATTTCCAGGAGTCACCCAGAGGTCTCTAGCAGATGATAAGGCGTAATCAACAAGAGGGGTGTATACCTCTGTCCCAACGACATAGGTTTTTTGTGGTCAGGTATAACCCCACCTTGAAACCCCAAACCATATAAACTCAGTGCTCCATGGGGACTTGTCCCCTACCTTGGTACCCCCATCCCCATCCTAGAAATGTTTTAGGGACTTGGGGAACCTGGAAACTTCCCCCTTCCTTTACATCTGACAGTGACACAAAACTGAGCTCCAATTTTGATACAAACCTACTAGTTGCATTTGCTGATTAGGGACAACCATATATTTTCTATGTTTTTGTTATTTTATAGTTGAAACTTGAAGCCTTTGGGAATTTTGTTATAATTCTTATTTAATATGTATTCATATTGACAATAAAAGAATTTGAATTTTGTTAATTTGTCAATTCTTATGTGAAATCTCAATTCAAGTCTAATGTTATGTATCAATCTTCTACAATGCCTATGATGAATGCTTTATCAATGTTCTAATATGAATATTTGAAATTTCTCTATATTTTTAAAAATTACTCTATTTTTTATAGCCTTCCCCTCCCATCCCCAAAAAAATGACCCAAAAGTACCCCCGTACCAAAAACACGTCCCACTGTCCCCTGTTGTCCTCATCCCCAAAACTTGCGGGAGCATAGTATAAACTTGATTTTATGAAAAAATACATTCAAGCATATAGGAAAATATGACTCTACAACATTGAAAACACCAAATAAAAACTATAGGAAAAACTAGCTTAAGTAGACAATATATGCAAGATGTGGAATCATAGACAAAAAACCTGAATTGTTTGATAGAATGCCTCAAAGAGATGTCATCTCATGGAATGAAATGATTGATTGCAGAATGTGCACAAAATGGATTTTGCAAGGAACTTCTCAAAATATTTGAATTAATGAAGCACTCTAGAACACATCCTAACATTGTAAGCTTTGCTTGGGTTCTAGGTGCATGTAGTCATGCAAGTTTAGTGGATGAGGGCTGCACATACTTCACACATCAGTAACCCTTATTGCATTACAATTTACATATATAGTTGATCATTAGGTGTGCATGGTTGATCAACCATTCATATTTTTAGTTGGATCTTAAAAATGCTACAACTTATGTTCTTCTCTAAAACATTTGTACGAGGTTCAAATGGTAAAGAGATTGATGAAAGATAGAGGAATTAAAAAGATACCTGGATGTTATAGTTGGATATGCTCTGGTAGACAATATATGCAAGATGTGGAATCATAGACAAAACACCTGAATTGTTTGATAGAATGCCTCAAAGAGATGTCATCTCATGGAATGAAATGATTGATTGTAGAATGTGCACAAAATGGATTTTTCAAGGAACCTCTCAAAATATTTGAATTAATGAAGCACTCTGGAACACATCCTAACATTGCAAGCTTTTCTTGGGTTCTAGGTGCATATAGTCATGCAGGTTTAGTGGATGAGGGCTGCACATACTTCACACGTCAGTAACCCTTATTACGTTACAATTTACATATATATTTGATCATTAGGTGTGCATGGTTGATCAACCATTCATATTTTTAGTTGGATCTTAAAAATGTTGCAACTTATGTTCTTCTCTAAAACATTTGTACGAGGTTCAAACAGTAAAGAGATTGATGAAAGGTAGAGGAATTAAAAAGATACTTGGATGTTATAGTTGGATATGCTCTAGAAGATGTGGAATCGTAGACAAAACACCTGAATTGTTTGATAGAATGCCTCAAAGAGATGCCATCTCATGGAATGAAATGATTGATTGCAGAATGTGCACAAAATGGATTTTTCAAGGAACCTCTCAAAATCTTTGAATTAATGAAGCACTCTAGAACACATCCTAACATTGTAAGCTTTGCTTGGGTTCTAGGTGCATGCAGTCACATAGGTTTAGTGGATGAGGGCTGCACATACTTCACACGTCAGTAACCCTTATTGCATTATAATTTACATATATAGTTGATCATTAGGTGTGCATGGTTGATCAACCATTCATATTTTTAGTTGGATCCTAAAAATTCTACAACTTATGTTCTTCTCTAAAACATCTGTACACGGTTCAAATAGTAAAGAGATTGATGAAAGATAGAGGAGTTAAAAAGATACCTGGATGTTATAGTTGGATATGCTCTAGTAGACAATATATGCAAGATGTGGAATCATAGAAAAAACACCTGAATTATTTGATAGAATGTCTCAAAGAGATGTCATCTCATGGAATGAAATGATTTATTGCAAAATGTGCACAAAATGGATTTTGCAAGGAACCTCTTGTATACCTTGATATTTTATGCTACTCTAAATGTGCGAATCTAACTAAGAAACGTGAAAGACAAAACACCAAGGACACCTCAAGATTAGCCAAAAGAGAGTTACAATGAAAAGGAATGCAAATAAAATGAAGCACAAACACTTTTACCTCCCTTGTTGTTGAAACTTCTTTGATTGGCCCTTGCTTGGATGGGTTGTGTGCTCCTTAGATGATAGATTGAGTGATTAAAATGCAAGCTTCAATATGCAAAATGATGGACAAAAGATGGTTGAATGATCTAAAATGACTTGGACAGCATGTAGTTGTGAGAGTGCAAAGTGTTGTGAAGGCAAAATGGCAGCATAAGGATGCAAGATAGCTAAGTGTTGTAAATGCAAAGGGGCAGCATGTGGGTGCTCAAAATGAAAGTGTTGTGGAAATGCCCTTGAGGAGGGGGTATTTATAGGAGAATTTGAATTCTCTAGAGAATTCAAGGGTCAAGATTGCTCCAACAAGGCCAAGATGAAGGGCTATGGTGGGTTGAGAACCCACAAGCCCTCACATCTTGACATGTGGAGGGTGAAATGGACAAGAGGATATGAGGTGGAGATGAGTTGTCAAGAAGGTACATGAGGTGGAGGAAGTACAAGTACCTTGCAAGTACATTGGGAGATGGGAAGAATCTTGGGTGAATAAAAGTGAATTTTAAATTCACAATGATTGGAAGAATCTAGAGGGTAAAAGGTGGGCTCCAAAAAGGTGGGACTTGGTCACATGTGAAGATTGTGACAAGTCCAAGGTTGGTCACATGTGGTGATTGTGACAAGTCCAAGGTTCTAGAAGCCTTGGAAGGATGGAATGTGAATTAAAAATTCACATATAAAGGAGGGGAATCTAGGACAAATAAAAAGGAATTAAAAATTCCTTGGAGAATGATTAGGCTTAATTAATTTATAATTAGAGGATAATTAGGGGCTAATTAGGATTAAAAGCCAACTTGCAAAAGTTGGAGGATGTGACACATCCTAATCAAGGATTAGGCATGTGCACATCCTTAATGAAAAGATTAGGAAATGGATTAGGATTAGATGAAAATGACATGTGAGGAATTAAATAAATGTAATATTTATTTAATTTATTTGATGAAAAGAGGATTAAGGAGGGTAAGGTATTTAATTATTAATTAAATACCTTAGGGATTTAGTAGAATTAAAGATATTAATTAAATAATAGTAATATTACTTAATTAACTGGATAAGAGGATGTTTAGGCGAAAAATGATAAATTTGGATAAATTAAGTGTCCAAATTTGGATGTCTACATTTTGCCCCTCTTTGAGATGGTGTTACGAAGTAGCATCATTTCAAAGAATATTAAAATATAGAACCTAGAAGAAGATGGTTAGATTGGAAAAGATGCCCCAATCATCCAAAGGAGTGACTAGGAAGGGAGATGATGAGGGTAAAGATGAAAGAGTTAGGGATGAAGGATAGGATGCCCCCTCGAGAGGACATGCGGGTTCAAGAGAACACGGGTGGGCTCTCGAAATAGATGATGTGATGCAAGGGGAGATGAGGAAGATGATGCAAGGTGATGGGGAAGAGAGTAAGTGATATGGAAATGGGTGAAGCACAAATGGATTTGAGGACAAAAGGTGATGTTGCCCCAGTCAAGGTATAAGTCAAAATGGGTTGATGATGGATGGAGGGTTGTCAATGAGGGAATTAAAGATCCCAAGACAATATGAGGATAGGGAAGGATACATCCCACTGAGTGGTATTGATGAGGGAAGGATACATCCCAAAACACCACTAAAGGATAGGGAAGAATACCTCCCAATGATGATGAAAGTGTTGTTGATGAGGGAAGGATATATCCCAAAACAACACCGAAGGGATAGGGAATGATAATAATGGATGAGGATGATGATGGGGGGTCAAGGATAGTAACGAGACTGGGGACAAGACCAAGGATATGATTAGGTGATTCAGGCTAAGTGGAATGGATGGAGATTGGATAGAGATAAGGATGAAGGATGAATGATGAATGATGATGGATGGGGGGATATATGCAAGACGATAGAATGGAGAATGAGATGCAATTCTAAATGCAATTTATCATCTTTGGAGCACTGGTTTTTGCTATAGCATAAGACACAAGACACCAGGGTATGTGGAACCAAAGCGAATTAGTGTCTAATGCATAAAACAAACACAACAGAAAGAAGGCTACCCCAACACCCCAAAGTCACAAAGACCTTGGTGGGGCAGGTGTGAGATAACCACAAGCACAAAGGATGCTGACGCAACACAAGACCTAGGAGATCTTGGTGGGTACTATGTGGGACAACCAAGAAGACACAAAATAGACATAAAAGATCAAGATATGCCCCTATGTTGACCAATCAAAACACACCATAATATGATGGATTATGGTGGGTCTTGACAAGTGATGATAGGGAGCTCAAATGATAAACAAAAGCCAAAAGCATCAAAAGATCGCAATCAATTTCAAATGTCCTTTGCCATAGGATCAAGGGGATAGATGGGATTGATGAGGTCTATTAGGAAGGATACATCCTGTTGAGACCAAATATGATGGATACGAAACTAAAAGATCATTATGATGCAGGATGTTCAAAATTGATTGGATCTCATGATACAAGTGGATCACGTTTGTTAAGAACCTGCTAGATAAGGGCATAACTTGATGGCACGACACAAGGAAAACTAGACATGGGACTGACACACCCTAAAGACCTAGGGGCTCGAGGGGCCGATCAAAGATCAGCCTTGCCTACGTGAAAGCGCAGAGCCCTCGTAGTTCAGTGAAAGGTGGACGACTGACCAAGATGGAGACCTTTATGGATGGTAAAGACGGGACAGACAATAGGAACAAGAGTTGAAGACTGATGATGGAACCCCGGGGGCGGATCAAATGATCGACCTTGCCTACGTGAAAGCGCAGGGGCCACGTAGTTCGACTAAAGACCGACAACAAATGATGGATGAAAGAGGATGAGATGACCCTAGATAAGGGGATAAAATGATTGGACCGACACGATGGGACAAGATAAAAGATATTCCCCTATGTTGACCAATCAAAACACACCATAATATGATGGATTATGGCGGCCTTGACAAGTGATGATAGGGAGCTCAAATGATAAACACAATCCAAAAGCATCAAAAGATTGCAATCAATTTCAAATGTCCTTTGCCATAGGATCAAGGGGATAGATGGGATTGATGAGGTCTGTTAGGAAGGATACATCCTGTTGAGACCAAAGATGATGGATATTAAAAGATCGTTATGACGCAGGATGTTCAAAATCGATTGGATTTCATGATACAAGTGGATATCATTTGTAAAGAACTGGCTAGATAAGGGCATAGCTTGATGACACGACACAAGGGAGACAAGACACAACCTAAAGACCTAGGGGCTCGGGGGCCGATCAAAGATTGGCCTTGCCTACGAGAAAGCGCAGAGCCCTCGTAGTTCGATGAAATGTGGATGACTAACCAAGATGGAGACATTGATGGATGGTAAAGACGGGACAGACAATAGGAACAAGAGTTGAAGACTGATGATGGAACCCCGGGGGCGGATCAAATGATCGACCTTGCCTACGTGAAAGCGTAGGGGCAACGTAGTTCGACTAAAGACCGACAACAAATGATGGATGAAAGAGGATGAGATGACTCTAGATAAGGGGATAAAATGATTGGACCGACACGATGGGACAAGAGAGATGAATGATGAAGTGATAAGATAGATGATGTTGGACGATAGTGACTATAGAAAGCTCAGGGATGGGATAGTTAGCCAAATCATCAAAGATGAAGTGGGCAAATGACATGCCATATAGATGAATGGTGAAATGATGAATGATGAGATATAAAAGATGTGCAAAAGAAGCAGAAGTGATGACGATAAGATGGATGACAGTGGATTGCATGGGGTAAAGCCTATAGCTAGATACTAATGACAAGGGATTAGGAGATGGGATGAGGATAAAGATGGAAGATTGGATAAAGATATAGGATAGGGATGGGGGAGGAAAAAGGATTGTTTGGGTGGATTGGATAGAGGGATAAGGATTTGGCTGAGGAAAAGGTGGCCAAATGGATAGATGACTGATGCTTGGAACAAGTGGAAGATTACTCAGAATGAGTAAATGATTGATCAAGATTATGGAATGAGAGTGTGAAATAATAGAAGGAGGTTTGATGAATGTTTGAGATGATAGAGAAAGTTCGAAGCAGATGAATGGTTACATGGAATGAGTGAATAGATGGATGAAGGGGACAAAATTGAAGAAGATGGAGGGAGGGATCTTAAGACTTTGTTGCAGATGGATGAAAGCCCAGATTAGGGGTTTGGCTAAGCTCAGATTGGGATAAGATTAAAGCTCAGATGAGGATTGGATCGAAGACTAGAATGATTGAAGGATATGATTGAATTAATTCTACACCGAGTTCCGGGGCTTTAAGGGACGTAAGGTGTTGACAAGCAGATTTTTCCAAATTTGGCAATTTTCAAAATTGTCAAATTTTGCCATTTTAGGAAACTTCATGGTCGTATGTTTGAGAGTCCAAATTTTTTCCAAGAAATACCCATTGGTGAGATAGGATGAATTGCCAACAAAAATCCCAGATTCGAGATATGCATATTGAGTTATGAGCAAAAAGAAATTTTCAAAAAACACTAAATTAGGATTTTGGGGGTCAAGATGAAACTTTGAGGCCCCAAAAATGGGTCAAAATGGAGTCCAACTAGTTGGGAATCCACTCGTTAGCTCATAACGCAACTACCTGTCAAATTTCAGCTCAAACGGACACCCGAGTCAAAAGTTATGGCCTCCGGAAGTGTCGGGGTAAAAATCAAAAATCGAAGACATGGGTTTTGTTCGCGGAGGAAAATGAGGAACTGGGTCGAAATTAGTTTGGAAAAAAAAATCCAATTTTAGCGGGAAATTGTGGGGGATGGGAAAAAATAAAATGG